>CM022676.1:10103585-10181085 GCA_012295275.1 Chrysomallon squamiferum
GTTATTGTTTTTTTCTTTCTTAAACCACCAAGTTGAAGTAGTATTTTAGGTAGTTGTATATGTGGTGAACCAGAACGTTCTGAATATGTAACAATGACAACATTTTTATATCTTTAGAGCTTGAAACTATGCACTATAAGTTTTCTAAAAATTTTCTGCCAGTGTATTTTGTTCAGATAGAACAGTATATGTTTTTTCTTAAAGAATTTATTAATATTTTCATTAGCTGCCTCAATTTTGGCGATTTTTTTATAATTATTTTTATAAATATTTAAATAAAACAAAAAATTGAAATTTTAAAACTTAACTGAATTTTTTAAATTTTATTTATTTTTAATTATTATTATTATTATTATTATTATTATTATTATTTATTTATTTTTATTTTAATTTTAATTTTTTTTTTATTATTATTATCTTATTTTTTTTTTTTTGTTTAGGCTACACAAGATTTGTTTGGTAAATTGTCGATTGTTGTGAAGAACAAATCGGTGGAAATGAAAGAGAAACTCGCCAATTACATCAAAAATGAGACAGCACCAGTGGAAAGGTTAGCGTAATTACCTACATTTTTTATAGTCATTGTCTGGATGTCCTTCCTTGGTTTTTTATTTCAAGAAACTTTGGAGATATACTGAGAGATGAGAGTATGTACAAAAATCTGAATAATTTGAAAGACTGTTAGAATGAATGAAAGATCCAAACAAACAAACACCAACCTCCCTGTGGTACTTAGTTTTTTATTCCAGCTCATTGGAGGTTGTTTTTACAAAACATGAGTTATACATCCTTTCAGAGCTGGTTTAATTCTGTGTGACTTTGTATATAATTTTACATAACACACATATTTACAGTGTGTAAAATAATAATAATAAACATGACCATAGCTGGATGAAAAAATAAAATAAAATAAAATAAAATAAACCCGAAGATTCAAGTTTTCAGTTCCTTATAAGAATGAATCCTTTAGTCCAGTGTTGACAGAATTTCAGAAATTGCTGGAATGAGTTCTCTCAGTTTAGATTTAAATATAAATAATAAATTGATAAATAAATAAACTTTTTTTTTTTTTTTTTCAACATAATTTACAAAGTATTTAAATTCGAAATGCTTCCCAAATTTCATGAACCTAAATGAAATCCGTAGTGTACAGATTACTGCTCCAACAGTAAGTAATGCAGGGGCTTTTTTTTTTTTTTTTTTTTTTTTTTTTTTTTTTTTTTCTTTCTAGTTGAGCATTTTGTATGTGTTTGTTTTTAATTTCTAGACACATCAGTAACACAGACAGACTGGGTAAACGATACAGAAACATGGCCAACGTCTTCACGATAGGTGACGATGATGAAGGTAGATTTTCCCAAAAAATCTAAATTTTTATATTGTTATGAAGTGTGGTTTAGAAAATTCAAGGATTTATGACTTGTAAAACAATCAATTTAACTACGATATTTGTGCATGAACATTTAATAGATGATGTGAAAAAAGGCATACTGCCCCCCTTCTCTTGATTTTGTGAAACAGTTAAGAATTAAAAAAAACATTTCTAAATTCTGTTCATAAGAACTAAGAATTAATTAAATCTTAAAGTGGTAAAATGATAATAATAATAAAGTGAAAGTTAAGTTAATAAAATCCAGTAAATAATTTCATATTAATTTTGTTTACTGAAATTTATTAATTTAATTTTTGTAACTAAGGGATAATAAGTAGAAAACAGAATACTGTGATTAATAATTAATAATAAAGTGAAAGTTAAATTAACAAAATTAAGAAAAATGTTGTATGATGATGATAATAATAATAATAATAATAAAAATAAAAATAAAGTGACAGTTAAACTGTTTAAATTATGTAAAAACGTTGCCTGTTAATTTGGTTACCAAGGTGACGAAGGTGCAGTGCAGGTGTCGTCAGATGATGAAAACAGAGAGGTGGTCAGTTTGGACACCTGGATGAAGAAACCCGAGGTTATCTACTCGTGTGAGTGTCAGGAGGTCAGAGAGGATGGTTACATGTTTTCTAGGTGAGTCGGCCATCTTTAAACATTGTTACACATCTAAACTCTCCTCTGTAACAGCTTCACTCTGTATCATTTCCTTCTCTCTCTCTCTCTCTCTGCATGTGTATATGTCTTCATGTACACCTATCTCTATGTATCTATATCTGTGTAACTGTCTATTTATCATTCTGTATGTCTGTCTTTAAATCTATTTCTCTGTTTCTCTGTATATACATACACTGAATGCAAATAATAGTTAATAGCATTTTAAGTGAAATTCAAACACAGTGTTGATTTATTCAACTATATATACATGCCATTTTATTCACTTTTCAGAATATTTATCTATCTATCTATCTATCTATCTATCTATCTATATATACTTGATATCTCAGTCAAATGTAAAACTAAATTATATGCTTAAATGCTGTAAAAAAACCACTATAAACATTTTCCTCTCTCTCTCCCTCCCTCTCTTTCTTTCCATCTCATTTACTTTCTCTGTATATCTGTTGTGTGTTTGTATGTGTATGTATGAGAAAGAAAGAGAGAGAGAGAGAGAGAGAGAGAGAGAGAGGAGAGAGAGAGAGAGAGAGAGAGAGAGATCCAACAGATACATTTTTTCACTCAAAAAAAAAAAAACCCTCCACAAATACTTAAATATTTATTTTTACTTCACAGTCATCTGCTTGTGACGTCCACACATCTGTACATAATGAGAGATGTTCCCAACCGCAAAGGAATGGTGTACATCCAAGGTAGGAGAGCACTGGGCAGCATTGTAAAAATCACCTCAAAGAAAAAGCACCCGGACTTAATTACGCTAAAATACGGAACCAGTGACGATGATGGCTTCCATATCACACATCTTGACCGGTTTATAATACCCAGAGCTGGCGAGGCTACCAAAGTTATCAAACAACAAATTATAAAAGTGCTGGATGCCCTTGGGAGCTAGCACGAATTTGGGGACAGGGTGTGGTGTGTGTGTGTGTGTGTGTGTATATGGTTCGAGTATTTATGGGTACTTCTGTTTTTCATTTATGTTCTTTGATTTTTTTTTAAAAATTTATGTGTCTGTTATTTATTTATTTATTTATTTATTCTAATACTTCATTTTGTTTTTTGTTTTTTTTTTTTAAGGATAAGTGCAAATATTATCATAACAAAAAAAAAAAAACACCTAACATAAGGTGTTATGAATTATTTTATGACATTTTATGCGAACCTGGAAAGTGGAGAGACAACATTTTGTGCATTAAAATATTTTGTGCATGTATTTATTTAATTTCAAATCATGCCTGTGTATGTATGATTTAGCAAAAAAAATAATTACCAATATGATGAACATTTTCATGAGATGGCAAAGGTTATGTGAGTGTATTTGAGAAAGAGAGGGAGAAATAAATAGATGAGAGAGAGAGAGAGAGAGAGAGAGAGAGAGAGAGAGAGAGAGAGAGAGAGAGAGAGAGAGAGAAAGAATAAATTGTGGTACATATGTATATCATTAATTGTATTTATATATATTTAAGATAATGTATTTATATTTCTTTCGCTGTGTATAAATTTGAGAGATTGATAACCATCTTCACTGATAATGAATTATAAATACTTAATGTCTCAAGATAATGTGTTCAAATCAGTGATACTCAGTCTTGTGTAGATAACAACCTCGGATCAGATTAATAACTTTAAAACGGTCTGATTTTGCTTGTAAATTCTCCTCCTTTTGTGTCTACTTCTGTCATTGTCCTGATTTTTATGATTCCTGTTACTCGTTAGGTTTTGGTTTGTTTAGTTTCTTTTGAGGGTGTTTTATTTATTTGTCTGGATTTTTTTTTTTGTTTTTTTTTTTTTTAATTTTATTTCTTTATTTTTACAATTTTTTTTATTGGAATACATTTTACAAAATCGAAAGGAAAACTGATCACCATCTTGTTTAAAGTCTTTAAACATTGAAAATCTTAAACACAGGAACAGCTCTGATATAAATTACAGGTAATTTTGCTTGCGTGGTGATGAAATCAGCTAATTAAAAATATTTATTTTATATTATTTTTAATATGTGCAATTCCATACAGTCCTTAACACATTAACAAGAGTTACTTCCCTTTGACGAATTAATATTTTCATTAGGCTGAATTTCTCTCTTGAATAATCTGTCACATAACTGGGTTGTCTTGTCATGAATAATCAAATTTTATCATACTTCTGTTTGACAGAGTATGTTGTTTGTTTTGCCATTGTTGAAAAAAGCTAGTGTAACTAGAGTGGTCTTTCTTGAACACCTTATCACTGGCATAGGTATGAATTTCCTTTTCAACAATCAAAACTTAACAAAATCTTAAGTTAACTTTCTTGAATACTTTAACATTTTGTGAGTTATCTCTATTTAACAGTCTAAGCTTACCAGCATCTGGCTTGTCTTTCTGGAACATTTTAATACTGTCATATTTATGAGTTGTCTCTTTGACAATGTAAACTTAAATCACCACCAGATGTCGCTCTTTGACAATTTAAATTTACTTTGCCTCAGACTAATTTTGATCTCAGATCAGTTTTCTGTCTTCAGTTTTGTATCAGTTTCACAGGAATGTTTCACAATTTTTTTGCATGACAGTTAATATAAATTTGAAATTTCCTGAACCTCCATATTTGATGTACAAAAATTTTTTTGCCAAGATAGTACAGTTTAAGGTTCTGTTTCTGAATTTAAGTTTTAATAATAAAATTTATTATTATTATTTTTATTATTATTATTATTATTATTATTATTGTTATTATTGTTATTGTTATTACACTAATTTTTTTTATTTTTATTTTTTTTAAATTTATTATTATCATTATTACTGTTATTTAAGAACTTGTTATGTATATGTAAGAATAAGAACACTTATACTGTTGGATAGTGCCAGCAATATTTCTCTGTTTTGTAACAAATGTTGGGTAACTGCCATGTTATATTATAAAATATTAACTGTGTTATTTATCACGTCATTGATTTTAGGTTATGAATGTTGTTAATTATGTACATATATCTAAATCTTTACCATTGTTAATTAGACGTGATTGTGTTATTAAAAACCTATCATGGGATTTTTCCATTGTTAGTGAAAAAATATATATCTTGCCTACAGATAAACACATATTGCTTATTTATTATGTATATGTCAACATGTATATATAATATATACATGAGATTTATCATAAAACACACACACACACATGTAGGATCTTTAGTTCAATTTATGTGGGACAAGAAATACAAAAATTTAACACATTCTAACACATCAGTTGTGCAATGATATTATTTGGGTTTATAAACAGTTATATCGGCTTTATAAGGTCATATCTATATCTATCTATATATATGTGGGAAATCCTTGCAGTTTAATTTATGCTTCAGTAATACATTAGATATATCTATCTTATTTAGTATTTAGGCAGTGATATTTTTTTTAACATGCATTTTGACAAATTTATCATAACATATGGTTAGTAATACTAGAATATTATGGAAAATAGTGCACACACACACATACACACATATATATTTTTTTATTCAAGCAAATTATAGTGTGAAAACAAAACCTGAAAACACTTTGATAAAAATGTTATTTTCAAATAAAACACGCAATGAACTTAGAATAATAATTTTTAATATATCTTTTCCCAAAGGTTGTGACTTAAATTTTTACAATTTAAAAAGAAAACCACAGTGAAATATCCATGTCATATCACTTGCACAACTATTTTATTTTATTTTATATTTTATGGAAATACAATTTAAAAACTTGTAACTGTTTCTGGTATACCCACCGATTTAATATTTAAAATATTGTTTTTGCATTTTAATTAGTTAACTTTTAATTGTTAACATGAAAGAGAAAAATGAAGACACATAAACAGGTAACACATTATTGTTTTTGTTTTTTCACACACACATACTAATATAATAATCTATTTATTTATTTTATTTTTTATTATCCCTTAACATTAACGAGATACTATTTATTACCATGTTCAATCCAGGTATCTCTTTCACCTTATCAAATTAAAAATCTATGAATATCAGCGCAGATTTAAAATTATTATAAACTCCCCCACACTTATTTCATTAATTTGTATTATAACTTTTTAATTATTATTATTGATATTTTAACAAGCCCATCATTATAGCCAAATATGTTGAAGAGAAAAAAGGTCAAAGATCCTTTTATCTGTTATTTTATTTTGTATATAATATGCAAAATATTCTGACCAGTATGTCACTTAATTACATTGTAATTAGAAATATTTAAAAATTATGTGTTTATTGTAAAATTATTATATTTTATGTGTTTGCAATAAAGGCATCCATGAGGTATCTTTTTTGCTTATTGTACGATTTATTTTAAGTCAAAACAGAAATTTAATCAAACTGCTCCGTTGTAGCATTTCTTGAAATTTATCCTGTGATCGTTTGAAATGAAATATTACTATTCAATCAATACTGAGATCCCAAATCTCAGTTACTAATTCCTTAATTTAGACTCGAATATTAATCACGAAAATACAATGATTAAATTCTTTATGTCAGAAGTTAACACTACATTATAACAAAGCTTATGCAGAAGTTCTACATCAGAACATCACTATGAAACTTTCAAGATGAAACGAGTTTTATTAAGCAAAAAAAACGAAAGAAAAAAGAAAAACGAAACACTGACAATTTTAAAAATCATGACTGAATTCTGAAGCCACTCCAACAACCTTTGATGACCGATTATTGTTTTCCTATAATAAGATCTATATCGTATTGCGTTATTTCGTTCTGAAAATATTGATTTTAAATTCTTATAACAAATAACACAAATGAATAGTATCCAACGCTGAAAGAACCTATACATTATTTTGTGTACTGTAATTTACAAAAAAAAAAAAAAAAAATCAACCGTTAGAGATTCCCGGATGTTTCCATAAAAATTACATTCAGACTTTTATACTCTCTAACCGAAATATGCGCAAGAATCTAGATTCCTTGGTAATTAAGAAAAAATATAACTGATGATAGCTTTTGCTTAATTAAAAACAGATTATTATTATTATTATTATTATATTAATTCTCCTCTTGTGCCTAAGATTAATTTATATCGAACAGTTAAAAGTAAATTTTTAGGTCGCACTGAGTTTTGTTGTTCGTGTAAATGTCTAAATCAGTAGTTCTCAAAGGGTGTGCATACTTAGGTGTGCTCCACGAAATTGTAGGATCTAGGTAGATATTTGTGATAATAAAAAATTGATTATGTTAAGAGCGGAAAGATACCCAGTAAGAAATAGTCGGTTGCCCGGAAGAAGATTTTATACACTTAAACTTGTTTGAAATGAGTTTTTGCTGAAGAAGACTGCGCAGTAGTTTACCAGTGACAGTATGAGTGATAGGGTGTGCAAGTGTGATAAACAGCCAAAGTTTTCTTGTGACACATATTCCTATCACTGACACAGTCACTACCCATCTAAAACTTTAATACTTTATGGAATTTTAGCCTATTTTAGTGTTACATTTGTTAAAAACAAACGAATAATAAAAGATTTCCCTCACTGCACAATGCACACCATTAAAAATATAGCCTTTGTACAGTTTTTTGACATTTTAACAGTCCATTGCTTTGTACTTCATATTATGATATTTTTGAAGAAATTGCCAAGACATGTGATGCTCATACTTCTCATCAGCACAAAATAGATGATAAATTAAGGTATATACTCAAACAAGGGCGGAGACTCTACATATATCAGTGAACATCTCTCACACAAGGGCGGTAACTCTAATTATATCAGTGAACATCTCACACAAAGCGGTAATTCTAAATATATCGGTGAACATCTCTCACACAAGGGCGGTAACTCTAAATACATCGGTGAACATCTCTCACACAAGGGCGGTAACTCTAAATTTATCAGTGAACATCTCACATAAGGGCGGTAACTCTGTAATTCCAGCCGAAGCCGTTAAAATAATTTCTAAGCTGCGAACATCTGTCCATGAAAAGATGGAGAAACCCTAACCCTGTACACTTTACAAAATCTATTTATTTGTTTACATTCTCTTGTATTTTATTTTTATACAGTAGTTGTCGTACATACATACATTTTTCTTATTTAAAAACACGCTATAAAATTGGGGTGGTTTCTAGGATCTGGAACGGATTAATGGTATTTCAATTAATTTCATTTGGGAAAATTGATTTGAGATACGAACAAATTTGAGTTACGAGCTCGGTCACGGAACGAATTAAACCCGTAGGTCAACAGAGAGAGAGAGAAATAATTATTTAGTTTAAAAATGAGTTAATGCAGTTTTTTAATAAAATAAATTTATACACTACTTTAATAAATTAATGAAAATCGGTATAAAATTAATAATGAAATTTCTGAAGTATCTGCGTGTGTGAAATAATTGTTAAGTTTTTAAGTCGATAGCAACTAAATATAGGCTTTAAGGTTATTGTAACTGTATTTAGTAGGATTCATTTACCGCGAAAGTACTCGGAAGTGACGAAAAAATATGGAATTACTGAAACGAAATTCGAATCATTATTTTTAATTATTTTTCACACGGTAACGTACTTAAAGTCTAATCAGTTAAAGATTTTGACATCGTCATATCGCTATAAATGAAAGAATTACAAGGTAGAATTTTTTTGTTTCTACAAAATATATAGATTTAAAAAATTATAATAATGATACTATAAGCGATATTCCCGCCCTTTATCGATATAGCTTATTCATTGAAGGAGATGAATTTATAAATGAAACAAATAATAATGTAATATGATAATTTTAAAAATAATAATAATTAGCCTTATATTCCATATATTTATAACTGATGTACTTTGATAATTATTATGATTGTTTTTCCAGTGAATATTTCACAACAAATTAAAGTATAATAAAAAAATAAAATTTTAATCGATGATGGCTGGCATTTCTATCTTCTTTTCTTTTTTCTTTTTTCTTCTTCTTCTTAATTAATTAATTAACTTACTTATTTAGTTAGTTATTTATTTATATTTTTAACTTTTTTTTTTCTTCTCACAATGGCATTAAGAAAACAGTTCTTTCTTTTTCTCCTTCCTCAGAAGACTAACATAGCAAATGTATTAGGCAGTATAAACAAAAACAAAAGACAATAACCCGTTAATATGAAAGGTGTCCGATTTAACCTCAGCAAAAAAATTATCGCCTGCATAATCACATTCGTTTGGCTTCTGACACCAGTCCACAGTTTGAGTAAACCTTTCTTTAAAGTCTTTGGTATCTTCAAAGAAGGCGAAAAAGTTGGTGTTGCTTGCGTCCTCAAACAAGCGTCAGACGATACCACTATCAAAATAACAAGAACTGACAAACCAGATGAGGAAATTGATGGGACAGTAATTCATCCGACTACTTCGTCAGATGACTTCTCGGTTATGAAAAATGTAACTCTGACCCCAACAAGAAAGTGGAATTTGGAGCCGTTCCTTTTTAAATGCACAGCTTCCAGTACTGACCAGACTATTTCAGTAACTTGGAAGGATATCGTTTATGGTAAGTTTATAAAATTTGTGACAACATAATTAACAGTCATGATGATGATGATGATGATGATGATGATGATGATGATGATGATGATGATGATGATGATGGTGGTGATGATGATGATGATGGTGGTGGTGGTGATAATGATGATATGGAAGGAATACAGTTTGTGGTAAGTTTATAAAGTTTATAACACAGTATTGTTAATAATACCTATAATATGATGATGATGGTGATGATGGTGATAAGTGGTTGTGGTGATAGTGATAATGATGATATGGAAAGAAACAGTTTAAGGTAAGTTTATAAAGTTTATGAGACAATATCATTAAAAATATATAAAAATGATGATGGTGGAGATGTAGAAGAAAATTTATGGCAAGTTTATAAAATTGTTGACAATAGGAAGGAAAGATAAAATGTGTGAGATAATATAATTAATGATGATGATAATGTTGGTACAAATGAAACAATTTATAAAATTTGTGACACATATTAATAATAATTAATAATTATGTATATTGTTGGTACAAAGGAAACAGTTTATTTTGTGTCATTTAGTTTTATAAAATATGTGACTCCAATGATGATGACTTACAAAGCTTATAAAATTTGTGACAAATATAATTTATGATGATGATATTGATGTTGGCACAAAAATAATAATCAATAATGATCAAATAATTAATAATTATTTATTCATTTAGTTTCTCCAACTACACAACAAATAATGATCAAACAAATCAGCATACCGTCTGACGTGGACTTCCAGGTACACTGCAAAGTAACGGCCGCTAGCCCACAGGCCATTATAGACTGGGGCCTGCTGAAAATGTTGTACAAGAAGTCGAACGAGGTAAACAGGTACCTGGGTGACAGCATGTTTGAAACCATCAACACGATGACCCACATGTTCCACATTGACGAATACGTTCTGACACCTCTGAAGTGTTTCTCCATCATCAGGTCACGACCCCTCTATTACAGGCTTGCCACCCGCCTGAAGGTCGTGAAGATTGAAGGTAGGATTTGGTGAAGGATTTGGTTGCAGGATTTCATTTTGGTTGTGGAAGTAGTATTCATTTTGGTGTGGGACGTGTTTATGACAAGCAGTTACAGTTGTGCTGGGGTGGTGTTAGTAGTAGTTGTAGTAGTAGAAGCAGTTACAGTTGTGCTGGTGGTTGTGTTAGTAGTAGTTCTAGCATTAATGCTGTTGGTTATTTATGTGGTAGTTATGTTAGTAGTTGTAGTAGGAATAGTTACAGTAGTAATAGTAGAAGCAGTTTTAGTTAAAATTTTAGAAGCAGTTTTAGCAGTAATAGTAGCTTAGTAGCAGTAATAGTAGTAGTAGCAGTAGAAGAACTAGTGGTAGTTCAAGTTTTAGAAGCAGTAGTAGTAGTGTAAGTTGTAGAAGTAGTAGAAGTAATAGTAGCAGTAGTAACAGCAGCATTTAGCTATCTCATTTAGTTCTTGCTTTCCTTGTCTGCATCCTGTCAGCTTCTTCATATTCTAAATAAATAATAATTTCACAGAATTTTTCCAAACTTCCCATTTCGACTTTCGCACACTCTAAACAAGAATAACTTCAACATTGTTCTAAACTTCCTTTGCAGAGGCACCCAAAATTATTATCGAATCGAACACCTACTATGCAATAGAGGGCGAAGGTGTCATGTTGCTGTGTATGATAGTATCGGAAAAAGTCAGGACGGTTACTTGGTATCTGAATGATGAGAAACTGAACAGATCCAATGGGCGCATCAAAGATGGGAACAGCCCCAGTAAACCACACCTCATTATTACCAACGTCAACTCCAGCGATGAAGGAATCTACAAATGCTCAGCAAGAAGAGTTATAGCCGAAACAAATGGTACAGGAATCCATCTGCTCGTTAAATGTAAATACCTTTCTTTTTTATTGATCTTGTTGCTGTAAATATTATTAAGTATATTATAATATTATCATTATTGTTGTTAAATCTGTTATTATTATTAGTAGTAGTAGTATTTGTAATAGTAGTAATAGTAAGGTTGTCATCACCTTTTTCTTATCATTGGTATTGTTATTGTTGTTCGTGTTGTTGTTACTATTATTATTGTTATTGTTTTTATTGTTTTCTTATCATTGGTATTTATTATTATTATTATTATTAGTGCATGATTTTCTTTTCTTTTTTTTCGGTTTTTGCTATTTGGCTATTGTAAGATTTATTACAAAGATCTGTTGCAAAACATAACTTGTTTTGTTGTTGTTATTATTATTTTTATTATTATTATTATTATTTACTTTAATAGAGAGAGAGAGAGAGAGAGAGAGAGAGAGAGAGAGAGAGAGAGAGAGAGAGAGAGAGAGAGAGAGAACAAAAGTGTTTTAATATTATGCACAATTTTTTTTTCTTAACAACATCATCATAATAATAATAATAATAATAATAATAATAATAATAATAATATTTATATTTCTTTCTTCTTCATACACAATTAATGACAGTCAAACCCAGGAAAACCTACATTAACCAACCTAACACAATGCTTTGGACTGGCACTGACAAAATATCTATTGAGTGTATCAGTGACGGGTACCCGAAACCAGAGATGAAGTGGTTTCTGAACGAGGAGCTTGTTGGGAGAGGTCCCTCCCTGTTCATTGAAGAGGTGTTTCCCGAGTATGGGGGCGTCTGGCAGTGTGAGGCCACAAACGATTTCGGATCCAATATGAGTCCTAAAGTTGTCGCTATTATTTCATGCAAGTATATGTGTGTGTCGTTGTACGTAATTGTGTGTGTACGTGTTTGTGTGTGTATATATGTATCTGTGTCTGTCAGTCTTTTTCTTTCTAAAGACTATTTCTCTTAGTTCATATTGAGACTGTCTGCTTTTATCTCTCTCTCTCTCTCTCTCTCTCTCTCTCTCTCTCTCTCTGTACAGTTTATGATTCTGTTTTGATAGTTTTAACTTGTCTGTTTTGTTTTATCTGTGTCTGTATGTTACATGGAGGCATACATTTTTATTTCACCCACAGACACACTCACAGACAAACATACACACACACACACACACACACACACACATACTCACACACAGCAATATATATACATATTACAGTAGTTATAATAAAGTGTGTGTGTGTGTGTGTGTGTGTGTGTGTGTGTGCCTGTTGAAGTACAGTGTTAAGGTGAAAACAAATATATATATATATATATGATTATAACATTTATTTGTTGATAGTTTAAATTAGTTTTTCAGTGAAAATATATATATATATATATATATATATATATGATTATAACATTTATTTGTTGATAGTTTAAATTAGTTTTTCAGTGAAAATATATATATATATATATATATATATATATGATTATAACATTTATTTGTTGATAGTTTAAATTAGTTTTTCAGTGAAAATATATATATATGTATATTTTTTTAAACTCAAAAGATGTTCCTAGACCACTCATTCCGATCAGTATAGTAAACACTGGTGTGAACTACTCAGCTTCTTTATGGTGCTATGCTGACGGAATTCCCTTCATATCCAGCTACGAGTGGAGGTTTAACAGCAGAGTGTTGAAAGAGACCAGTCGAATGATTACAATCAAACCCATGAACCACAGTGATCATTTTTTTGGAAGGTACATTTGTAAGGCCACAAACAGAATAGGCACCTCGAAAATAATCACTGTGAAGTTACGAGACTGGGATATGATGGATGCCGGTAAGCAAGTTACGAGTTTTTAATGACCTGAAATTTTATTATTATTTTTTTTTTTTTCATTTAGAAAAAAATAAAAAATAAAGAGTGTAATATTTTTGCTATGTTAAAAGCAGATGTCAAAGGTCACAGTGTCCCATCTGCATTGATTGCTCTTCTTTTTAATCTATTTTCAGTTCTAACCACTATTTCACAACTAATATATCACAGACTGAGGTGTAATTTTTAAAAAAAAAAATTTTTCAGAGAAATAGATTTAAATCCACTGATGCTCCTTTTTAATACATTTTCTAATTCCAACCACTGTCTCACAGGTGATGTATCAGAGATTGTATAATTTTTCTTCTTTCAGGGATGGTATTGGTTGAAGTACATCGATGCACACTTTTAATGTATTTTCCAATTCTGACCACTTTTTTTTACACCTAATAAATCAAAGACTATAATCTGATTTTTTCCTGTTTCAGAGAAGGTACAGCTTAAAGAACATTTGCTGCTTATCAGACTGTGGTTTTATTTGTTCAGTCTCGTGTTATTACTGTAATATATTATTAGGCTTGGTGTCCAGTGGATTTTTAATCTTAAAATATATTTGGGTATCATTATTCCTATGTTTTATTAATTTATTCATTCATTTACATTACAATATTTAAGTGTTAAACCATTTTTGTTATTAATTTATTATCTTTTTTTTTTTTCAGGAGTTTTCAAATCTGGTATAAAAATAAATTATATGTTTTTTAAAAACAAAAATAAATTAGATTTTTTGATTTTTGTGTTTGATTTTGTTTCTTTGTTTTGTTTGTTTTTGATTTATGCTTTTTGTTTGTTCTTTTTTTTATGTTTTTTTTTTTGTTTTGAAAGGTAGTTTATAATATTTAAATTTTCACTCATTACTGCTAATTGTCTGTTTCATTTCTATGGGTTTTTCTGTGAGAAAGATTATTTTTGAAATTATTGTTATAGTGTGTGTGTGTGTGTGTGTGTGTGTGTGTGTGTGTGTGTGTGTCTGAGTGTGTTTGAGAGTGCATGTGTTTATGAGTTGTTTTTCTTAATTTTATTTTTTTTTTTTTTTTTTTTTTTTACTTGTTTTGCACTTGGTTATCATTATTATTATTGTTATTTTTATTGTTTTTATTACTATTGTTATTTAAATATCTATTTATTTATTATTTATGTATTCTTTTAATTCACCTTAAACCTTTATTTATTTATATTTATTTGTTGTTTTTTTTCATTTGCAAATTCAGTTTTATGTTTATATATTTAACTTAGTAATAGAAATTACTAAGGACTGACAAATTAATTTATAATAAAAGATAATAATAATAATAATAATAATAAGAAGAAGACCTGTATTCAAAAAATAATGTAAAATAAATAAAAATATATTCCAGATCTTACTATTACCATCACTATTACAAATGTGTGTGTGTGTGTGTGTGTGTGTGTGTGTGTGTGTGTGTGTTTCTCTGCAATATATATTGCAAACTGTCCATAAAATTATTTTAAAATTTATTAGATTAACATATACATATATTAACAGCTCTTTTGTTTCTTTTTCAGGATATGTACAGGCATTCAAAAAAATGACTAGTGACGGTTTGTTTTTAATTTCTGTTCTGTTACATAATTTTATGAAATTAACACACACACACACACACACACACACACACACAACAGTATTTACTGATTTAACTATTACCATCACTTTTTCAGTTACTGATGTAACATTATCAACACTATTACAATAAAGATGTTACTATTTTGACCATCACTATTTTAAAATGGTCATGTTAAAATTACCATCACTAAATACAGATTGTCTGATGTTACTATTACTAGCCTTCACTAATTTACACCATTACTGATGTTACTATTACTACATCTACTGTTAAAACAGATGTTAAAACTACTATTACAATTACTGATGTTACCATTACCATCACTATTACAATTACTGATGTTACCATTATTACAATTACTGATGTAACTTTACTATTACAATACCAGATGTTACTATTACCATCACTATTACAATTACTGATGTTACTATTACCATCACTATTACAATTACTGATGTTACTATTACCGTCACTATTACAATTACTGATGTTACCATTACCGTCACTATTACAATTACTGATGTTACTATTACTGTCACTATTGCTGAAAGTGTCACTGTGGTTACCTTTCTTTTCAGATGAAGATGATGGATCTGATTTATATTTTCTGGGAATTATTCTGTTGATCCTCATCATTGACACCCTCATTGTGTTTGCTATTTATAACTACAGAAGTTAGTTCTTAGCATTTCTTTTTCATTCCTTCGTGTATTCTGATCATGTTATTTGTACTGTATAGTCACTGTATTTATAGGAATTTATATACTGTGTAATTTCTATTTCATTTCTGTTGTGTTTGTACTATGTTATTTCTGTTGTTTTATTTCTATTTTTTTATTTCGTATTTTTATAAATGTTTATATATATATAAATATATATATATATGAAAGTTATATGTACTTCATATATAACTATTGTGACTGCCTTAGTATGTAGAAGCTGAACAACAAAAAATACAAACACAAGGATCAAATCATTTATCTGGCTTCTTGGAAATCTGGAAAAATCCAGAAACCAGGCTGTTTTTTTTGAAACTGGCACAGTTTAATTTCGTTTTCATGACACCAGTTCAAATGAAAGAATGTTGATGGATAGGGGAGACAGTCTCACAATAAGTTACCGTTTGTTTCAACTTATTATCAGTTTCCTTTATTATTCTAGTGGCTAAAAGACTAGCAGAAATGAGTTTTGCTAACACAAGGATGAAATTTCCTTCCTTATTTTAAAATAAAATTTAATAATGATCAAAGAGACCTTGCTTTAGCAGGGTATAAATTTGAATTAGTTAAATTCAGTTTCATTTTTTTAACAATTTTTTATTGTATGTTTTGTATTTTAAGTATATATACATAAAATACATATATATATAGTTATATATATATATATACATATATTTATATATTTATATATATATATATATATATATATATATATATATATATATATTTGTTAAATATATATATATATATATATATATATATATATATATATATATATATATATATATATATATATATATATATATACATATATATATATGTTTCCAGAAGCTAAGATCAGCTCTGCTATTAAGTTTACCAGACAAATGGTTTTGATATCTCCATGTACATTAGTCAATTTTCCCATTTTATTTACCATGTTAGTTAGTATTTATGGTTTTGAAAATTTATAAATTCTAACTTTTTTATTGAATGTTTTACTAAATTTCTCTTTTTTTTTTCTTCAGGACTGAAAAGTAAAGATACTGGACCAAATCTAGAGCAGTTAAATGAATTAAAAATGTAAATATATTTTTGTGTTTATAAGACTGTTGAATGTAAGAATAATTTGTTTTTCTTCTTCTTCTTCTTATTATTATTATTACTATTGTTATTGTTATTATTATTATTATTATTATTATTATTATTATTATTGTTATTGTTATTATTATTATTATTATTATTATTATTACCATTATTATTGTAATTACTGTTATTATTATTATTATTATTATTGTTATTACTTTATTATTATTCTATTATTATTCTATTCTTCTTCTTTTTCTTCTTCTTCTTCTTCTTCTTCTTCTTCTTCTTATTATTATTATTATTGTTGTTATTCTAAAATAATTATTACTATTATTATACACATATACACATAGATGCACATGTGTTAACACATAAAAACATGCTCCACAAACACACACAAACATACACATATAAAAACGTTCACTGACAGACAAAAAATATTTAAATGCTGCTTTTTCTATGGGTTTTTTCCTGGTTTTTTCCAGAAACTTGTTTAAAACATTTGATAAAGGTGATGCTGAAGGGGGCAGTAGACCACTTGAAGTTTTTGTTTGAGGTAAATACTTTAATAATTAATAATTGTCTACATGTGTTATAATGCATTCAATACAGTAATGTGTGTGTGTGTGTGTACATATATATATATATGTGTATGTATGTATTATGTATATGCGTATGTATGTTATCTGTCTATATAAATATATATAACATAACATATATATATATATATATATATATATATATATATATATATATATATATATATATCATCAATTTCATTATTATTATTTATACTCATAAATGATAATTTATATAGCTGTAGGAAATTAAATAACAATGATCACTATGCAAAAACAATTAAATTTCTAGTCTTTGAAGGCACATAAAGTGAAAAAAAACACAAAACAATATGAAGTAAATTATTTTCTTTGTTTCATATAAAAAGAGAAAATAAAAAGTCTGTGTTTTACAAATACATTTGTATGATTATTAAAATGCACTATTGTGGTATATAAAAAGCAGTCAAAATGTATTTTGCTTGTTTCCAGTATATGTTTCTTTTGTTTGTTGTTACTGTCCAATCTTTATTAATAATGAAGTACAGTTCAAAAACATTTGGTACTGACATGTTTTATGAAGAATTAGTCTTAAATATATTCAGCATTCTTCTAAATCATGTTTTGTTTTTTGCTGTCCAATCTTTTGCTGTTAATTCATTTTTGTTTAGATTTTTGTCATCTGATCTGTGTGACCTTTACATGAGAGGACCACTGGAGTAGCAGTATTTCAAGATTTAATTACTCACAGTAAACTTGTGAATGTAATTAATGAATACTCTTAAGTAGATCAAAGTCTGATTATCCATTTAATTACGTTTCTGATTAAAAAGATATAATTTTCTTCAAAATGGTGGTTTATTATATTAATAATTTTGTTCTTACAAAAGTAATTAAATGTACATTTTAATTAGATTTGAAATTCATTACCAGTTTATAAAAAGCTTTGAATGAGAATTACTGAATGTTATTGTTAATTTTTTTGTTGTTGTTTTTTTGTTTGTTTTGTTTTTGGTAATTTCAATACAAATGTTAATAATATATATTTTAATTGTTTTCCGTACAGAACCATAATTATATTTTAATTAACTTTGAATGAAATTTTATATACTGATTATATACAGGTGTATTGTTCTATTAATTTTTAATGTATACCAAAAACATAATTTTTTTTTATTATTTTCAATAATGATAATCAGTTTTGAATGAAACCATGTTCTGTCAATTTGTATACTGGATTCAAATGTAACAGTACTAATTAATATTTTTATCTTCAAAATGAAGTGATATCTTAGCCATATTTTAAATGTTTTTTACTTAACAGTGCACTTGTGTGTGTATGTATGTGTGTATGTGTGTACGTGCGTGTATGCATGTTGAACTATAGTGTTAACATGAAAACAGATTTATTTATATATATATGTGACTATAATTTTAATTGCATTACATTTATTTGTTTAGTTTAAATTATTTTCAGTGAAAAGATTTATTTAACTAGTGTTTTCATTTAACTTTTACAGTAAACAGGTATTTCATTTAAAACATAACTAAAATAATTATATACAATTTACCTCAGACAATAATATTTTGTAATGAATAATTACGTATTTTACTTATCAACTAAAATATGTTAATAATCAATTACCTTTGAAGGTAACCAGTATATTCATTATGTCAGATATTTTCTAATTAGGAAAACTAAAAAGTAATTTAATTAAATTATATTTGCACCCAAGAATTAATAAAATAATTATGATATAAGTTAATTTAGGGTGTCATAATTAATTATGTAATTCTCTTGCATTTAAATATAACCATGTGTATATATAATTGTTTTTTCATTTGCTACAAGTAAAAAAACTACAAACTTCAGTGATAATTAATACTGCATGGAATTAATTCATTTTACTGATCAGTTCCAGAAAAATGTGCAGTATTAATTTGTTTCTTATTCTTATTTTCAGATTAAATAAAAAAAGGCTATGATATTTACAAATTTATAAATTTTAAAAGCTTATTTTGAAATGTGACTGAAAAGAGTGTCCTTTAATTTATTTTTTGTTTTGTTTTCTAATTTGAGTAAAAATTGTATTTTCTTATTTTGAGGTTTCACTAAAAAGGGTATATAAATAATATTTCTAAAGACTGCAGGAACATTTTTTCTTTCTTTATTCCTTTATTTTTTTTTTTTTTTTGAACATCATGAATTTATAATTCTAGATACACTTTTGAAAACCTTTCTAAAACCCAAATTGAAGAAATTAATCAAATTTTTCAGTATTTATCATGGTCACACACACACACACACACAAATGTGCATGTGCACACGCACACAGACATGTATCTTACAACTATAGACATCTTTGTAATTGCACGTGCATTGAAGATAGAAAAGGCATCAAAAGGAAGTTTAAGAATAAGGAACATGAGCATTTGCATAACTGAACAGTCCCACCCAAAATGTTGACCCCAGATTCAATGCAGAGGGTCATGATAATGTATCTTGTAATCTTTTTTATAATCAGTTATTTTGAAGTTGAATTTATGTTATGTTAATTAGTTTAAAAATATCAATAGTTTAACAATAATACTTTTAATCAGAAAAAAAATCTTAATTATGTTTTTACTTTGATTACAAGCATTGATAGTTCAACAATAAAAAAAGTTTGATTATAATTTGCAACAATAATCTTAATTAAGTTTTTGATTAGATTAAAAGCATTTAGCGTTATTTTAACAATAAAAATTAGAATTAGAATTTACAATAATAATCTTAATTATGTTTACTATTATTTTATTTTTTTTAAATGTATTAGCTTTGAACATAGCTAATGTTTAACTGTATTTTTGTTAATATTTGTAACCTTCAACAGTTAGCTCTATATCATCATGTTATTCTTATATGTTTAAAAGTTAATCATTATTTTCATATTTTATTGAATTTTACATTGTACATCATGCAAATTTTAAGAAATAAAGAATTTTTTTAGACCATTTGTTTTATGTGTAATTTGTTTTTATTGTGTGTTTAAATATGTATGAAAATGTTGGTATGTTCATATACACAGACAGACATACAGATACAGATGTAAGCACACACACACACACACACACACACACACACACACAGAAATGTACTTAAATATGCGATTCAGAAGAGTTTTCAGAATCATTAATATAAATTAATTCTTAAAAATTCAGTTCATACAGACATCTCACTTTTATCGGAGAGCATCTCCCTCTCATATATGTATATATGGCCATAACAAGACTTTTTTAAATGAGGCAAAAACACTTATTCACTTTAAAAAAAATGGGTCAGAGGTCTGGGCTCAAATCTCCGACTTGAAAGATGCAAAAGCCTCGATTCTAGCCATTTATATTTTAATTTTTTTTTAAATAAAATCCTTGTATAAGAAAAAATAAATAATCGTTAATTTCGATATGAGGCATTTCCTCAGTATAGTTAAGGCCAATAAATAAATAAATAGGTATGTATGTATGTATAAATCTCACATATTGAGCATGAAAACTGAATTATTTGTTTACTCAACAAAATATTTATCTTAAAATCGCATGTTGTTTTCGCCATTACCCGAGTTCTTAATGTCCGTATTAGCGTTTGTAACCAGCTGACGTGCACCACTTCCAAATCTAGAAGTTCATCCGGTTTTTTTTTTTTCTTTTTTTTTGGTTTTTTTTTTGAGAACTTAACAAGAAACGATATAAATTGGTTACCATGTATTTAATTTTATTTGTGCAAAATGTTATAAAAATTTATCGCATTGCAACAGTTTACTAATAACGTTTGTGTGCGTGTGTGCTCGCGTGTTCATGATTATACGTGTGTGTGTGTGTGTGTGTGTGTGTGTGTGTATGTTGTATTTTAATTGCCTGTTATTTCGCATTTAAGTTTTTCGAGTGATTCGTTAATTAGTTCCTTAAAAATATGTCAACACAATATTAACCACTTTCCCGCCATTAATGTGACGTCATTGTGACATGTGCCAAAAATGCGAAAAACTAATTATATGCGGTAAATTTATTCTTATACTATTATTATAAGAGCTGTTAGTTAGTAAACATAACATTTATTAGTTTATTGTTTAATGTGAATGTGAATTCGGTAACAATTAAACTTACTGTTAGAGCTTTTGATTATAATTCTTCACAAATAAATGTACCAAATTAACAAGAATTACTTCCCTTCCTAGATCCATTTGGTATGTTCTAAAATGGTTACATTTAATTTCACCACGAACTGCTGCATTCAGTTCTATTTATTTATGTAATTTATGATGAGGTATTATCAAATACATATACTAAGACCTGCAGCCCTGAAATCTGTCAAATAATAATAATGAATAACTACACCGGAATATCCATATTTATCGCTTCTCAATATTTCGGTATCTTTATTAGTTACATTTTTTTTTTTTTTTTTTTTTAGAATCTCTAAGTAAGCTTCCGTATGTAATGAATTTAAAAATAATCCTATAATCTATCAGACATATATTCTTGAAAACCCATATTAATTTCAACACAACTTCATTGTTTAATCATGTTTATTAGTTTATTTATTTATTTATTTATTTAGGATTTTCAAGAAAGACTAAATATATACATACTTTAAAAATAGAGAAACTGTTAAATGATGAAACCAGTCAAATTAACATCATCCTTTTTGTATTAAACTTCATTTTTATTTTCTTAGAAAACTTAGAAGTTAAAGATAAGAAAAAATCTTTGATCAAGAAATCATCCATAATGACTGTGTGTGTGTGTCTGTGTGTTTAATTTTTTTTTTTTTACAGACATTTAAGAGTATATATTTACAGAAATATTGTGATCAAGAAATGAACCATAACATGATTTCTATTTAAATTCTTTTTTTTTTTAACTTATAGAATTTCAAAAACATATATTTATAGATATATTAAAAATAAGAGAAATTCTTTATTATTTTAAAACATATGTTAATACAGAATTTAAAACAAAGAAAAATTCCATGATCAAGAAATCATTATTTAACTTCCTTTTTTGTTTTTTTTTAATTAATTTTTCAGAAACTTAAAATAAACCAAGATCTTCAAACCACCAAAAAAAAAAAAAAAAAAAAAAAAATCTGATTTCACTGACATAAACCAACTTAACGCCATGTATTCTGGGATAGCTTTTTGCGTTCCAACCACCTTGCTCTTTGGTCTCTTTTGTTTAACTGTCCAAGTGTCGGCACTTGGAGAACCGATCATGAAAGCAGCTCTTTTTGAAGAAGGAAAAGATGTCGAAGTGAACTGCACGATATCGTTCGGCCTCCCAAACACAACGATCAGCGTGTTTAGAACGGACAAGCCCGAGTTCATCTACCCTGGTTCCATGGACGGGTTTCTTTTCAGCATAAAAGGAATCTGGTCGATGACTAAAACGATGCGAATGCACCCGCACAGATCGTGGAATTTGGCCAGCTTCATGTTTAACTGCACGGGAAACACGATGGGTTATCCCACGTCATCTCTTTGGAAGGAACTCGTGTTGGGTACTCTCTCTCTCTCTCTCTCTCTCTCTCTCTCTCTCTCTCTCTCTCTCTCTCTCTCTCTCTCTCTCACATGTATTACTCTCTATTAAACTGACAAACCTATTTTGTAAACTGCAGTAAGACCAACTTCTCCTAAGATCACCTCTCTCTCCTCTCTCTCTCCCTCCCTCCCTCCCTCCCTCTCTCTCTCTCTCTCTCTCTCTCTCTCTCTCTCTCTCTCTCTCTCTCTCTCTCTCTCTCTCTCTCTCTCTCATGTATTACTCTCTATTAAACTAACAAACCTCTTTTGTAAACTGCAGTAAGACCAACTTCTCCTAAGATCACCTCGCAGACTCTGGTGGCTGAAGATGTGGAAAGTCACCTCATCTGCGAATCAACGCACGGCAGTCGCGCCGCAGACCTCAGCTGGCGACGCAGTGACTTCAAATACTACACCGAAGTCAGAGAGGAGCACACCCTCAACGATGACAGCACCTACAACACTGTCTCCATGCTGGTAAACAACTTCACCAGCGACGACAATGGCATTAAAATCACCTGCATCTTGAGACATCACACAATAGATGGATCGGAAGAAACGTCCATCATATTGAGAGTTGAAAGTAAGAAATAAACTTTTTTGGATGTGAAATGAGGGAGAGAGAGAGGGAGAGAGAGAGAGAGAGAGAGAGAGAGAGAGAGAGAGAGAGAGAGAGAGAGAGAGAGAGAGAGAGAGAGAGAGAGAGAGAGAGAGAGAGAGAGAGAGACTGATAAACAGGATAAAGAGAGAGAGAAAGACATATTATAGAGACAGATAGAAAGACAGTGAGACACAAGTAGAGTAAGAGACAGAGAGAGAGAATTAGAGAGAGTGAGCATGTGCAAGACAGAGGGAGGGAGAGAGATAATTTTTCTTCCCATATCTGAAAAAATAATAATCATTTCTTTCTTTGTTACTTTATATTGATAAACAGAGCATGTATTCATTTAGTGTTATAAATCTTTTTCATTGCATTATATCAATGAGTCAGTCATTTGTTCATTAGTCTATATTGTCAAGTAAAAAAAATTTTCATTATGGTATATTGTTAAATAAATCTTATTTTCATTACATTATATTTTTAAATATCGTTTCTTTGTTATAGTATATTGTTAAACAAATAATAATTTTTTTTGTCACATTATACTGATAAATATCTTTTCTTCCTTATAGTATATCGTAAAGTAAATATTTTCTTTGCAAAATATTGTTAAATTTCTTCGTTAGAATATATTTTAAAATAAATCTTTCTTCATTACTTATACATTGATAAATATTTCATTTCTTAATTGCATTATAATGTTAAATTAATTTCTTCATTACAATAATACTGTTAAATAATTTCTTCAATAAGTATATTGTTAAATAAATTTCTGTATTACAATATCTTGTTAAATAAATAATATCTTCAGAATAGCAAATTGTTAAACAAATTTATTACATTAATATTCTTAAATAATTTCATCATTATATCGTTAAACAAATCATTTCATCATCAAATCATTTCATCATTACATTGTTAAATCATTTCATCATTACATTGTTAAATCATTACATCATTAAACAAATCATTTCATCATCATTACATCATTAAACAAATCATTTCATCATCAAATTGTTAAACAAATTCATTTCATCATCATTACATCGTTAAACAAATCATTTCATCATTATATCAGCAAACAAATCATTTCATCATCATTACATCATTAAACAAATCATTTCATCATCATTATATTGATAAACAAATCATTTCTTCATTTCTAGCTACTCCGATTATAACCGTGGACAAAACTGAGTACGAAGCCAAAGACGGCGAAAACGTCACTTTACACTGTAGTGTTAGCTCCGATGTCACTGAAGTGATATGGTTCAAGGACGACGCTGTAGTCAACAGAAGTTCTGGAAGAGTAAAGAAGGGCAGATCGCTTCCAAGTCCAGTTTGATAATAGAACACATCAACGGGGCAGACACTGGAATGTACATCTGCTGTGGGACCAAAATACTGGCTAAGAAAAACAGTACTGCAATTAAACTGATAGTCACAGGTAAACAGAGAAATTATGTGTGTGTGTGTGTGTGTGTGTGTGTGTGTGTAAAACAGTACTGCAATTAAACTGATAGTCACAGGTACACAGAGAAATTATATGTGTGTGTGTGTGTGTCTGTGTGTGTGTGTGTGTGTGTGTGTGTGTGTGAAACAGTACTGCAATTAAACTGATAGTCACAGGTAAACAGAGAAATTATGTGTGTGTGTGTGTGTGTGTGTGTGTGTGTGTGTGTGTGAAACAGTACTGCAATTAAACTGATAGTCACAGGTAAACAGAGAAATTATGTGTGTGTGTGTGTGTGTGTGTGTGTAAAACAGTACTGCAATTAAACTGATAGTCACAGGTAAACAGAATTTATGTGTGTGTGTGTGTGTGTGTGTGTGTGTGTGTGTGTGTGTGTGTGTGTGTGTGTGTGTGTGTGTGTGTGTGTGAAAAACAGTACTGCAATTAAACTGATAGTGACAGGTAAACAGAGCAATTAAATGATGTGTGTGTGTGTGTGTGTATGTGTGTGTGTGTGTGTGTGTGTGTAACAGTACTGCAATTAAACTGATAGTCACAGGTAAACAGAGAAATTGTGTGTGTGTGTGTGTAACAGTACTGCAATTAAAACTGATAGTCAAACTGATAGTCAGAGAAAAAGAATTGTGTGTGTGTGTGTGTGTGTGTGTGTGTGTGTGTGTAACAGTACTGCAATTAAACTTATAGTCACAGGTACACAGAGAATTTGTATGTGTGTGTGAGTGTGAGTGTGTGTGTGTGTGTGTGTGTGTGTGTGTGTGTGTAAAACAGTACTGCAATTAAACTGATAGTGACAGGTAAACAGAATTTGTGTGTGTGTGTGTGTGTGTGTGTGTGTGTGTGTGTGTGTGTGTGTGTGTGTGTGTGTATGTGTGTGTGTGTGTGTATAAAAACAGTATATATATTAAACTGATAGTGACAGGTAAACATGTAATTGTGTGTGTATAAGTATGTATATGTGTGTGTGTTTGTGTATGCGTGTATATATATGTATATGTGTATGTATGTATGTATGTATGTGTGTGTAAAACAGTATTGGAATTAAAATGACAGATGGTAAAGAGAAAATTATAGACACACACACACACGTATATCCTTCTTTATAAACATATATTTGTTTTAAACGTCTTTTCCCAGGAAAACCTTATCATACAAAAATACTTCCACAAGAACTCGTGTCTGTCCACGAAGGTAACAAGCTTGAACTAAAATGTGAAACTAGAGCAAAACCTGCAGCTTCATTTGAGTGGTTCAAGAGCAATAAAAGTGTAGGCAAAAATGAGTCGTTTGTCATCAACAACATAACCACAGATTTTCAAGGAGAAATTACATGCAAAGTGATCAATGCATATGGATCAGATGAGGCGTCTGCATTTATCTTAGTTAGGCGTGAGTATGGAATAATGAAGATTTGACTTCTTTTTTGTTGTTTTGGGGAGTTTCTGGTTGTCTGTGTGTCCGTACTGAATACATTTGTGTGTGTGTGTGTGTGTGTGTGTGTTGACATATAAGCATTCACACACATACACAATACAAATGTGCACATACATAGATGCAAGCACACACAAACAAAGATGCACTCAAACACAAATGCACATACAAAACACATATTCATATAAAAACACACACACACACACACACACACACACAGACACAGACACAGACACACTCACACACACAAACACACGTGCATCAACAGGAAAGAGAGCCACAAAAATGAAATCCAACGTCAGACATTTCTGAATATCTTATTAATTTTAATATATATATATATATATATTTCATTTTTTTCCTACTCACAAAGACATTCCCATCGCTTACGAACCGAGACTGGTCATCAGGTCTGGCCCTGGCTATCCAGTCAGACTCAAGTGCAATGTCTATGCCTACCCACCGGTCAAGCGCTACATCTGGACATTCAAGGGCAAGGTTTACAACCAGACGAAAATGGCGCTGTTGATAAAACCAGAATCGGAGAATGCGTCCATTTTTGGAAATTACACCTGCGAAGCGGTGAACTCAGTCGGGAAATCGAAGCCAGTCACAGTGACGCTAGAGAACTGGAAACAGTATCTGCAAGGTTAGTGCGACTGTTACCGTCATTTGTGTAATTTTTAAAATTATTTATTATTATTTTTATTTTTATTTTATTTATTATTTTTTTTTAAATTATTATTATTATTTTTTAATTATTGTTGTTGTTGTTGTTGTTGTTGTTATGTTATTATTATTTTATTATTATGTTGTTATTATTACTACTACTATTATTATTATTATTATTATTACTACTACTATTATTTATTTTTATTAATTGTTGTTGTTATGTTATTATTATATTATTATGTTGTTATTATTATTACTACTATTATTATTACTATTGTTGTTATTGTGTTATTATTTTATTATTATGTTATTATTACTACTACTATTATTATTACTACTATTATTATTATTATTACTATTATTATGTTATTATTACTATTACTAATACTACCACTACTATTATTATTATTATTATTATTATTGTATTGTTATTGCTGGTTATTTTGTTATAAACTATGTATTCACGTTTAACATTATTAATGTTATATTTAATTATTTTTGTTGATGTTGGTATTACTGTTATTATAAACACTTACAGAACTGTTTTTGTTGTTATTTATGTTTATAATTATTATTTACTAATAGAGATCTTTGGAATTATTTATGTTCATTTTGCATTAAACATGTTCTTGATATTATTATAACTATTGGTGTTATTATTATAATTATTATTACTGCTATTACAGCTGTAGAATAAATAAATCTGTAATTTCATTTTATTATTATTATTATTATTAATACTGATGTTACTGTTATTGTTATTAATATTTTCATTATTATTATTATTATTATTATTATTATTATTATTATTATTTTCTTTCTGAATTTCAGATAATTTCACAGCAGGTTTGTTAAAAAGACAATATTTCTGCAATACATATTTAAATTACTAAAAAAAATTGTTCAACAAATCATAATATAATTTTAAAAAAATGAACTTTTTAGTATTTTGTCCATTTTAGTTTCTAAAGAAGTTTGATTTCAGTTTCCTGCACACACACACACAGTCACACACACACACACACACACACACACACACACACACTCTCTCTCTCTCTCTCACTGATGTATATATCAGTACTGTTATCTCCATAATATAGAAACCACACAAACACAGACATACAAGTGTGCACATAAGCACACACACACGCACACACAGAGCATACACATGTACAGACACAACAGACATGGATATACGCAAACACATGATTGAACCATCTCTATTTTTATTTTTAAAATAAGAAAGTTTTTCTATTTTCAGGTCAGATAGAAGCACTGAAGTATTTTGGAATATCAGCCTTTCCAGGTTTCTATTTCATACCATTTAATTTATTATATAAACTGAATGTGCTATTTGTTTTATTATACAGACTGAATGTGGTATTTGTATTATTACACAGACTGATATTTTTGTTATTATGTTTCTATTTTGATAGAGAAATGTGTTTCTACTTTGATAGAGAAATATGTTTCCACTTTGATAGAGAAATATGTTTCTATTTTAATAGAGAAATGTTTCTACTTTGATAGAGAAATGTGTTTCTACTTTGATAGAGAAATATGATTCTACTTTGTCTGATGTTTTTGTTTTAATTTTTTGTACATTTTTTTTCTTACTTCACTGATGTTTTTATTTAAATAACACTGTGTTGTTGTTGTTGTTTTTTTTCTTTCATTTGTTTTTGTTTTCTTTCATGCAAACACAAGCAAGTGCTTTTGTTTTTCACACAAACATTCACACTGTGTGATATTTTTATTTCAATAACAAACATTCTTTTTATTTTTTTTTTTTTCGTCTAGTACAAACGGCCAGACTTTTAATTTTAATTTTGTACAAAAAACGGACGTAATATGATCTTTTATTTCAATACTCACCTCTTTCTTTTTGTTTCCAAGACAGACAGACATACATACAAACATACATTAACTGCAGTTTTATTTTATTTTCAGTGAAAGTAGACAAAGGCTACAGTTCAATGAGGATGGCTATTTTGGTGCTTATAATAATGTTTCTCACCACCGATTGCACACTTCTGTATATCATGCATCTTAGATCCAGTAAGTGGATGCTTTTCTTTTATATTTTAAACATTGTAACTGTTTTTTGTTGTTTTTTTCTCTCTAATGTTGTTTGCAAAAATATTTTCTGTTTCTTGAAATGTTTGGTTTTAAAAATGAACAAACACATAAAACAAAATAAATATTAAATAAAATGGGACTTTAATAATGATAATAAAAATAAAGTAATAATAATGATAATGATAATGATAATAATGATAATAATAATAATAATAATAATAATAATTAATAATATTAAAGTTAAAAACAAAAGGAAACAGAAAAAGAAAGAAAGAAAGGAAGATGATGAAAAAAAATCCCGACCAAAATGAACTTCAAGGCTATTTATATTGGTCATTATATTTCTCATTTTTAGCATTTGTTGTTAATTGAAATATAAATTAACATTTGTGTTATTATAATGTTTGGTTGGTACACCCCCAATTTATTTCTCTGTGTGTGTGTGTGTTTTATGTTTAACTCATAAATATGACTTCAGTCTTCTAATAAATACTATTAAAAAAAAAAAAAAAAATGTACCAGTGAATTTTTATTATTTGATTGTTTTAATTTATTATTTTATTATTATTATTATTTTATTTTTCAGAAAGAGCAAAAGCAGAACGAAAGAGATTAGAAGCACTTGAACGAGAAAATCAACAGTAATAGATAGCATTTATACTCTATACTTAATAGATAGCATGTATAGTCTAAACTTAATAGATAGCATGTATACTCTATACTTAATAGATGGCATGTATATTCTATACTTAATAGATAGCATTTATATTCTATACTTAACAGATAGCATTTATATTCAACACTTAACAGATAGCATTTATACTCTATACTTAACAGATAGCATTTATTTTCTATACTTAAAAGATAACATCTATATTCTATACTTAATAGATAGCATCTATATTCTATACTTAATAGACAGCATGTATATTCTTATCTTAATAGATAGCATGTATATTATATACTTAACAGACAGCACATATATATATTCTATACTTAATATTTCAAATGTTTGCAAAAATAATTTTATTATTATTATTATTAATTATTTTGTTTTTTCTTTACTGTAGAATAAAAAAAGTCATATCTATAATTGTAATTAATTTAAAATTTGGTGTTCAGTGTGGAAAAAAAAAAAAATTTGGATATTTTAATTTATAATGACCTGTTTAAGATTAGACAAAAATTGATGAGAATATAGATATATTTTTTTAATAATTACTGTACACATAATTGATACATACACTGTACACTTGATGGTATTTAAATCTATTTATAAGCCTAATTATGTTTAATAAACTAATGAAATATAAGATGCACTTATCTTTTTGCAGTTTAGTAAATTATGTGATAACTGACATTTTTGTAACTGGATATTTTGCTATGACAACCATTGTCAGTTAACAATTAGTAATTATAATAATAATTAGATTAGAAACTGTTAAATAAGAGAAAAAAAATCAATGGTATTGACTTAATATGCTTTTACATATGTTGATATTTTTAAAATTTAATAGTTTGACATGTTTCAAGATTCATTCTCTTTTGAAAATGTTCAGTTAGTTATATCAATACATTAATCTAATTTTTTATTTTTGTGAATTTTTAATCTTATCAGTGATAAGTTTTTGGGTTTCTAAATAATGCACTATTAAATTATTTTATATTATTTCAAACTTGAATAATGTTAAGCTTGAAAATTATTGTTGCAAACCTTTTTTGTTTGCAAATAAATGAAAGCAAAACATTTGACTGAAATTATTTTTCAATACAGTATTATTAATGTAATTCTTGTTGGTTTTTTTTTGTTTTTTTTAATCATGTTTATATTAAGTTGTTAAGTTTCTAAATAATGAACAATTAAATTATTTTATTTATTTATTTCATACTAATATTGAATAATGTTAAACTTGAAAATTATTGTTCTAAACCATTTTTGTTTGCAAATAAATGAATACAAAACCTATGACTGGAATTATTTTACATTATTTTAATTGTGTAGTTTTTGTATGCTTTTATATTTGTTTTGATAATTGTAAAAGGTTGCTAGTTTTGTCAAAGACATTAATTAAACTATTTATTATCAAGACAAGGAGCATGCTTTGTATAAAGCCCAATTTTCACTTTTGCTGCAACTTGTTTCTGTGAGGTTAATTTTAATTTTTGGCATAGTTTCATCAAATATTGTAAAAGAATGTCAGTTTTTTCAGACATAAATAAATTTCTCTCTCTCTCTCTCTCTCTCTCTCTCTCTCTCTCTCTCTCTATATATATATATATATTTAATATACATATATTTAAAATGGGCTGGAAAAAAGTGCATAGTGTTTTTAAGTGAAATTAAAAGAAAATATTCAGATATTTTTACACAGACTTATTCATCCACAAATGTTGGATTTTGTTCACCTTTAAGAATACGTATATGCGTCATACATTTCAGTTATGTATGAAATGAAATCATGTGTTCACTATAAACTTTTATTCCAATCCCATATATAAGAAAATACAAAAAAATAAAAAACACTTGTATTTTTATTCTCAAATTTACTTGTCCATAATGTTAGTTGTCTGCTTACACAAAATCTAAATCACAAGCTGGAAATGTAATTACTGGACATGAAACATAACATGTATTAAGAGGGATGGTTTTCAAAATAAACATCTTTACAATGGCTAATACTTATTTTTTTATTTTTTCCAAAATATATACATATAGCACAACTCTCTTAACAAGTATTTATACAACTTAACATATTTTCCAAAATGTACAGATAATTTATTTTTAGTTGATATCTTTGCAGTAGAAAAAAAACGAAAATAAATAATCGTAATAATTAATTAATTTTGAACAAATATAACATGCCATATATCTGAACATTTTTGTAATTAAAAATACATGAAACTAAAATATACTATTTATACTGTTTTTGCTCATTTAAAAAATAAATCGATCGATCAGTTATAACATTCAAGCATACTTTCTCTAAGAATGATGAGATTATTTCTGTGTTTTAACTTTTTTTGTGTGTATATAAATATATATCTAAAAAGCCAAAGGGAAGAAAAACTTAAAAATAAAACATCCTTGTTTCTTTTATAAAACACGATAAGTCAATATTAAATAAAATTGCTATGATACACTATATGCAGCTCAACATTTTAATCATTTTTTTCCTGTAAGGATGAGAATTAAAACAAATTGTAATTAACAAACTGTCATTAAAACATTTTGCTACAATACATATAAAAATATATACATGATATGGGGTGTATATGTTCACTCGCACACTTATGCAGTATTGTCTTAATTTCTGACTAAGAATGACCACATTTAACTTGATATAAAATTTAAAACAAATGTCTGTAATACTACATTAAAAGTGAAAAGTCAATAGACTGATTTAAGTGCTGGGATGTAATAAAGATTTTGAGTAACAATTTGTGTAACATCTGAGGTCCCATTACACAATGTTTCTCTAGCTAATGTCTAAATACAACTGTGTATATCCAGATAAAATATTTAAATATTTAATGCTAAGAGCAGTAAGTTCAATTACTGAAGAAAAATTAAAATAAATATATTCCTGTGTTTATAAGCTGCTCAGAAAGATAAAATTTTGAAGTTTATTCATTTTAGCACACCAGGATATTAAAATAAGATTATTTCTAAAGAAGATTTATAATTTTTCTTTGGTCCTTTCTTTAAAAAACTATTAATAAATTTAGAATTAAATAATTAAAAATAACAAATTTTACTAGTAAAAACTATAACACATCAAATAACAAATAAATAACAAAACAAAGCTGTAAATAATTAACAAATATGTTTTGTTTTCCATCCTATAACAAAACAATATGCAAATATTTTTCTCTTGAGATCACTGTTTGGTTTGTAAATATATTTACCAGCATTACTGTGGTAAATGAAATAAAATAAATAAAGTAATAACATAGCAATTACAACCATTCAACATATAAAAATATATATATTCTTAGATGTTTTAACATCAAGTAATATTTATTTATTTTATTTTTTTTTCTATTTATCCAATATTTCAATTTTGCTTTTTGTTCACTGAAAAAAAAATAACCTGTCACCAGCTTATAAGAAAAAAATGTTGATTTTCTATCTTTATTTAAAATGTATTAGAAGCTAGAATTCAATGAAGCTGGAATAGATAAACCTTTTAAACTTTAATTTAAATTTGTTTAGTCTTTTTTCACAATCATTTTCAATAATTATAACAGCAATTAAGAATTATGTTTATTTATTACTAAAAATGATTCGAGATGGTATTCATTATTAAAAACAAACATACTGTATTGGAAAGTTAAAAAGGTTATACTGTAACCCAATTTACAATTATCAATCATTTTGTTTACATTCATTGCACAGAGTTTTATTATAAGCGAAGCAACAAATAATAATATATTTTCACAACGCTATAATTTAAACCACTCAGTTGTATTTAACAGGTCTAGTTTAATTTTATTTTTAAATGAATATATTGTGTGATTGAAATATATTTTCTTTTTTTTCTTAATTTTTTTTTTTTAACTACTAAACTTATGTTTCATAACAACATTATTTATTTTTGTACCTCACATCACATCATAATTTTAATTTTAGATTGGCAATGAAAACAGTAAATACTATTTAATCATAATATGACTGTATAAAACAAAATATTGCTTTATTTTAGAATTTGTTAGGCAGAAAGTTGAAAAAAATCAATCAGTCAAAGTGGATACTTTATAAACTGTCAGTCTAATATTAAATTATTAAAAAATATTGATTTTTAAATTGTGAATATAACAATTTTATATGATTATATACAGATTTTGTTTTATACTTTTTTTTAAATAATATATATTATGATATAATATTATTTATTTTCATATTATTAGTCTAACATAAAATGATTAAATAATATGATCAAGGAAAGAATTTTAATTCAAGGCAAGGCAAATGTGCCTTGGGTTTAATCAGAAATGTTAAGACACCAAGGCAAACATTTCCTTCAAAGTTGAGGGAGCAAGATAATAAAAATGTTATCAAGTTTTTCACAGAAGCAATTGATGGTTTTGCTACTGAAGGACTACGACTAACTGTGACATGAATTCATATTCATATTTATAAAAACAAATTACCAGTGTGGAAATGGGTCAGTGTCATTTCTTAAAGGTGAAGACTTGCTTTTTGGATTGAAGAACAAAATTAACACTTCAATTAAATTAGGCCCGTTACCTGGATGTTAAGTCAATGGCTGAATTAATATCCATGTAAGTCATCCCAAGACACAAGAGGAAAGGAAAAATTGATGAGACAATGGTGTAAGTGGCTAGCTTTGTGAACATACAAGTCTTCATTGTCAGTGTACTTGAACATGTTTAAAAAAATAGCAGCTTTCTATTTATTTTTCATAAACATTTTTGGATATAGGTTTTAATTTTTAATGTCTAGCCTACCTAAAATGTAATGTTACTGCACCACTTGCTAATGGCTTGCTGAATATTAACTCCAGATACTCATAGATACACCATTTCTTCTTCAAAACAATTCAGAAAACAGACCCATGTGCATGATAATTAATATAAACACAAACTTAACACAGCCTCCGAATAGACCAGTCATATCACACATTATGATAATTATGCCACAATGTGAACTGAGTGCCATCTTTTCTCAATTGTGTAATGCAGTAATGATCAAATATCAAACATTTTTATGGAGTGATGGCATGATTACCACATCATGTAAATAGGAGTTATCATTAGCCTATTAGTATTAACATGATTTGGAGTTAATATTCTGCAGGGGTCAGCCTTGGGAAGTGCATTAATCAAGTGATTTTGATTAACAGCTGTATTATGGCCAATAAGTAATCAAAACTATGTTTATCTGACTCACTCGTACATGAAAAATCTCAATAGCTTTGCGGCTACCAAGCTTAGTGTGCTATTTGTGGGTTTTTTAAAATTTTCTCTTACTGAAGCATTTCTAGTTTAAGCAAATAGATTAAAATAATTCATATAATGCAGACTTAATTTTTATCTTACATGGTCAATGAATCAATGATATTTACTGGAAGGGCATGGAGACAAATCAGAAAGGGCAGCCAGAGTGTTTTACTGATGTGAAGATTATCCAAATTTTAAGGCATGAAGGCAAGTATGGAGGACACTTGCCATCGGTGCCATGGTAAAATTTGAACCATTTATGATATATATATATATATATTTACACTGGCAACCTAAAACATCAAAGGATGTATTTAGTTTAATACTACATCCTAACATTATTTACTTTTATCTATCAATGCAAGATATAATAACAGTAATGAGTTTCATACTGTCAATTTAACAAATATTAAAAAGTAATTAATTTTGTACTGTTAATACAACAGTATTAAGTTTTATACTGCAAAACAAAAATATTATTAAGCAGTATTTATCTTTATATTCCTCCTCTGACACTCTGAATGATCAGAGTTGTCAAATCATTTTACAATCATTTTGAATAAATGAATATTCATTCAAGAACACCAACACCTTTTCCTGTTAACAGTCATTTGGTGCGAAGCACAAGGTAAGTGTAAAGTTGTGATTATTTATAATTCTGTCATCATCACTGAGTCTTACATATAATAATTTTTCAATCTTCATATCAAATCCAGGATGATCTAGAACCTACAGTGTCACATTTTAAAACAGCAATTTTATCATACTTCATCACCATTCGGTACAAATCCAGCATTCTGATACTAATTTGTTTAATCGTCATCGTCATCCCAGTCAGGAGTTTCAGGTTTAGGTTTAGTTTCAAAATATTGTCTACCTGAAACAGCAGAAAAATAAGACATACCATTTCATTTTGTATGTCAGAAATCTACAATTTCATTGTGTGTGTAAGTTTTAAAAGCAGTCCCAGGTTTATAACAACATCAACATATAAAATAACTTTAATAAGAGATTATGAACTGTACTTACTTTAATAATTTCCCCCCTCCAGTTCACAACTATCAAATCCTGGACCAACATAATTTTTCACATAGGTCACTGAAGAAAAAATATTAATGATGAACTTTAGTTCGTTATTAGACATTTAAAATTTTGAATTTAATATGTGGCTATTCTTTTTTAAATATATACGTTCTCATGTTAATCAAATACATTAATTTCTGATACACCAGTTAGGGAGCACTGATATAAATGTGAAACAATGTAATTGATGTTTCAAGAGGTTTTAATACATTTAATATGTGGATACTGTTTTCAAAAATATACCTTTCCATGTTAACTTTACATTGATTGGTTAGGGAGCAGTGGCTTTAATGGGAAACAGTCTAAAGGATGGTCCAAGAGATTTAATAGCCTTAATATATGGCTACTCTTTATATATTTATATATATACATTATATATACTGTTTCTCAAATTAACCTGGAATGCAAATAAATTGATGTCTTATATACAGGGTTCGTACACTTTGGGCTGTTGAAATTTCCATAACTTTTCCAAAACCATTTCCAAGCCAAGTCGATCACAACAAGGTGGGGCTGGGTTTTTTTGAAGTTTTTAGACATGTTTGTTACAGTTAAAAGTTCTGTCTAAGCTGTGTGGTACTCATGTAGGATTACCAGTAATAAAACAATGTAATTTATTTTGTAGTTTTAAAATGCAGTTTTATTCTTGTAGTGGACATGACTGTGATGATACATAAAGCAGCTTGCCAGAATGAATACATAGGTACTGCTTCACAAAACATTAATGTGTTCCTTTCTTCTGATTCAATTAATAACCCACACCTTTAAAATGCCCCAAATCCTATTCCTTATGGATTTATGTCTGAATTATCAGTTGGGTTTTCTCTCTCAGTTTTATTATTTTACCATTTACATCCTCAATTTCAATTTTTTTTTTTTTTTTTTTTTTTTTTTTTTTTTTTTTTCACTCTTCCTGAAATTATTAGATTTAGTCAAATCAATGAGATTTCCTTTTTTCTAAGCAGATTCTGCCAGTTCATCAGCAGATGATTCAATATCTTTTTCTAACCATGCTTGCTTTGTCTCTAATTCAATACACTGAGTGCACTGAGATGTTTCCCCCTCTATTAGTCACTCTATACCCTAACCCTAAAACGTAAAATAAAACTAACACTAAGGTCCCCCTCCAGTACACAGACAAAACAGTGAACAATGTTTATTTATATATGTGTACTACAATGAGGTCATTGCACCTTTTTAACTGATCACCATATAAATACAATGCTAAAAATTAAAATGTCTGCTGTAATTAAAGCTTTTTAAGCTGAATTTATAACTGTATTGGGATTAAATCTACCATCATTACCTACAGTTTATAGAATGGTGTGCTTTATATATGAATTTTATTTTCAATTTCAAATAATGTATAAGCTGCTTCTATAAGTATGATGTATTAATTATGTGGCATGTCATATAACAAAAGTACAACAACACAATGATAAACACTTATCAGTGTTGTCATCATTTACACTGACCACTGAGTGCTATCACAACAAATCTACTCTGCCAGTCTGACAGAAGTTTGCAACAAGTATCATCTATTGTTGATAAGTAAAACAGATTTTAAAAAAAACTGGAATACAGGAAACGAAATACAGTAGTTTTTAGCAATACATGCCTCCCGCTAAAACGGAACCATTTTCTTTGGCTTGGCTATAATGGCACCTGATTATATTGGTTAAAGTGTGTGTTGTGTCAGGGCTAAATATCGGTGGAAGAAACCAGTTTCTCATACATTTTATTTATGGCTAAGGACATAGTTTTCCATAATTTTTCCATAGCCAAGGTAATAAAACTTGATTTTCCCAAACTTTTAAGGTCTTGGAAAAAAACTCATCAAATTTTTCAAAAACTTTCAAAGACTTTCCAAAATGTGTACGAACCCTGTATATACCAGTCATGGAGCAAAGGCATGAATGAGAAACTCTCCATATGGAAGGATATGGAAAGGAATTTTGGTCTGGGTTAGAACTGATTTATAATTGGGGCAGCCTGGTATTGCAATGGGACAAATAATTTACTTATTAAGGTGAAGAAACAGTAATTTTTAAAAACAAAACGAGAAAAATAAATCAAATATATTGATCAGAGATTTGATGAAATTCCATTGAGAATCAGTGATTTGCTTATAAATTTGAAGAAAGAAACAGTAGTTTTTAAAAACAAAAAGAAAAGATGTTCAAAATATATTGATCAGTCATTTGATGAAATTCGTTTGAGAACCACTGATTTGCTTATTAATTTGAAGAAACAGTAGATTTAAAAAAAAAAAAATAATAAAAAAAAAATTAAAAAATATATTGATCAGACATTTGATGAAATTCCTTTAAAAATCACTGATTTACTTATAAATTTGAAGAAAGAAACAATAATTTTTAAAAACAAAAAGAGAGAAAAAAATATCAAACTATATTGATCAGACATTTGATGAAATTCCATTGAGAACTATGGATTTACTTGTTAATTTGATGAACCAGTAATTTTAATGTTTCAAATTTAAACAAAAAGTGAAAAGAATCAATACGACTGATCAAATAATTATTTGATGAAATTACGTGTATTCAGTATTGAATATAGATCCTTAAAGTAATGTTGTACTTACAGCGTTTATAGACAACTGTGCAAAGCACTGCCAAACAAAGGATTGTGGCTATTATCATGAGAAGCACCAGAGATTCCACTGTTGGTGGCTGAATCAGTGCTGAAAACCAAGAAAGTTAAAGTAATTTAACAATGTGAAAAACTAAAATAAATAACATACATTATATCTATGTATATATATATATGTGTGTGTTAGGGACTGAACTAAAAGCACCAAGCATGATCTAAAGCTACATAAACACCATTAACATGTTTTAGGTTTATTTCTCCTTGTTTAGATGTAAAGTATTTGGGAAATTCCTGGGATATTAATATATTCCTTAAGGAACCCTGGACAGTAATGGTCTGCCAGTATTGGTCAGTGGTGTGAGGTGTTATCTGTGTGACTGCAGTGAAAGAGAGATCAAGAGAGAAGAGAAAATATATGGCATGGGAGAGAGATATTTGGGTCATTTCTCTGTATTATAATTACAATATTTTTTAAGGTTATACTGTTGCTGTTCATCATGTTGTACAAGCAGGCAGAGAAAGTACAGATATAATCAAGATTGAACTTGTGTAGTTTTGGTGTGAGGGTGCTTTATGCACCTGGCCACACACACATACACACGCACACACACACACACACACACACACACACACATGCACACACACACACACACACACAAACATACACACTTATTTTTATTACTGCAAGCTAGGAAAAGCATTAAAATAACTGAAATACACTTAATGTCCAAAATTATCTATTACAGTCAAAAAAAAAAAAAAAAAAAAAAAAAAAAAAAATAATAATAATAATTACTAAAATATTTAAATAAATAAATAATTAAAAAAAAAAAAAAAAAAAGAAAGAAAGAAAGAAAAAAGAACAACATCAAATATAGCATGATCCCTCAATTTGTTTTATCACCAATATATCTTAACTCTAACCTGCTTTAATTAATTTCCTTGCAAACACAACTCTGTATATGATTTGGTCTTCTTTATTCCCAGTTTTATTTTTCAGTTGGCAGCTGTAATTTCCATAATCATCGTCACTGTTAATCCTTACAGACAGTTTGATTCCTGTCTCTTTCAGCGGTTGGTCATCAAATTTCCACACAACCTTTGGTTCTGTTTCTTCTGTTTTTATGTCACAGACCATAGAAGCAGAATAGCCATAGGGTATTTCCATAATCTTCACCCTGGTGTACTTAGCTAAAACACAATGTCAAACAAATCATAAGGAAATTGAATATATTTACTTGGCTGTAAATACTGAAAATAAATACATATGTATTATTGGTTAGGCTTGTTATTAAAGTATACCTGCAAATTTTCATGTTATTTTTTATTTGGGTTTTTTGCTGTCCAGTTTTAATTGAAAATATGGTGTAATAGCAAAGAAGTTAAAACAAATTATTTTTCAGGAATCATATTTTTTTGTTAATACTGGTGGAAAAGTGCAACTACTAGTCTACCTATAGAGGATGATTTAACAAGTAAAAATGGTAAGAGGGTAAAATGATGGTGTTCCAGTAATAATAAATTTTATATATTTTATATTTATATATATATCTTGAGAACATAAAATATATTACATGATACAGATAGACAGATAAATAAATAGATTAAATTTAGCATTAAAATTATTTATATTGATATAATTTGTTAATATGTTACAAAAAAAAGGCTGAATACATTCTTACTGAAGCTATTACTTACCTTCGACATCTATTGTAACATTTGTACTTCTTCCCCAAGTGTCAGCAGTCTGAGCAACACAGGAATAAATTCCTTTCTCTTGCACTTTTACTCTTTTTATTACCAGTGTAGCGTTTTCATTATTAAATCTTATTTTGACTCGTATGCGTGTTGGTTTTACGAGAACTCCATCTCGAAAACAGACTACCTTGATTATTTCATCTATTGTTTCTATATTAAACTTTAACTCCACTCTTTGTCCTTTATAGGTAACTATATTGTTAGTCTGTGGTTTTATCAATGGACGTTCTAGTGTACAAATATAGGAATACCTTTTATTAGAATAATTATATACTTACATGCATATATATATGTGTATGTGTGTGTGTGTGTGTGTGTGTGTTTATAATTATACAAAAATAAAGAGAAAGTGAGAGATTAAAACTGACTCAGAATAAAAGTGAATGAAAATACACATTTGTAACTTGCAAACAAATACCTAAATAAATGTCCAACCAAAATAATGCTATTTTCTACATGGAAATTATCTCAATATTTTTAATAAATATTACTGTATATATAATGTGTTTAAAGTACTTTTTAATTTATTATTATTATTATTATTATTATTATTATTATTATTATTTTTTTCTAAATTTCATTGTTTTTTGTAATTTTTAACTAGTTTTTGTTTTCAATTTCATTCCTTCCCATGCAAAAAATTCTCAAGAAAATGATGCAGTTTGATTTTAAAAATAAAGTAATGATAAGCATTAGAGCTAATGTTTTCTCAGTCTTCTGATTAATAATAATAATAATAATAATAATAATGTTAGATTACAGAGAACACAGAAACTTGTCCTCTCTTTTAAGCTATCATCTAAACTATGTCACACATTTGTGAATGGAGAGTATTCTTAAACATATCAAAACATTTCCACCAAGGCAAATATTATGATTTTATAAATTTTATTTACCATAACACACACACACACGACACATCCAGAACCACACACATATTCACACATTATACATATACAATGCACGTGCATAAAAGAAAAGGAACCAGGCAGATGAGAATGGTATAAAGATATTGAACTATCAAAAGTATCCATCACCATTATTTTTTTTCAGAATATAATATCAGTCACATACTGAAGGCCAAAAAAGTTTACATAATGCCCCTTGACCGTAACAGTTATTTCACTGAATCAAAAAATTCAGATGAAGTAAAAATAAATGTCAAAAAGTTCATTTTTGGACTATCTTTAATGACTCTACTTTACTATAAACCTACAGAATCACCAGTGTATGAATACATCATATCCATTTTCAGTGATCAAGTACAATGCCTGGGTATATCTACATCTACAACTGTTTTGTTAACTGATGGTAATAGCCAACTTCAAAGCTAGGACATTAATATTAAGAGTAATCTACTGTCAGATATTCAGTTTTCATACAGTAATAGGACATAGTGAAGTAAGCTGCCATTGTTATAATGGATTAACACACACACACACACACATGAACATATATTTTTCAAAAACCAGATGTGAAATTCCATATATTAAATGTTGTATAAGTCCCACATTAAACATATTTGAAGTGAATGAAATCACATTAATATAAATATTTAATACCTAAAGATAGATATTATCATGACAACCAGGTTTGGGTTATCAAATATCACAGCAAAATGTATAAATATTTAGTTTGTTTGTTTGTCTGTTTTGTTTTTAATTTATTAAATACTGCTTGTTTATTTGTTTGGATTTTTATTTTATTTTATTTTTTTTTTTTTTCATTAAAGAACAGAAATAAAAAATAATTACCTATCATTCTTATTATCTTTTTATCTGCAATCCAGTGGTTATCCCTTGTTGGATGTGACATGTAACAATAAAGATCAGAACCTACATCCATGTGGGTGAACTCCTTTTCATAATAAATGGTCACATTATAGGTTTTGTTATCATAACGAACATCCTTATAGGTTTCAGGAATGCTTTGAGTACCAAACATCCAAAACAGCAAAGGGATAGGATTTGCATCTACCACTGCACAAGCCAGAGTGGTGTTCTCTTTAAGTAAGACAGCTGTAGTTACTATGTCAGGCTTTTGTGGTCTTACTATTGGGAAAAAGACACAAAAACAACATTTAGATGTGAGTAATAAAACTAATATTTTATCTATTATTATTATTAATAATAATGATGATGATGATGATGATGATGATGATATGATGATGATGATGATCTAATACTGAATATAATAATAAATATAATAATGATAATTTATTTTCTTATGTTAAATATTAAATAAAATGAAAATATTACTAAAAATAATACTCATCTTAATAATAATAATAATAATAATAATAATAATAATAATAATATCAATAATAATAATATTTATATTGTTATAATCAATATTTAAAAAAAAAAAAAAAATTAATAATAATAAAATGCCAGATCAATTAAGATAATAAAAAACATTAGATTAAATCAGTTGAGCACGCACTGGAACAACTGTTTCAGAAATTACAATTTAATTCACTCCTGTTTTTATAACACACAAAAGTAAAGAAATATCTGAAGGTGTGAAAAAATGGATTTTTGCATTTCAGATAATTGTACGTACAATGTTTCTTTTCAAACTACTCACCAAAAGTAAAAGGAAGCCACTTGCTTTCGTTAATCTTTCCTTTGTGTTTTGCGATACATTTGTAAGGAGTGTATTTGTGCATTTCACGTGTTCCCATGAACTCTAACCTTGCCGATGAAACAAACATATTGTTCGTTGTGTTAACTGAAGCATATTGAACCTTCAGTGCAGCGTTAGGATTTTTAATATCAATCCATTTCAGAGTAGCTGCTGATCCCCATACTGATACAGAACAAACAGCATAGCCAGGTTCCCCTTCAACAAGCCTGGGGACTGATATCGTGGGTTTGTACACTGAAAAGTTAATACTTGATTATTGTGACAGAATTAAAAAAAAAAAAGGAAAAAAAAAGGCATAAAAATAATGTTTTTAAAATATAAATATTGATACCTATTATGGTTCTGGGTAGAATATATGAAATAAGTTAGTGAAAGAAAAAAGAAGAAATAGGGAATATGAACATAGTTTGTGTAAGAAAATAATTATTGACAAGTAATAAATAAATAAATATCTTTTTGTCTTAGATTATTTATAATTTAGATAATACATCACTAATGTGTATAATTTGTTGAGATTTAAGAAAACAACATTTAAAATAATATACATTTTATATAGCAAAAACCAAAATGTCATCTAAATAATATCAGCAAGTAAAAATTACTTTTATTTTGTTTTACAAAGATATAAAATTAAATGAAATCATATACAAGAAACATACTCACATATTTTGGGGTCATGTAGAGCTTGCACTTGCGTACAAAAAAGAAAAATAGTTGCACAGAGAATATTAGTGGTAATACAGGAAACCATCATTTCTTACTAGATAATCATAATTTTCACAGTGTATTTAATTAAAAATCATGATTAACCGACTTTTTCATGAAGTTATTCAACATCCCATTTTTGTCCTGAAACATAAAAAAAAAAAAAAAAATATATATATATATATATTGATGTTTATTTATACAAAAAACAAAACCATCATTTATTCAATACAATTTTCAGTTTTAAGAATCAAAAAGACATTTTAAGTTTAAATCGGATAATAAAAATAAACTAGTTGTTTTAAAATAAACCTATTAAAAGAAATAATAAAAACAATAAAATAATCTTCACAGCAGTGCAATAATTGATTTCAATAGGTCTACCAACTTTGTAAAAATGCAAATAGTATTTAAAAATTTAATATTCTAAAATATATAAAAATATAAACACACACACACATAATATTTTATTATTTGCTTTCAATTATTCGATTTTTCAATGCCATTTTATAATCTTACCAATCATTAAAACATTAACAATCACCTGCTAATGAATGATCATCACATTTATCTTTTTCATCTAGGTCACTAAAGAATTTAATTTCCACGAAAATGTATCCAGAAATCACACAGAGGTCGTAATAAATTCACTTAAAGAATACTGAATGATAAATACAAACGTTATCAATTTTTCATTCTAAATATTTCGATGGTTTGAGCATTTATATATATATATAACTAAGCAAGTGTCTGCTTACTTCCATGGATGACGTCATCATTACCTCCAATATTTCAGCAGACTACTTACCAAGCTCTCGCGCCAAACGAGAATACTCGATATCATATATGTGCTGATGAGAACCAGTCCATACATCTTTGTCTTTTCCAGCAGACCAAACATCACCGAAAAACATAGTTATAGTAAACAAAGAGATTTTCAGAAATTTAACTATGATTTAGAAAAAGATAAATTTTCACTAAATTTAGTTTTTTAATTTAGTTCGTCAAAAAAAAAAAAAAAAAAAAAAAATATTATACTGCAATTATCCTTATATATATTTTTTTTCCAGATTGTTCCAAATAAGTTTGTGTGGCGGCATAGTTATTTTTAGAATATTAATCATGTGATTACCATAATAATTACTAAGCTTCATGGTACTTGTTGATTCCTCAAAGCTTCTCGAACAGTTTAAAATAACATTAATGATTACTGATATTATTTTTTGTAGTAGTAGTATTAGTAGTAATAGAAGTAGTAATTGTAGTAGTAGTTGTAGTAGTAGGAGAGTAGCAGTAGCTGCAGCAATGGTGATATCCAGGTCGAGGATTTTATTGGACAACCATTTTTTTTTTTTTTTTTTTTTGCCCAATACTATTTAATATTTATTTGTAGACTATTTGTATAAGCTGTATATCAACTACAAATAGAATTCGTTTTTATATTTAAATCTTGTTCTAAGGAATCAGAAAATTTCGAACTACTTCCGATCTCAAGTATATCGGATGAATGACTTTAACCTGTGCTAGTATTTATGGGTGAGCTCGCGCGCGTGCGCACTTGTAAGTATGTTAGTAGGTTAAGGGACGACAATTCTATTCGTATTTTGTCAGAAATAGTCATACATTGACAGTTTAATTCGTTCCCTGACCGAGCTCATAACTCAATTTGCTCGTATATCAAATCAATTGTCCCAAATGAAATTAACTGGAATACCATTAATCCGTTCCACCCCCCCCCGAAACCACCCCATTTTTTTTGTAAAGTATTTTATAAATAAGAAAAAATATATTGATAAATGACAAATAATGTATGCAAAACAAAATAAAAGAGGATGTAAAGAAATAAATTTGTTTTGTAAAGAGTATTTATCTTGGAGATAGATAATTTTTTTTAGCGCCTCTGGCTGGAGTTACAGCCTTTATCGACTCCTTCAGCTTCAGTGAGGCACATATCGTAGAAGTACTACACTCGTACTGCCTAGCCAAGTCGACTACACACACACCTCACTCATGTTTTTCTATGATTCCATGCTTTAATTCAATGGACATCATCCGCTTCTTCTTCTTTGCACTGTCATTTGCACTCACTTTCTTAGGATCCATGAAATTTGGCAAAATACTGCACAAAAACGCGAACACAACACAACAAAGATGCTTTCACGGCAAGGTAAGCATGTGAAGTTAATAATGAGTGAGACGTGAGATGCTGGGCGGATGTTGTGTTGTTCATTGCGCCAACTAGCGGCGGTGTATCTGAAGCTCGCTCGTAACTCGGAAAACTCGTAAGTCAAGGTACCAGTGTATTTATTTATTTGTGTCATTTGTTGGAGTTCAATGTACGTTTTAAAATGTAGACTGACTTTAGCTGTAGAGATGTAAACCATATTTGTATTTATTAAATTCTTGATGGAAATAATTATTTCCTATGCAGAGTGTAATAATACATTTCACTTATTATTATTATTATTATTATTATTATTATACATTTTATTGTGAGAAAAAACAATTATATGGTTTTTGATGTTCTGTTACCATGGTGACCACAATATTGGCTGGTAGTTTTGGTTGTTTTTCAGATTTATTTATCATAATTATATATTTTTGTTCCTCTTTATTCTTAATCATAACATACACATAATAAAAGAACTGACAAATATTTTGATATATTATTTTCTTTAATTTTTTATTTATTTATATATTTATTTCAAAGTACAAAATAGCAACAACATTAAAGTAAATGGAATTTTACTTTAAAAAACAAAACAAAATTGCATACATATATTTTTGCACAATGCAGTAGGTTTAACTAATTTGTCTAATATAACTGACCATACTGGTTTATTTGTAAACAGTAACTTTAGAATAAACAAATTATATATATATATCCTGCAATATCTCTAGATAGTGGCAAAATATAATGATTAGATGAATTTCTGGATATCCATGTGTTTTTGGGATGGAACTGTATTAACTTTGATAAATTACCTGCTATTTACACATATATAAATATACAAAATTATTATGTGAGAGCATAAAAGTTAATTTTATTTGGTTTTTCTTTTATTTAGGAAAGCAGAATAAAAGAGATAACTGGTTATTGTTTTAAGATCTGTGGTCAAATGGTTTGAGGCCACTCGGCAAAGCCTTGTTGAAGTGAACCATTCTCACCTTTGCAAGATATATAATAAATTTTCATTGTATCTCATTTCAGTTATATTTTTATAGTATGATAAAAATCATTCTTGACTGCAGAAAATGTCACTTAAAAAAAAAGAAGAATTTTCATGATATATTCATGAACAATATATATGTAATATAATAACATAATAAATATTTTTAATGATTACAGTCATATTTTTTAATTCAATAAAGCAACATTTGGAAGTCATTAAATAATTTTACAAGCAGAATTCTTACTTCATTATCAATAAATAAATAAATAAAAACCAAAGAGCGTAAATAATAATAATAAACAAAAAAACAAAGAAAAAAAATGTGATTAAATGTTGTTAATAATAATGAGAACTCAGTAATAAAAAATATATATTAAAAAATACATATTTGAATATATTACAAACCACAACACAATACCAATGCCACTAGTTGACACTTTCAGTCTATGAAGGATTCAAATAAATTACTTTTTATAAACAATCAAAATTACTGAAGTTGAATATGGAAAACATTTTTTAATAAAAATTAGTTTATGTAAGTAAAATGTTTACATTTCTGAAGAGACAAAGAAAATAAAAAATTGTTCAATACATTATGAACAGAAATCAAATAAAAAATGTTATTCACAAATTCATGCAAATTTATGCAACTCAAATATTCATCACTTATGCAAAGGAGACAATTTTATAGATTTGTAGATGAAAGTAGAAAACAAATTCAGTGGTAAGAAAGCAGCACAATTTTGTAGATTTTAAGAAGATATTTTGTAAACCAATCTGATCATTAGACAACATCACAATTTTGTAGATTTTAAGAAGAGATTTTGTAAACAAATTCAGTCATAAGTCATCATCATAATTTTGTAGATTTTAAGAAGATATTTGGAAAACAAATTCTGTCATAAGACAACATCACAATTTTGTAGATTTTAAGAAGAGACTTGGAGAACTAAGTACAATTCTTCCTTGGTAGCTGTTAATTTGTTTTTAAATAAAGTAACAGTTTGTACATATGAGTGAAAATTATTCAGTATACTGTAACGTTAATGTTTAACAAATATTGTTATGTTTTTCTTTGATTTTTATGATGAAAATGTATGGATAGCTAATTTTTCTGTTTCTGTAGGTAATCATTAGCATGTAGTTAAGGATTTTTTATATGAAGCTTCTCACAAAACATTTGATGAAATCGTATTTGTATCTACTGAATCAGATATCAAAATATCCATGAATATTATAAAACAACCTAATATCAACTCATACTGATTTTGAAAAATTAAATTATTCATATTTACCTAATCAGAGACCAAAATATTAGCTCATTATTATTATTATTTCTTATTATTATTTATTTTTATTTTTGTACTGATTGTTGTATTCATTTTTATTATTATCTGTTTATTTATTTTTAGTTTTTTCCTAAATTTTTATGTTAATTTTTATATGTGTAGGTAAATATTAATAAAAGATTTAAAATCATTTGTAATCATTTGTATTTTAATAAAAAAATATCAAACCATCTAATAGGATATTCATTATTTTTATTACAGAAGAATCTAAAAGGATATCAGCATTTTTTATAGCTTATTAATATTACTCATATTTACCTAAGTGAAATTTTGGTACATTTACTTAATCAGATTCCAATATTTTAATAACTAAATATCAACACATACGAATAAATTTTATTTAATGAATTAAAATTAATCATATTTATATAAACAGATTTGAATGTTTTGACAACATATTAATATTCTTCGTATCTTCCTTATTGAAACCCATTTTATTAAACTGCTAAAAAATGAAACATTAAAATTATTCCTTTTAACTAAATATAAGTATTTTAATAACACATCAGGATTAATTATTTTTACCGAACTGGATACAAGTAAGTTAATAACAAAAATATCAAGCCATGTTATTAAACCATTATTTCTTTTACCTAATCTTTTACCATTTCTCGTAGTTTTGTACTAACAGGAATTGCACAAGTCTCCACATCAGATATGCTTTCCAACATTGGTCTAAAATAAAATAAAATAAAATCATAAAATTAAACAAGTAAATAACTAATAAAAAATTAAATTGACGAAGTTGCTGAAACTTGATTTTATAAAGTAATAACAAAGATAATAACAATTAGAAATATACACGTGTGTTTAAAAAAACAAAACAAAAAAAGACATAACAAAATAATAATAATAAAAATGAAAACAACAACAATCAGTACAAAAACAAAATTAAATAAAATGAGTAATAATAATAATAATAATAATAATTAATAATAATAAGAAGAAGAAGAAGAAGAAGAAAAAGAAGAAGAAGAAGAAGATGATGAAGAAAAAAATAAATAAAATAGTGATGACAATGACACTGATAATGATTAAATGACGACAGAAGAAAAAAAAAAGACCACTTTATCAAATAATGTCATACCAATAACAGCAATTAAAATAATTTAAAAACTTGTCTCAAAAGTTACCTTGCACTGCTTGAAGGACGCTTATGTCGTAGCAAAGGAACACGATAAGAAATCCAGAAATCTTTAATTTAAAAAAAAAAAATTATTAATAAAAATGAAATATTCAACATGATAAAAGTGCATTTGAGCGTATGAATATGTGCCTATATTGATTCATACTAAGTAAATAAAATGTGATATTGACTGACTGCATTGTTTTTCTCGATCAGCATTTGTGGTGCCACGTAACCAAATATAGATTCAAAATATAAAGGAGATAAATCAAAAGAAAGAAAAAGTAAAAGTATTTCTTCAATATACTAAAATAAAGGAAAATGTAAAGTTTACTATATTTTATCCTATTTCGTAACAAATATATTTTTAATTTTATTTATTTATAAAATTAATAACAATAATCGTAAAAAAAAAAATTATAAGAAAACTTCAAAACAACCTTTAATTTAAATAAAAAGCACTTTTACAGTACATAAATAAATAGCTATATTAAGATTTGGATAATTCCTGGCTTTTGTTTTATTTACATCCCTGGTAAAAACTGAGTTTCCTAATATAATTAACAAACACAATTGTTTCTTCTGAGAGAGTCATTTATCCTTTTATCATAAACATCATTTCAGACACTTATACATTCAAATGAAGAAGAAAAAGAAAAAAAAAAGTATTAGAGTTATTTCAGTGTAACCATATGGTTGAATCACCTAACCACCTGCACCCCGAAAAATGAATCTGAATCTGCCACTTTATGGTTTTAAATGATACTCACCATTTCGTATGCAGCAAACTAGAATTAAAACCATGCTTTGTGTGATAATTATTATCGCTAGAAGAATCACACCTATCATATTAGCAACAGGTTGTTTTTTAGACTCCAGCTTCTTCGCTTCTGAAATAGATAAAAAAATTAAACAAAGGCATCAGTCAACTGACATATTGGCAGATTCTTTACCGATTAAAATAATAACAATAATAATTAAAATATAATAATAATAATAATAATAATAATAATAATAATAATAATAATAATAATAATAAATAATAAAAAAAAAACAAATAAATAAATAAATAAATAAATACATTTTTTTTTTTTTTTAAATCATTAAAAATTCAGTTCATTAAAAAGAAACTAGCAACATGCAGTTTTGAACATTGCTGCTATACTATACCAATAATAAATAAATAAATAAACAAATAACACTCAACTTTTTAAAACAGAAGGTAACTGCACTAGAACCTAAATAAATAAATGTTTTACTGACTGGTGTTATCAACAAACATTTTGGCAAAATTAAAAAGAAAGAAAAAGTAATAGTATTAATTATGGCAAATTCCTTATACATTAATTAAAATAAATAAATTAAAATGTAACCAATAAAACTTTACTTTAACAAGTGAAGTTTTAAGCAGTTTTATTTTACTGTCATATTTTGTTATTATCAATCAAAATATGGCCTAAAGTTTCAGATAAAATGAACTCAGCAGGAAAAGTTGAGAGAGCAAGTAAAACGACAAACTAAAACTGGAAAACATCCGTTATTATATTTCTATGTTTGCAAATAATTACAAATTTTACTGACTACTTCCTTTCTGAAAAATCTCTACCAGTCCACATAATATATATATATGTATATATATATATATATATATATATATACACACACACACACACAACACAATTTGTACAGAAGAAAAAATACAAAAAACAAAAAACAAAGAATGATAAAAATAAATAATAATTTGTAAACAGTTTAGGAGACAATTTATGACATATCTGAGAAAGCTACCTTTCTGCAGAAAGAATATTTTATCTAACTGAAGCAAACAAGAACAACAAGAACAATAAGAACAAGGACATGTACAAGAAAAAACCATCAGTAAAATAATAATAATAATAATAACAATAATGATAAGAAGAAGAAGAAGCAGAAAAACAACAAATATAACAATAATAATAATAATAATAATAATAATAATAACAACAGTAATAACAATAAAAAGATTAACACCAACAATAATAAAAATAGAAATAATACCAACAACAACAGTAATGGTAATAAGTTTCACTAACCTCCTTTCCGAAAAATCTTCATCTCTATTGGTTTCGATGAGCCTGCTGCATTGATTGCCATGCAACTGTATCGCCCAAAACTGGTGTTAGTGACTGGAATAAAGGTTAGAGTTCTGGTTTTGATGGTCAAGGGAGCATCGTAAAACCACCACGAGTAATTCATTTCTGGTGGATTGGCATGAAAATCACAGACTAATGTAAAATTATCTCCAACTTGTGTCATATATTCATCAGAAATCTGGTTAGACTCTGGAGCATCTGTTTATAAATAAAAAAAATGAATGAATGAATAAGTGAGTAAGTAAGTAAAAAAAAAAAAAAAATGAACAAACAAATAAGTAAATGAATAAATAAATAAATACGTGAGTACACAAATAAATAAACAAATAAGTAAACAAACAAATAAATAAATGAATAAACAAACAAACAAATAAATAAATGAATAAACAAACAAACAAACAAACAAATAATTAAATAAATAAATAAATTAATAATAATAAATAACAATAACTAACAATAAATAAGGATAATAACAATAATGATGATATTGGTGACTGATGTGTGTGTGGGTGCACTTGCACATAGATAAAATTGATACAAAGACAGAGATGAGTTTGTGCATGAGGGAGAAAAAATTCGAAATGTATAAAGTTACTTACACTCAACAGAAAGATTAAATGGAACAATAACCTCTCCTTTGTAATTTGAGACTTTACAAAGCCAGGGTCCATTAATATTCGATGTAGCAGATGTAACATTTAGGACACCATCCGTAGTGATCCTTCTCCCATTATAGTACCAACCAACACTAGGATCAGGAGAAGCTTCTGTCAAACATCTGATCACAGCAGCCTCTCCATGCTTCAGTGTTATGTTATTTTCAGGTATTGTTTTTGTATTCTGGGGAGCAACTAAAATTTAAAAAAAAAAAAAAAAAAAAAAAAAAAATATTGTTTTCAGATTTAACCTTTTAACATGGTTCATAGTTATATACTGCTTTTATCTTTAGGGGTGCAGTTAAAAAAATAAAATAAATTAAAAATAAATAAAAATATTCTAAATTTGACCACAGATGTGCTTAATAGTTATATCTTGTTATATCTTGTTTTTTGTCTTTAGAAGTACAATTAAGAAAAAATAATAATAATAATAAAAATAAATAATAATAATAATAAAAAAATAAAAATAGTCTTCATTTAATTTGTCATTGTGCATCCACATTTTATATTTTAATGTTTCATAGTTACATACTGTGATTGTAAGAAAATGTGTGGAAAAATGTGTGTGAAATCAAATGTTTGTTATAAGAATAAAAATAAAAACTTGAATATTCAAACATTTTTTTAGGCCTCATATTCATAAACTTTAAATACAAATTAAAAGCATTTCTTTAGGCCTCATATTCATAAACTTTAAATTAAAAATAGACTTACATTCTATTCGTAATGTTATTTTCTCACTCTCAACAAGCGATGTATTAATTGACGGTATACATTTGTAAACGCCACTGTCGTTATACTGTGAGCTAAGAATCGTCAATGATGCTCTGTTGATTCTGTCACCATCCAGGTAATGTTTAGAACTTGTATTAAGTGTTTCAGTATCCTTGGTCCATCTTAGGAAGAAGCGTTTGTCAGTTGTGGTGATGATACACATAAGGGTGACATTCTTTCCAATAGTTGTATTGTAAAACTTGTGAATCAACAAAATATCAGGCTGATCTAATAGATGAAATAAAAATGAAAATTAATTTTGGGTCGTTTTTTTTTTTTTTTTTTTTGGAACAGTGATGATAATATAGAAAATAATATATTATAATAAATAATTAAAAATTCATTTTTACTAATAATTGTTTGTTAATGTTGAAGAGCTGATATATCAGCAAAATATCAGGCTGTTCTAATAGATGAAATAAAAATGAACATTAATTTTGATGCATTTTCTTAAACTGTGTTGACAATACAGAAAATAATAAATTATAAACAGTAAGTAATTAAAAATTCAGTTTACTAATAACTGACATACATTGTTATATTGTGGAATTTGTTGCATGAGTACAGTATTTGCAGATCTGCTAAAGAAATAAAAAATATTTTTCTTGATGACAAAACAGAAAACAATAACATTCACTTTGATTCCTCTGTTGTGTAACATGTGTATCAGCTAAATATCAGTTAACTAAATCTATAATTTATTTATCTATTGTTTTTGAAATATCCAATCAGTTACTAATTACAGCTATTAAATCAATTGACTTTTATTATTTATTGTCTCAAATACACCAAAAATTCAATTATTTAATTACTAATTATTGCCATTAAATCAATTACCTTTTATTATTTATTTGTTTCAAATACCGTAGAAATTAATTATTTAATTACTAAATACTGCTATTAAATCAATTACCTCTTATTCTTTATTGTACCCCAAAAATTCAATTATTTAATTACTAAATACTGCTATTAAAAAAATTAACTTTTTTATCTATTATTTGAAATATCCAATGATTTCAGTTATTCATTTACTAATTATTGCTATTAAATCAATTAATTTACATCTCTGTGTACTGAAATATATACCAGTGACTTTCAGTTATTCAGTAAATAATTAATTTTGTTTAAATCAATTAATTTATTTCTTAGTTTTGAAACAGACACCAGTGACTTATTCAGTAACTAATTTTTATTTAAATCAATTAATTTATATCTCTACGCTTTCCAATACAAACCAATAACTTCCAGTGAGACCGCGGTAGAGATTTCAGCATTCGGTACCGCGTGAGCCATCTCACACACAATACGTTTCTCGTGGTCTTTTCTTCGAAATAGGATTTTAACTGTGTTAATGACGTCAACTGTGCCTTCATTGTTTTTTATTTCTTTTTGCTCTCCCTTGTAGAAAACACCTCCAATGAGCCAAGATAACATGGCTCCAGGCAAGCCATCAATTGACTTACACTTCAGTTCTGCTTCTGCGCCATCAATCACAGTTGCAGACAAGATGATGGGTTCTTCTGGCTTGACTACGGAAAATTAATACATTAGGTCATTAGTATATATAAAGATTTTTAATTTGTAATAGTCAAACTATGAAAAAGCAATGTATTAAGTCATTAGTGTTTATACAGATTTTTAAAATGTAATAGCCGAACTATGAAAAAGAAATGTATTAAGTCATTAGTGTTTATAAAGATTTTTAAATTGTAATAGCCGAACTATGAAAAAGAAATGTATTAAGTCATTAGTGTTTATACAGATTTTTAATTTGTGATAGTCAAACTATGAAAAATAAATATATTAGTGTATATAAAGTATTTAATTTGTAAATGTAAATATGAAAAATAAATATATTAGTATAGATAAAGATTTTTATTTTTGTACAGTAATATAAAACAAACTGTGTAAAGTTACAGAGGTAAATGCAATTTTTTGAGGGCAAGGTATTAATGTTTCAAAAATAATAAAATTATTAAAAGGAATAAAAACTTTATTTTGAAATATATAACAGTCCTTAAACAGTCTGACACTATATTCAGCAAATTGTCGTTTGGCTATGTACAAGTATTAAAATATGGTTAGCTAATTGTATCAGTCTGAAGTTAAAAAAATATATATATTTTCCATAGTGTCATGCTAACTTGATTTCCTCTGGAGATAACTACATGAAATTTTATGCAAAATGGAACCTCCTTTGTTCGAGGATTATAGTTAATCAGGCAATTTTACAATTTTCACGTGTTTTTACTTTCATCTTTATATGTAAATGTTTCTTTTGGTATCGTTTTAAATTTTTGTTTTTAGTACTGCTCTCAGTAAATTTTAAAATTGTGAACTTACCAAACACATATATTATTCTTGACAGTTTTTGTTGTTTTTTTCTTTCATCTTTGTATGTAAGGGTATATGTAAGTAATTTTGTTAGTATCTGTCATCAATTTTTGTTTTAACTACAGCCCTCAATACTTTTTCAACTTACTGAACACATATATTCTCCTTGTGTTGTTTTCTCGTTGCTCTCTGTAGGTAATGTCACATGTATAAGTGCTCATGAACGGGTCTTCATTCATTTCCCTGGTTGGTAAAACATAATAAGTGTGAGACACAGTGAAAAGATCTTGCCCGTACTTCAGTATGACACTTTTCTCTGTATGTAAATAAGTGTGTGGATTATCCCATCTGTAGAGGATAATCTCCACATCAGTTGTTGGTACATTAACCTCACAAGACAGCGGTGATGTTACATACTCCACATAAATGGGTCCTGTTATGTTTGGTCTCTCAACTTAAAAAAAAATATATATATATATATAAAAATTAAAAATAATAATAATAAAAATTAATTATAACTTATAAATTAACTTATTTAATTCACTAAAACAATAAACAGTACTTATTTTTAAAAAACAATGACGAAAAACCAATTTATAAGATAGCATTAGTCAGATGCATAAAAAAAAAAAACCAGACAAAATAAAATACTTAAAATTTTAAATGTATGCTTGGTCCAACATTAAATGAATGCAAATAACATAATTATACAGAGCTACTAGTTCAAAATTACTGAGATTCAAATACCTGCGTAGTGGGGCTCTACAATGATTTTATCCCTTTTATCTATTAAACCCTTGAATCCTGACATATATAATGACAAACAAGCAACACAGCTTCAACCCTAGCTCCAAAGTGTAAAATATCAAGTTCTGTACAAGAGTTAATTCAGTTGGCAAAATTGACAGGTTTAAATAATAATAAGAAATTTCTTACAATCATGCTTGGTCTTTGAATCCTTTTGGTTTCACATTTTGGGGAAAACACATACTGTGGTACTTTGCTAGCAAGTGTTTTGGGGAAAATTTGCTACTTTTCCTCCTACTGTAAATAAACATTTTCTAGCAAATCTCACCAACACTGGTTTTCTAACATGTCAAGACATCTTAACAAGCGTTTTCTAACATATCAAGGTATCTCATCAACAAGTTTTATAACATATAAAGATATCTCATCAACAAGAGTTTTCTAACATATCAAGATATCTCATCAACAAGTTTTCTAACATATCAAGATATCTCATCAACAAGTTTTCTAACATATCAACATCTCATCAACAAGAGTTTTCTAACATATCAAGGTATCTCATCAACAAAACCCCTCAAACAAGTGTATGATTAACAAGGTCAGAGTAGGCAATTACTCTCTTTCATTTTGACAAAATGGGAAAATTTCATCAAGTGAGAAGAAACTGGTATTTATGTTTTTATCAGTGTAACATTTTGAGCAAATCATCAATTCTGTGTCCCTTATCAAGTCTCCATCCACCCATGAATACATACATACATACATACATACATACATACACACACAAACTTATATGCAGAAATGGAGCCTGTAATTATAAAAATGTTTAGGATTAAAACAATAATCACTTACGGACAAATTCAGATTCCACAAAAATAAAACAGTTAATAGACAGGATTAGGCAGGTATACTTCACAGCATCCCAGAAGGCCATAATATCAGACAGTGAGTTAATAATCTGTTAAAATGTGAAAATCTAAAAAAAAAAAATAATAATAAAAAAAGAATTAATAAATAAAATAAATAAATAAATAACAAATATCCACTCCCAAACAAACAAAAACAAAAAAAGAGTAAAAAGAAATGAAAAGAAAAAAAAATAGAGTTAATGATAATTATATTCTACTCTATTGTTTCTTACACAAATTTAATGTTTTGTAATTATAAGTAAGCCATTGTCAATGAAATATGATTTAACTTAACACTGAATAATGATTTGTAATTTCAAAATTAACTTAACATGTGAGAAAGAGAGAGAGAGAGAGAGAGAGAGAGAGAGAAATAGTATAAAATGATTCATTATAATCGTATTTTATTTAAGTGTACCCATGAAAAACCTTATAAACTTCACACACACACACCATCGCACACTTTGATAACTTTAACATTTTTATCAGAAACCATGTTTCGTGGGCATCAACTACATGATTCTAAGCTCTTCAAATGGTCTAAAAATATATTCATTTACTTCTGCAAACAGTATTTTCTGTAGTAACGTATACTAATAAATCAAAAGGTTAAGAAACTGTTTGGAGATTGAAATTTAATTTTTATTTAATATTTTAGATGAATATGAGAACTTTTAAATTTTAAAATAATTTACTCGTAAAGTTCATTTTAAAACTAGCTTGAAAATAGGAATTATTCCAGCCCTTCAAGATGATGATGATGATGATGATGATAATGATAATAATAATAATAATAATAATAATAATAATTTTAGGTTAATTCATTGTAATACCAAAGATAAATTTAAAATACACGCAGAAAGAATTTTACATTAACTAAAATTTATTTATGGTTTTCTTTCTTCATCTTCTCGTCTTTATTATTATTATTATTATTATAATGATTATTATTATTATTATTATTATTTTAATATTATTATTATTATGATTACCGTGCCTTATATTATTTTAAATAAAACATATTGATCGTATAATTTATTATCTTAAATTTTAATGGAGAGAGAGAGAATTGTATATAAATAACGATTTTTGAAATCACATCAATATAATCTCATTTAATTTTTATCATGAGGGGAGAGAAATTTTGATGACGGAAGTCGCTGATAATACTAGTAATAGCCTTTCTCGAGGAAATTTGTTTACACCAATGAGAGACCTCATTAAGTTTCTTTATGGTTACATTAACTGTAGAACTAATATCATCTCTGTGCCTCTTTAGTAATGTTCAGGTAATTAACAGCCACTTACATTAATTGTTAATTTACGATATTTTTCATTGTTATTTCTGGCATATTTCTGATCCTGATCGTGATGTCACGTCCTTTACATATGGCGGGAAAACTAAGTTCTACTAAAAAGCAAACGATCCCGTCTCAAAAACAGTGAACTAAAATATATTGTTTATGCTAGGTGTATTTTAAGAATTTAAAGTGATATAAAGAAATACTCTTAATGTATTATTCCAAATTATTATGTTGTTGTTTGTTTGTTTTTTTTGATTTTTTTTTTTCTGTATAAAATTAACAATGAATACAACAATAATTATGAGTAATTTAAAAATATTTGTGTGGCTGAGTGTGACATTATCAATTTTTCTTTCTTTCTTAGAGCAATACAGCTAGCTATCTGTCAGGCATGTACGCGATGACGCCATTAGTCAAGTTTGTGTTAATATAAAATGGCGGCTTTCAGATAATTTATTACAGTATCATTTTATTATCAAACTTTGTTATCATCGATAGTAGGTCGCCCAAAATAGATACATATTTATATGTATGTATGTTGTGTGTGTGTGTGTGTGTGTTAATATATAATTATGTTGTCTGGACATCGGATGGTGAGATTTATTCTTAATCAAAACAAAAAGATGAAATAATTTAGTAATGTGTTTAAGTTCATTTAAAAAAAAAAACTGAAATTAAAAAAAAAAAAAAAAAAAAACACCACCCCCCCAAAAAAAAAAAAAAAAAAAAAAAAAAAAAAAAAACACAAAACCCTGAAAAAAAAAATAATAAAAAAAATAGAATCTGTCCAAACATTATTAATTATTTCTTATTTCATAAATTGGATGGAATTTGGAAACTACTGTATAAAATTAATTTTATAAACTGAACAAAAGAATTCATTCCACAAAATATAATAGATTTTTCACACGAAAACGAAGTGATATAAACAAGCTTCAATATGAAACAAGATTCATATAAAAAATTTCTATCAAATGAGTAGAAAAATTAAAACCAAATTATGTTTAATGAGCTTTATGATACATAGGAAATACATGTATTGAAAAGGTTTCTTGTTAATTTCAGTTTTAATTTCTTTTATTACTTTTTATTTATGAATCGAAAATTTTTTTTATTAAATGTTTGATATGCTTTGAATTTTATTATTTTATTATTATTATTTAATTTTTTTCTAAAGAAATAAAACCCATTGTTTATATTTCAGTTTTATTTTCATTTAAAACTAATGGGGTTTTCTTGTTATACAGTTGTTTGTATGCATTTGTACACATCAATTTGTGTTTGGCTTGTTAATTTTTCTTTTATAAATATAGATCTTTCTTTTTAGAAGTATGTAAAAATAATAACAATAAAAATAAAAAAAAACACTTATGAATGAGTATATGTTTAATACTTTTCTTAAATTTTTATTTTATTTAATACAGGGTATGAATGTTTTGTTTGTCTAATATTATTCCATTCTTCAAGTATATAAAAATTGTCCATTTTTAATTTGACATACAAACTCTCTCTCTCTCTTTGGAAGTATTATTTTTTTTATTTCATTGTCATGAAGGATGAGCTCAGTCATATAAATGATCAAAAATCTGAAACAATAAAATAATTACATATAATTATTAAAAAGTAAATTAATATAAAATTAAGAAATTAAAACTTAAACAAATTTTTTACTAAGTATTTAAACACTCTTTTTTCTCCTTGATGTAATAAATATATTTAGTTTAACAAATAATGCAAGTCTAATGTAGGGATTTAATTTTTATTTCTTACCTTTTGTCTTTAATGTGTAGATTTAAACTTTTTTCAAGTCATCAGTGGCACACTTATATTGAATATTTTTCATATCTCCTTGAGACAGAGGTCTGAAAAACAAACAAATAATAATAATAATAATAATAATAATAATAATAATAATAATAATAATAATAATAATATAATAACAATAATAATAATAATTTAAAAACAAATATATAAAAAATAAATAAAATCGAAATTACAGGAACTTGAAAATTTTGTGGGAGTCCAGAAAACTTATAAGTGGATATAGAAATATTTATTATATAGAGTTCCGTTGTTTATTTTATATTTTAAGTATATGTTAAGCCATGCCAATCCAAAAATCAATGTCACCTATGGTCCCATGCTTGCCTGATAAATGTTCTGGTAGCTGTATAAATAATTTTTAAATAACATTATTATATTTATTATATTAGTTTATTATTATTAGTTTTGTGTTATTATTATTATTATTATTATTATTATTAAACAGCAACAACAATTATAATAACAATGATAATAATAATAATAATAACTACATCAACAATAATAAAATCAAAAGAAAATTTTTTTAAAAAATGTAAAAAGGATTTTTATACTATTTTCATTTCTTTCTTTTTCATTTAATTCAAAAAAAAAGAAAAAGAGAAAGAATAAGTGCTTGAGAAACAAGGCTGATGATACATTTTCACTTACAAAGTAAAAGTTACATTAAAAGTAAATCAGACACGTATATTTATGTCATGGAACCATATCAGTACTTCCAGCACCTCGATGTTTAAAATTTTATTTATTTTTTAATAAAGTTTATATCATTAAAAAATTATGACCAACAGTGATGATGACACCCACCCACCTTTTTTTTTTAACTGTATCTACCCTGTACAAAATAGTTTTACTTACATTGCTTCAAGATTCGTGGTTTGTGGTTCAGCACAATTTGAATGTATCTTCTGATGTAACAGTTGGCACAGTCCTAATAATAACAATAATAACAATAACAAGAATAATAATAAAAATAATAATATCAATAATAATAATAATAATAATAACAAGAATAATAATGATGATAATGTTAATAATAATAAAATAATGATAATAATGATGATGATAATGATAATAACTTAATTACAATATCAATGACAGTAGTACTTGTAGTAAAAACAACAACACTATAGTAATAGTAATTATAACAACAGCAATTTCAGTAACAGTAACACTAGCAATAATAATAATAACAATAACAAAGGCAAGAATAACAGTAGTGGTAGTAATAGAGTTAATCATAGAAGTAGTTGTAGTAATAATAGCAGCTGCAGTAAAAATAAATAATTTAAAGCAAACAATAATAATCATTCTTATTGTCACCATCCTGATCCTTTTTATTTTATACAAAAAAAATAAAAAGGATAAAAAGAAATAATATGAGCCACACACACAAAAAAAAAAAAAAAAAAAAAAAGAAAAAAAATAATGAAATGTTGAAACAGCAAAATACGGGCCTTCCTATGAAAATATTTAGACTACACAATCATGCACTTATTCATATTTGTGATGTCATAAGCTCCATTTTAACAAAGTACAGCTTATGTCATTATAAATATATGCCTTGCCAAATACTGGTAATCATGGAAAATTCTGAACAAATGTGGTATTCAGAAATTCTTCAAAAATATCATCTGCTTCAAAAAATGTTTTTCATTTGTCTGTTTGTAAGACACTGTTCAATGGTAATTTTTGTGAAAATGGACAAATATCAAACAATTATAACTCAATGACATTTTTTTAATAATAATTCATATATAATAATAATAAAATAAAAAATATAAATAAATAAGAATTAAATAAAATACATCAGTTTTGTTGACTTAATGCATGATTCAGACTAGATGGGTCACATTCATTAAAATTACATTATGAAATTAATTAAAATCTTTCGTTACATGTTCTGTAAATATTTGTTTTAGAAGCTTCATAGGAAGATTTTAATACTAGTCATTTAACAAATATGATGAGCATGTTTGTGTCTTAAATAGATAATTAAGATTATTTGACTAATAAATGTTGAAACTAACCCAGTTTGTAGCAGTACCCTGCTATAAGGACAGCTATTAGAATCAGAAACACAATAACCCCAATGAGAGCAAGGATGACATTTTTTTGCTCAGCCGAACCTTTTTCTGCAGACGCCTACATTAACAACAAAAAAAGATAGAACTATAATAATAATAATAATAATAATAATAATAAAAAAATGTGATAATTTAAAAAAAAAAAAAAATAAAATAGAAATAGCAAATAATAATAATAATAATAATAATAATAATAATAATAATAATAATAATAATAACAAAAACAATAATAATAATAATTTTTAACACAAAATATATAAAAAAATTAATAAAATAGTAATTACAGGAACTTGATCATTTTGGGGGAGACAAGAAAACGTATTAGTGGCTTTAAAAATATTTATTATATAGAGTTCCGTTGTTTACTTTGCACTGTTTATTTTATATTTTAAGTATATATTAAGCCATGTCAATCCAAATATCCTTGTGACCTATGGCCCCATGCTTGCTGGATAAATGTTCTGGCAGCTGTATAAATACTTTTTAAATACACTGAAATACTAACGTACTGTTTTTTTTTCCTTGGCATATGGGGCCTCTTTAGTCACAGGGAATGGAGGTTTTAATTTTCTCGAAATATTTCACTGATTAAAAAACAATTAAATATCAGTTTCTAATAAAGTATTTTTGACAATGATACACAATACAAATAGCACAGAAGGCAAATTTTGAAAAACTGTTTATCAAGATTTTTGGCTGATTGTTATTTAATTAATTTTCTATCAATATTTTTACTTTCTCCTTTCCGATTATGTTTTCCTTCTTTCTCCACCGAAATCCCCCCATGAAGGCGCACGGCCATAAAATCTCATAGATAAGAATAATAATAAGAAGAAGAAGAACAAGAAAAGAATAAGAAGAAGAATAAGAAGAACACAAAAGGAAAGAATTAAGAAAAACAGAAAGAAAGAAAGAAAAATCTTATTCCAAACTTTGCCGTAGAACAAAACTTCACACTGACTTTAATCATATTGAAGTTATATTCATACACACAATAAATAAAGTGACTATTTGAGAAAATGACAGAGGTAATTAAAAATTCGAAATATCATTTCGACTGACATAAAAAATAAAATCTAAATATTTATTTTTACTTGCCATGTTGAATGAATGTTTACTAATTCTATATCCGGTTCACAGCTAGCGTCAATTACGTCAGTTCCGCTAAATTGGCGGGAAAATAAAATTCGATTAAATCCAATCATCCCACATGTTCTGTGCATTTAGTCTTTACATTATTTTTATTTTGGAGATTCGAGTTTATATATTTTGCTTCAGTACTTTAAATGTATATTTTATTTTTGCGGAATATAAAGGTAAAAGTGATTGGATACAATATTGATGACGTTATATTGGAACGTCGAATAAAAATTAGTCGTCCATTACGATTAACAAAATGGCTTGTGATTGTAAACATTTTTTAGATTAACTCCACCGATTATGAGGTGCGACTATTTCAGGAATTGTTGAAACAGCAAACGTATCCATTATCAATCTCAGGATATCAGTACAAACCCAATACAAGTACAGTTTTATTTGATTATCAGAAACATTATTATAAATGCATTAACATGATTAGCATTCACGTGCAGCGATATAGATGAATAGTCTAAAATAATTCTTCATATACCCATGTGATTATTTCATCGTTTTGCACGAGCTAGCAAATTATTACAATAAAATAATCTACCATGCAGTATTTGAACGCCGCCTTTAAAGTCGAGTCGCCATTGGTTACACAGTAGACTGATAGTTACACTTTTTCCGGCAACGCTAGAAAAAACAGTTCAACAAATTGGCGCGCTTTGTATTTATTGACATTACAGTAGAAACATTTTTAAACAAACAAACAAACAAAAAGTTTAATTGTTATGTATAATGTAGTGGTTCGTTTTGGTTTGTTTGTTTGAATAAGACATCACATATTTCCCGATAAAGAGAATAAATTAAATAGGTGGTACTTGTGTCACGTGACCTATTATGAATTTCCAGAATTAAGAATGAAATTCGCCAGTCTTAGGAATTAGGTTACCAAATTTGAATTGTTTTCTTCCAGATCCAAAGTCCATTGAACAGAGATGTCGTATCCAGCATTCATTTTAACTATACATCTTTAAATTTTAAAAGATAATGCACGGCAATAAAAACAGATAAGAAAACAATATGATTTAGAAGAATATTTATTTCAATAAAAAAAAGAAAACAGACACTGAAAAGTGTTAGATATCACAATAAAACACGATTAAAAAATCGATATAAACATGGTGGAAATTTAGATCTTTAATTTTGTTTTGTTTTTTTGTCAATATTTAACACCTACTGACAATTATATCTGCCTTGTTAATATTTATGACTACAAAAATGTGAAATTTAAGGCAGTTAGGAATTACTTTTATTATAAATAATAATAATAATAATAATAATAATAATAATAATAATAATAATAATAATAATATATATATATATAATTATTATTATCATATGCTATTTCTGAAATGTGAAATGATTATGGACAATAATAAAACAGAGGTATTCCAGCATTAAATAAATGAATATATAAATAAAAAGCAAAAATAACATTTATTACTAAAAGAAAAAATATTATATTTCTTTCATTATTAATGCTCCATTTTTGAAATATAAAATGTTTACAAATATGAAATAAATTTGTAATGAATTTTACAAAACAATGTTATTAATGGTACATAAAATTATTTAAAAAAAAAGAAAAGAAGAATAACAGAAAAAAGTCAATGACATTACAAAATGAAAGACAAAAAGAAGAAAAATCCATAATATGTGAATAAAATTGAATAAGACATTTACAAAATGTTTTTTTAAATTTTTTTTTTTTTTCACATCCCACCATGTTTTGTTAACTGACAGGAGTAAAGATGAAATATTTAAAAGTGCAGAGGGTCAAAGGTCACTAAATATTCTTAAAGACTACAAGAATACATTTATTATGGAAAAACAATTCTATTTCACAAATAAACTACCCAAATAAACCCACACACAAAAAACAATTTTTTTATGAAAAGTGATAAAGGCCAACAACCTGCATTATAAAACAAATAATACATTATTATAAAAAAAATGTTTTTTTTTTAAAATTAAAAATTTCACACATATAAAAATGTTATTACTAAGAACTACACAAACATATATATATATTTTTTTTAAATGTGCCGGTTAATATTTTTAACAATATGGACGGAATATAAATAAAGTTAAATTTGAATATAAAAAAACACTCAAAATGGTTATTTTAACCAAATAAATTTAAAAAATAATACATAGGCCCTTTTTTTCAGTTATTTTTCTTTTATATATAAAAGGATACCAAATATTTTCCAAACTATTTCTTTAATGTTGTGCTTTTAACAAACTGTTTTGATTTAAAAATTAAATATTTGTTACAAAAACCTGTATAATTTCTAAATATATGTAACACTAAAGTTAGTAATAATAAGTAATGAAAATATATAATTAGAATAAAAACCCAACCCAACATAAAATAACACATTTTTAAAAATTGGAAAAATATAAAATAATGGGCTCTTTCTTTTAATAAATGTTATCACAACAGAAAAATAAATAAAATAAATAAAATATAACAAAATAAAATAAAATAAAATAAATATCACAGATCTGCATTAAAAATCAGAAATAAATAAAATTGGTGACATTATTTTTTATTATAAATATTTAAAATATAAATAAATTAATTAATGAAAAAGATATCACAGTTTAGCAATTTTATAAAAACTCGTAAGATAAATGATAAACAAAAAATAAAATGCAGTAATAGTAGGTTTAATGATAATAATAAAAATACACAAATAAAATAATAATAATAATAATAATAATAATAACAACACTAATAACCATAACTGCCATCATCATCATTGTTAATATTATTATAATTATTATTATTATATAAAATAAACAAATAATTAATTACAAATGTGATCAGCAATATAAAATAGTGAAATTTATATGTCACAGAATAATAATCAAATTTATTGGACAAAATTTTATTTTTAAACAAAACTGCACCAACACAATATAAAATTCTTAATGAAATGTTCTTTAATCACTGACACAAAACAAATATGTGTAAAACTCTTAGTAAGGTCACTTAATAAAACAGCGAGGTAAACATTCATAAAATGTTAACTGCTTAGTAAATAAAACATTTATGGATTGTCAAGTTATAGATTAAAATTATTATTATTTGGTTTTTTTTGGATAAATTTTTCACTTTTTCTTCACATATAAAATATGTTTTAGTACATTATTTAATTAATTAAAAACAAAATAAAAAATTAAAAAAATCCACTAATAATCTTAAATAAAATAATCTTGTATGCTAGAAATAATGTTCTTGAATATAATTTTTGTTGTTTTTGCATGCTGTACTCAACAAAACATACACTTGCATGAGATATTGATGAAGATTACTAATTTCTCTTGACATTCATTAATTATTTATCAGATTAATCTTAAATCCTTAAATCTTGTAGATTAAAAGTACTGTCCTTCAGAACCTAAATTTATTTATATCTTACCTAATTATATTCAAAAATTTCATAACATATTTCTTTTCAGTTTATGTAATTCATTATCACTGTCATTGTTGTAACTAATAATAGTAATCCATTCATCTTCTGGATTAAATAAAATTAAATTTAAAAAAAAAAAAATCATATGTATAACGTATTTCAACAAGTACCCTTTTCAGTTTATGAAATTAATTACCACTGTCATTGTTGTAACTGATAATATTAATCCATTAATCTTCTGGATTAGGATTTACTTATACACTGAGCATCTCCTCTAGTATTTACCAAATAAATAAATAATAATAAAAATTCTCCCCTCCCCACCATTAAAAAAAAAAAAATTATAATAATAATAAAAAAAAAAAAAAAAAAAATCCTTGGACTTTATTCTGTAGGAACTGGGAGGTTTCGCGTTGACGATGACGAAACCGGTCGATCATCATACTCGTCGCTGAAGACATAGTTGTGATTGCCAACAGCAAGGGTGTTGTCTGGTGCTTTGGAGATGTTCACAGGTTGACTCTTGATGCTCATGAAGGTTTTGTCCCGGAAGAGAAAGTCTTCGACGGTCATGTTTACGTTCGATGTGAACCTGTTCCCATAGGTGTCTGAAAAAACACACAAAAAAAAAATATATTTGTTTAAAAAGTTCTAGAACCAAACATGTCTAAATATATTCTGGTGATGTTTTATTTGTTTCCATAGTGACTAGTAATTCACTATGAAAACATAGTGAAGATGTAAAAAGAAGTAATTGCTATAGATTTTGGATTCTTAAAAGATGTATTTTATTTGTTTCCATAGGGCCTAGCATCTGAAACAAATAACACATTTATTTAAATTTTTTAACCTGTCATGATATGAGCAAATAATCTCTATATATTCTGGATTATATACTCTTATCAATTAAGAAATGTATATCTAGATCCTGTTAAGAATTAATAAATAGAAACATTTAACCATTACTTATCAATTGAGAAACATACAACTAGACCCTGATAAGAATTAAAAGACAGAAACAGTTGAACACGACTTACCAAATGTCTTGGTTTTCGGGTGGAAGTAACACCTCCAGACAATCAAAATGGCGGCAATGATGATGATGAGGAGACATGCCATGATGATAGCTGCGATGATCCCGGGATGGAGACCATCACTAGGCTGAAATGATAATAAAATATAATAAAATGTAATAAAATGTAATAAAATATCATTTGATTTGTTTTTATACTGTTTGTTTGTAACATACATAACAAGGTAAAAGTAATAATAATAATAATAATAATAATAATAATAATTACTGTAATAGTAGTTGTAGTAGTAGTAATTGTTGTGGTTATAGTAATGATGGTTGTAGTTGTGGCAGTAATAGTGTTGTTAAAAGTAATAATAACTTGTAATAAATGTTTAAATATAATGACATTAATAATAATAATAATATAATAATAATAGTAGTAGTTGTAGTAGTAGTAGTAGTAGTTATTGTTGTTATTACTATTACTATTATTATTATTATTATATGCTAATACAATTAATAACAAATACACATATATAATCTATTTTATTTATTATTATTATATTATTATTATTATTATTATTATTATTATTATTTTATCGTTATTATTAGTATTATTACTACTACTACAAGCATTAAACTTTTATTATAAATATCATTATTATAACAACATTATAATAATAATAATAATAATACTTGGCACCTATGATATTCAACAACAAATACCACAATAATAATAACCATCATAATAATAATGCTAATATGATTAACAACAACACACATATATAATCTATTATATTTACAAAGTCCTCATTGCTTATAAAAAAAAAACCCACAAGAAGCCTTCCCCATATCTTTGTGTTACTATTATGATTTCTAAAGCTGTCACTGTAGATAGCAGTGAAGACAAAAATCATGGCTGCTATAGTGCTGACCAAACCTACTCAGAATATTAATACTAAGTGACAGAAATAAAAACATACAGTCAGAGGAACTCCACAGGCAGGTCCATAGTAAGTTGTTCCATTGACTGTGAGGTAAGGGGTGAGGGGGACATTGCTGCCACCGAAGAGGTAGGTGGAGCCACCGCTGATGTGAGAACATATTGCATAGAACGTCGAGTTGATGCCGGAAACTGTTCCCATTATTGTGATTGTGATGATAACGCTGCCTGGAAAGCAAAATATAAATTTTAGTTGTTTTTTTTGTCTGTATGCATTGTTCTTGTTACACACACACACACACACACAAGGAAACATTTTAAACTGTACTGACATGCTTTACACACATCATTATAACACATTCAACTCACCAACTCACAGGACATCACACACAACTCACTAGAGAACACACATCACTCACCAGAGAACACACATCACTCACCAGAGAACACACATGACCCACCAGACAACACACACACAGTACTCACCATATAACAACATACAACACACACAGCTCACCAAACACACATGACTCAGCAGACAACACACACTCACACAGAGTACTCATCAGACAACACACACACACAGTACTCACCAGGCCGGGCTGTAACGGAGGTAATCTTAATAGCCTTGTCCTTGTTCTCTCTGTAGATCATGTTCACCATACAACACACTCACACACACACACACACACAACACACACACACACACACACACACACACACACAGTACTCACCAGGCCGGGCTGTAACAGAGGTAATCTTCATAGCCTTGTCCTTGTTCTCTCTATAGATCGTGTTCACCATGCAAAACACACACACACACACACACACACACACACACACACACACACACACAGTACTCACCAGGCCGGGCTGTAACAGAGGTAATCTTCATAGCCTTGTCCTTGTTCTCTCTGAACTGTTCACCATGCAACTATCACCATCCCCCAGGCCGGGCTGTTACAGAGGTAATCTTCATAGCCTTGTCCTTGTTCTCTCTGTAGATCATGTTCACCATGCGACGGCCATCTTTCACTGAGTTGACAGCATCGTAGACCGCATCGACCTTCATGTCCACGGAACTGACCTGCTCTATCACCATCCCCACAGCGGCCTGCGAGATGATGGGGACGTCGATGTGCACGGTGAAGTCGTAGTACACCGGCGTTGACACGATGTGGAAGGTGAGTGGGTAGACGCCGATTTCGCTGAAGACGAGGCTGTCGAAGGTGACCAGGCCTGTGAAAGGGTTGAACGTTGCCGATGTTGTCCCATTCATTGATCCCATGATGGTGTCTGTGTCAGAGAGGATCACGTCAACATTCCATGTGTGTCCCTGAGAAAAATAAAATAAAATAAAAAAATAAATAAAAATAAAAATAAAAATAATAATAATAATAAAAATAATAATAAAAATAATAATAATAATAAAAATAATAATAATAATAATAATAATAATAATAATAATAATAATAATAATTTTTAAAAAGAACAAATCTAAAGATATTCTGATTGCGAGATAAAAACTGGATTGTTAATTATAGTTTCAAATCCAATAATAATTACTGACAACAATTCACACAGAAATATATATAATAAAAAGTTATTATTCAAGACCCTAACCTATTCTTATCAGTCAGAAATAAATCTCTGATCTTTCAATACAGCTTACACGAACTGTAGTTGTATGATTAATGTTTTTAATGAAGCTTCCATCTGTAATATATCTAGGCATGTGTTTCTTTATCAGAGAAGCTTTCAAAGGATAGGTCCAGTTATTAAACACTGTTTGTAATTAACATAAATACATTTTTTTCTATTTCTAACAGAAGTAGAAAGTATGATATGTTTCAGAAGAAAAGACATTGGCCTAGAAATATAAAATTAATCAGTAATTATCATTTTCCAGCCAAAACCCCTCAAAATCTTGTTATGAACTGTCCTGTTTAAGGGATGGTGCAGATAAAGGCTTACTTGTTGCTAACAGAAAGATGTGAAGTAAATGTTTTTTTTTTATTATATCTAAAAAAAATTATTAAGTGGCTTTCTGATGACAGATTATTAATTTGCATGTTTCAGTACAACTTTTAAACCAAACAATGTTAAACCTCACTGTTACCAAATGTTTGACATCTGATGATTAAAAAATTAATTTATATTCTTTAATTAAGCCTAATCATAATTTTTATCTTTTACATTTGTCACATTTTTATAAATATTTAGCATTTAAAATCTAAACTCAGATGCTAACAATGATTTTTATACAACATTTTTTGATCACAAATTTAAGCCGTATTTAAAAACAAAATAAAAAAAAAAAAATTGTATTCAAGGGACATAACTCACCCTCCATGTGATGTCTGAAATGTACTCTCCAGTTTCATAATCCTTCAGACCGAGGCTAATGTTAATGGGAGCATCTTCAACAGGCTCTTCAATAAAACTGGCAATGTAGGCAGTCAGCTGTGAAATATACAAAATTAGTCAGAAATTCAAAAATCCAGTTTGATACAGTATTATTTTATTACAGGTACCAGACCAAATTATCCAGTGTCTTGAAATCCAGAAAGACCAGAAAACTGGAAGTTCTTTCCTGGCACTATTTTCATAGTTTGCATGCACAGGTGTTGTCCTCACAAGACTGGAACTACTCTTTCAAGCCACGTGGCGTTCATTCACTCGCCGCATTGTTTACGTGTTGACTAGCTACAGTTGTGTATCATCAATTTTGTTTATGTTTTTTAATTTTAAAATGTTTATGCCTAATTATTTACATATTTAGATGCCTTGGTACCAGAAAACTGTAAAATCCAGAAATCTGGAATGCCTCAGGCCCAAAGGATTCCAGATAATTGGTCTGGTACCTGTACTATAGCAAATATTATAAATTCATATGTATTAATAATAATAAACATAATAATAATGGTAATAATAATAATAATAATAATAATAATAATAATGATAATAATGATAATATGATAATGATGATGATGATGATGATGATAATGATAATGATAATGATAATCATAATAATAATAATAACAATAATAATAATAATAACAACAACAACAACAACAACAACAAAGACGATGATGAAAACTACAACAAGAGAGTCAAGTTACCTGACGTCCAAGCATTGTGATGTTCGACACTGAAACGGAGAAGTTTGCCGCCTCCGTAGGTGTTGTTACGTTGAACTCCAGACTGTAGTCTGATCCTGCGTGACTGATTGACAGGTCGGTGAAGTTGGCCCACCCATCAACAAACGACACTGTCGTGTTGCCAACGAGGCTGGCATTGGCGTCGCTTGCTGCTCCTTTGTACAACGTTGCAGTCACCTGCCACGGTTGAAGCGATGTTCCGAGTTTTGTTATCACGTCTCCCTGAAAAATAATAATTTAAAAAATACAAAAAAAAAGATTAAAAAAAAATATATATATTTTTAATTATTATTAATATAAGAAATAAATTTTTCTCTTGAAATGTTTAAAAAAAAAAAAAAAAAAAATAAAGGTTTTATTTAATTATCATTGATTTAATATATACATTTTTCTCTTGAAATGTTTAAAAGAAAAGAAGGTATTTTTAATTATCATTGATTTAATATATAAATTTTTCTCTTGTAATGTTTAAAACAAAAAAGGAAAAAAGAAAGGAAAGAAGATATTTTTAATTATCATTAATATAATAACATAAATTTTTCTTGTTTGTTTTTTATTTTTTTTAAGATCTTAACTTGAATTAAGAATAAAATAAAAGAACTCTTCACTGAAATAGTATTAATTGTTTTTTTCATGCATTTATTTAAAACAAAAAGCCAAGTTCTAAAAACATATAAAATTCACGAGAAAAGTTAATTAATTCAGTATTATTTTATTAAAAAAGTATGTCTATATATCTTTATGTGTCTACTGATCTACACACATCTTTCTATCTATCTTTCTTTTTGTCTATCTAATATACCTATCTATTTTATTAGATATCTATCTATCTTTCTTTCTGTCTATCTATCTATCTATCTTTCTCTCTGTCTATCTATATATTCAAACCTCAAAACAATGAGTCACTGAAGCAATTAATCAAATATCAAAAAAATAACTAAAAGTAAATAAAAAAGCATAAAATAATTCTTTATTAAAACCTGATCAGATGTTTAATTACTGAATTTTTAAAATCAGAGGCCATCTAACATTAAAAAAAAACAAAAACAAAAAAAACCTGTCATTTGGACAGGAAAACATTTCGACCAAAGAAATCTTCAAAACGTGTAACTTACGTAAACATCGACCACTCTCAGTCGCACAGGGACAGTAAACAGCTGTCCCTCTTTCCCAGGGACAGGCGTCTCATGAACAGTCATCTGTCCAGCTCTGGTCAGCGACTGAGGCTCTCCATCCACACTGACCTGCCCCCACTCAGAGCTCGTCACCAAGGGAACCACCTCGACGATGGAAACACCCAGAACCGTCGCGTTGACGATGCTGTCATAGCTTCCCGTCTGTGCCTGGACCGTGATCTGCGTCTGCAACTGCAGCAGCTCCGTGTACGTCAGTGACGACGCCCCAGTCTCCCCCGGCTCGTCACCGATCTCCACGGTAACCGTCGTCGTGTCGACAGTGCGCTTCTTCCTGCGACCCACGGGCGTCTGCTCGTTGACGACGTTCACGATGCGAACCTTTCGCGAGTCGACGTTCAGCATCTGCGCGAGGTTCTCGATCAGATTCTTGCCGAAGAATTCGTCCACCGTCATCGAAGGCAATGCGAACGAGACAACTATTTGCTCACTCATCACTATGTCGACGACCTTCTGACCTTTCAGGACGACGTACACTTCCCTCGCATCCCTGTCAATGAAGTTCTGCCCTGCATCGTCCACAGCGACGTCCGGCATGTATTTCGACTGAGGCCGGTCGGTCTTCAGGAAGAATCTTCCGTCTCTGATCTCAGCGTTTTTGGCCAAAACGGCCGTACCGTCGAGGTACACATCCAGGCGATTTGGTACTTCGTACCAGACGGATACAAGGATGGCGTCGGTGTCGTTGGCGTGGAGCATGTACAGGCGCAGTTTCTGGGGTGAGGTGCTGGTGAAGTAGATTTTGTACGTTTTGCCTGTTGTTGAAGAAAAAAAAAGAAACATTGTCAAGGATACAACTTTTTTTAGTTTGATTGTGGAAAATTATTTGTTTGATTAAAGCTTGACCTGTTACATTCAATATATGTATGTAAGTATATAAATAAATAAATAAATAAATACATATGTGTGTATATATATATATATATATGTATATAAGCAATATTTCATTCAAACAGATTTACACTGATGATGAAAACATGCACATACATATTGAGATGAACATACGATAAACAATAGTAATAATAATAATAATAATAATAATAATAATAATAATAATAATGATAATAATAATAATAATAATAATAATAATGATAATATGAATATTAATAATGATAATAATAATAATGATAATGATAATAATAATGATAATAATAATAATGATGATAATAATAATAATGATGATGATAATAATAATGATAATAATGATGATAATAATAATACTAAACAACAAAATACACTCTAATTATCTAATAACAACAGTTAACAAAAATAACAACAACAATTAGTCAAACTTACCAACAAGTACCAACAATAATAACAATAACCACAACAACCACAACCATCATCAGAACAGCAACATCAACAACAACAAACCTCAAACTCACCAGTAAGTACCAACAATAATAACAACAACAACTACAACAACAACAACAACTACAACAACAACGACTGAAACTCACCCGTGAGGACCAAAGCCTGGAAGGTTGAGAGTCTTTTCTGACAGGTGTAGCCACTGCACCAGCCATGGTCCTGGGGGCCGTTGATGAGGTCGAGGTAGCCGTCCCCGAGCACCGCCACCGGGGAGAGACGCCGTGTCTCTGTGTCTGGGTCCATGCTCTCGATGATGAGCACCTGGTAGTCGACGGTGTCGCACTGGTAGCCACGCCAGAAGTCGTTGTACACGCAGTTGTCGTTTCGGATGATACCTGAATAGAGATTTGTGTGTGTGAGTTAATAAGATTTCAAAAAAAAAAAATAATTTTGTTATTAAGTTTTAATAAAGAATTTTAAAAGTTTTTTTTTTTTTTTTTAATAAGTTTTAAAATAAATAAATTTTTTAAAACTTTTTTTTTTTTTTTTTAATTTATTAAAAACCTAAATAAAGAATTTTAAAACTTATTATTATTATTTTTTAATTTAGTTATTTAATTTTTTTTTTTAAATTAATTATAAAACATTAATTGAAATTTACATGTGTTTGAAAGTAAATTAATAAGAACTTTAAAACCTTTTTTTTTGTAAATTTAATTATTAAACCTAAATAAAGAATTTAAAACCTTTTTTCTTTTTAAATTTAATTATAATACATGAAAAGAGATTCATGTGTGTGAGAGTAAATTAATAAGAATATTTAAACCTTTTTTTAAAATTTAATTACTAAACCTAAATAAAGAATAATAAAACTTTCTTTTAATGTTTAATTATAATACAAAGAGATTTTATGAGAGTAAATCACTGAATATGTAACACACACACACACACACACACACACACACACACACACACACACACACACCCCCAAAACACACCCCCATTCCCCCATCAACCTGTCATTTTTCTCCTACCTTTATGTGGAGCCACAACATTAATGTCCAGTTTGCCCCCATCGGGCGTGGCCAGCAGACGTTTGGGAACCCGGTAGTCCCCCAGGCCACGCCTTGGATCTCCGTTCCACTGGTACTCTGACACTGGAATGACAGATCCAACTGATCCAAGGAACGTCCCATCCAGATCCTTAACCAGACATTTCTTAAACCCATCACAATCCATGTCCACACAGTCAGAAGGATTAACTTTGCTAAAAATATAAAAAAACATTTTTTTTACAATGTTATTAGTAAATTTGAAAAAGCCCCCAAGTAATTTTTCGATATATGTTAAAGATAAATATAAATAATATTTACATATTTAAACCATGTGTGTGTGTGTGTGTGTTGTGCATGCGGATGTGTGTGTATCTGTGTATGTTTGTGTGTATGTCTCTGTATGTGTATGTTTCTGTACCTATGTGTGTCTGTGTGTTCTATGTGTATGTGTGCGTGTTTGTGTGTGTGTGCATGTTTGTGTGAGTGTGTAAATATGTCTCTGTTTGTGTATGTTTCTGTGCTTGTGTGTATATGTGTGTGTGTTGTGTGTGTGTTTTGAGTGTGTGTGTGTGTGTTTGTATGTGTCTAAGTACGTGTATGTTTCTGTACCTATGTGTGTGTGTGTGTGTCATGTGTGTTGTGTGTGTGTGTGTGTTGTGTGTGTGTGTCTGTGTGTGTGTCTGTGTCTGTGTTTTCTGTGTCTGTGTGTGCGTCTGTTGTGTGTGTCTGTGTGTGTCTGTTGTGTGTCTGTGTGTGTGTTTGTGTGTGTGTGTCTGTGTGTTTGTGTGTATATGTGTCTAAGTATGTGTATGTTTCTGTACCTATGTGTGTATGTGTGTGTGTCGTGTGTGTTGTGTGTGTTGTGTGTGTGTCTGTGTGTGTTGTGTGTGTGTCTGTGTGTGTTGTGTGTATGTACATATTTACTTACGCTACATTAGGAATGTGATAGAACAGTTTGTTGTTGTCTGTGTGTATGTGTGTGTGTACATATTTACTTACGCTACATTAGGAATATGATAGAACAGTTTGTTGTTGTCTGTGTGTGTGTGTGTGTGTACATATTTACTTACGCTACATTAGGAATGTGATAGAACAGTTTGTTGTTGTTGTTTACATCAACCAAGTTGATTCTGCTCGTGAACACAGGGTGATTGCCATCATCGTTCGCAGGGTCTGTTGTAAGCGCGTAGTCGATGCTGTTGCTACAGATGGCATTGTAATGAGCAAAGGTGACGTCTGAAATAAATTTTAAAACAAATTTGTTTTGATTATTATGATCTATGTTGCACGATAATCATTATCATCATTATCATCATCATTATTATTACCAAAAATCTTGTAATCCAAATTGAAGAAAGGAAAAATGATGTTACTATAGTGATAATGGTCAGTTTATTATCATTATCATTATCATTAATCAGTCATCATTTCCTATCATAAAATGATCATATGATTTGAATAATATCCAGAACATTTTAATGATGTTCTTAAGAGTTTAATAAAATTCATAAGGTTGTGATAATGTTACTGTTTTTATATAATGTTCATGAAATCTTAATAGTTTAATATGGTTTGTGATATTTTCATAAATTTCATAAGATCTTTCCAATATTCATAAGATTTTAACAATAGTTCTAAGATGTTGATAAAATTCATAAGTTATTAGCAAAGGTTTTAATAACATTCCTACTTTTTCTAGAACATTCATAAAACTGATAATAGTTTAATAAAATTAATATTTTAATAATATAAGATCTTAATAATATTCTGTCATTATAATTAATATTCATAAAATCTTAATAAAATTTATAAAATAGTTGTAACATTTTTGATAACATGCATATTTTAATAATATAAGATCTTAATAATATTTGATGATTATGATTAATATTCATAAAGAAAAACAAGAAATTAGAAATATTTAATATTCACGTACCTGACATTGTTATATAATACTATTGATATATTATAATTAATATTTATAAGACATAATAATTAATACTCAAGACCTATTATTGTTTTATAATA
>CM022676.1:10188585-10231085 GCA_012295275.1 Chrysomallon squamiferum
ACATTACACTTTAAGTTTAAAAAGAACAGAGATGAGTTAATAATAATAATGATCGACTTTTAATTTTACATTATAATAACACTCGCATTAACTTTAAGTTTTAAAATAGACTTGAGTTAATAACAATAATAATCGACTCTTAATTTTACATAATAAAACTCACATAACACTTTAAGTTTAAAAAAAATATGAGTCAATACAACACAAACCTTTGGGAAGTAGAATTCGAAAATCCACAGTCCAAACCAACCCTGCGAGTGAACTGTGTTGTTCTCAAACACCCCAAGAGGAACATGACGAGGACAAATAGCAGTGGTGAAAGACGGTCCATCGGGAAACTCGTGCATCCTGTACCAGAACCCGAAATGCGAACCCCCGGCTCCAGCGTTGTGGCGGACGGTGTTGTTGGGGTTGGTCACCCAGAAGACGGCAGGGGTGATGTCGTCGTTGAGCAGACTGGTGCTGGCGTGCACGAAGACGCCGAGGTTGTACTCAAATGTGTTCCCGGTTTCGATGCCGTCCTCGAGGAAGAAGGCCCCCCCGCGGATGTCATAGAGGACAGTGTGCGCAACATAGGTGTTCTCCGTGCCGTGGATGTTGACGGCGCGGTTGAAGGTGTGGTGGATGCCGCAGCCGATGACGTAGGAGTCTGACATGTCGCCATTGAGGTGGAAGTGGACGGGGTAGCGACCGAGGCGGAACGCTTGTCCCGCGTGGGTGATTTCGGTGTAGGTGATTCGGGCGGTGGCCAGGTGGGAGTCGCGGAGGGGGTTGTGCACCATTATCATCGCCCCAAACTCGTCGCTGCCGAGCTCCTCCCCAAATCTTCCCTGGAAGCACGTCTGGGTGGAGAATTCGCCTGGAAAAGTATGAAAAAATGTTGTTGTCAGATTTTGATAAAATTCGAATAATGTTAATGAATTCGACAATAGTAATAGCAAGATTTTAAATAATATGCATAGAATTTTCGTAATGTTGTTATCAGATTTTTTAACCATCAATTCTTAAAATCTTAATGATTTTGACAAACAGAAATAGCAAGATTTTTAGTAATTTTGTTATCAGATTTTCATGAAATTCTAATAATGTTAATGAATTCGACAATAGCAATAGCAAGATTTTAATAATGTTGTTTATCCAATTTTTAACAAAAATTCTTATAATCTTAATGAATTTGACAAAAACAGTAATAGCAAGATTTTAAATAATATGCATAGAATTTTAGTAATGTTGTTGTCAGATTTTTAACAAAAATTCTTAAAATCTTAATGAATTTGACAAAAACAGTAATAGCAAGATTTTAAATAATATGCATAGAATTTTAGTAATTTTGTTATCAGATTTCGATAAAATTCTAATAACGTTAATGAATTCGACAATAGTAATAGCGCAATTTTAATAATGTTATAAGATATTAATACAAAATTCCTACAATCTTAATGAAACTAATAACAGTTGGATTTTAATAATATTCATAAGATTTGAATATTCATGTAATTTTAATATTCATAAGGTTTTAATATTAAGAGATTTTTAATATTTACAAAATTCTAGTCATGTTCTTACGATTTTAAATAAAATATATAAACTTTTAATACTTATTATAACCACTTAATGATGATATGAAAATAAAAAAAAATTAAAAACAGTTTATGAAGATTTAGTAGTGGGAGATTTTAGATTTATAACAAGCATTCTTAAAAAAATAATAATTAAATAATAAAAATTTTAAAATTTTAAAAAATTGAAAGAAAAAAAAAGAAGAAAAAAAGAAGAAAAAACCCCAGAGGATGACATAAAAAAGTAAAAAAACAAAAAAAAAACACAAACAAAAACAAAAAAAACAATAATAAACAAAATGAAATTTTGAAGTCGATAAACAAATCCTACCAGTATCAAACCCTTCTGGACAAGGTGGAATTTTCTCTGTCCAGTCTTTGTTTGTGTTGCCCCTGACGACCACATTATGGGTCAGCAAACCCACTTCTGCTCTGAAGTCCACAGAGATGCCGTTGTACGTTTCACTGATTCCCAGATGCTTGACCTTCAAAGGCAGGTCAAGGGTCAAGGTCATGCCGTCGTCGGATATGGCGGCTATCTTTCGGACCTCACTCTCGTTCTGGCTGTGTCTGTGGCTGGTGGTTGCTATGACGATTTCGTCGCCCACTAGCCAGTTGACCGGAAGCTGCAGAGACAAGGTGTTGGTGTTGGCCTCTGCTGTCGATGCCAGTCTCGTCCACGTGACGGGCGTGACTCTTCCTGCAGTACAGGGGGGGAGAAAAATTATTTGTATGTATAAAACACCTACGTGACTGTCATGTGTGTGTGTGAGAGTGTGTGTGTGTCTGTGGGGGTGGAGAGATTTCTGTGTGTGGGGAGGGAGATTCTGTGTGTGGGGAGGGAGTTTCTGTGTCTGTCTCAGTGTGTGAATGTGAATGTGCGTGTTTTTTCTCTGTGTATATGTGTGTCTGTACCTTTATGCCTGTGAGTGTATATATATGTGTGACCATATATTAATTCATGTGCACATGTGTGTGTTTACATATCTGTGTGTATATCTGTGTGAGTGTGTGTGTTTGCACATCTGTGTGTATGTCTATGTGTGTGTATGTTTGTGTGCCCTGTGTGTATGGCTGTGTGTGTCTCTATGTGTTTGAAAGCGTCTGTACACTCATGTACAAAAACGTCAGTTCTGAACGTCTGGACACTCTGTCTGTTTGTACGTGTGTAAAATGGTTACCGTGGAGATCTAGCTTCCCGTCTCTCACTGCAATGGTCTTTGCTCCGTACACTGGCAGCTCAGGTGACCTCAGGTTCCCGTACATCGTGATGATTCCTTTGTGCTGGAACGGAACTTCCCTCGTTCCAACCTGTCAGCAAAAAAATAAAAAATAAAAAAAATAAAAACATGTTGATCCCCAGGTGTGAGAACAGTGTCTTGTCATTTACCTGTTGATCTGTTATTAGTATATTTTCATTGGTGTTTGTTACGAAAGTTTGTTAATGCTGTCACTGTGGGTCTTCATACTATCTGCTTCTTTTTCCATTGAGTAGAAAGCACATAAAGGTTTGTTTATAATTAACTGCACAGTCAGTTATTTAAGTTTAATTTTATAACAAATGATAATGTAAACTGAAAACTTTAGAACTGACAGTAAATAATAAACAGGATCTCTAATGTATTTCAAGCACTGTGGTTCAAGCTATGAAGTGTTTGTGTGTTTTTTATTTATATTTAATTTTATAGAAAAAAAACCCACCATTACTTCCCAGTTTTTTTTTCTTTCTTAAAAAGTCCCAAATCCTAGATTATATATAAATATATAAATAAAGAAAACTGGAATAAATAAATAAATAAATAAATAAATAAGAATTAGAATAATCCTTTGAAACAAAAACAACTTTAAAAAAAAAAAAAAAACCCCAAAACCAAACCCAACCCCCTCTGTCAAAAAATATAATCATTTCTAAAAAAAGATTTCACTGTCAAGGGAAGTAACTCTAATTCATTACAAAACAAACCTGCAGTTTGCCACCACCGACAATGAGAATGTTTTCGGCCTTCAGTTCGACATCTTTTTCATCAAATATCAGCTCTCCCCCATCAATCAACAGCATCTTCAGGATATTTGTGTCGGTGTCAAGCAGTAACCTTTGACCTTTAGGCACAACTACAAAGTCACCTTCAGCGGGAGGGTTGTTGTTGCCCCAAGTGTATCTTGACGACCAGACATCGACGTACTCAAAGGCAGCAGAAGTCTGTAAACAGAAAATTAATTAGAAAGACAGTAGTTAATGAGCTTGTAATTAGAACAAAACCGAAACACCCCCAAAAAAACAACAAAAAAGAAACACTCTTAAAAAAAAAAAAAAAAACCTACAACAAAACTCCTAAAAAAATAAAATAAAAAAAAATTAAAATTAAAATTAAAAAGAGGGGAAAAAACCAATAATTAATTTGTTTTGAATGAATAAAACATTTACAATTTCATAACGATCAACAATTAGCTTTTGTAACATTCATTGTAATTGGTCAAAAAAGGCAGACATGTTCTTTTTTCTGTGTTTTATTTTTAACCCCTCCAACTGTAGAACACGCTTTCCAGGCTTCATATTTTGGCAAACACACAAAATAATTTACCAACGACTATTCAGCAAGTTTATTTTGATGGAAAACATGTTGAAAGCCTGGACAATTCTGATTTATTTAGCTCTTTATTTATAATAATTATTTTTGAATTATAATTACTGATCTTGTTGCTTTATTGTTTGTAATTTATTAGTCAGAATTGGTTTTGTTGCGGAAGGTATTTAGGCATACTTCGATAAAAGACGATAAACAACAAAATTAATAAATAAATAAAAAAAAAAATAAAAAAAAAAATAAATAAATAAATAAAAAAATAAATAAAATAAAATAAATAAATAAAAAAATAAATAATAATAAAAATTTAAATAAATAAATAAATACAACATAAATAATAATAAAAATTTAAATAAATAAATAAATACAAAATAAATAATAATTAAAAGATAAATAACAACAACAGCAACAACAAAACAACAAACAACAAAACTAGAAATAAAAAAAAAACTAAAAAAAATATTAATATTAAATAAATATTAATTTGAAGTATACAACAGGTCTTTGTGCATGTACAAAACATAAAATTATTTAATTATTTAAAAAACAAGAAGAAGAAGAAGAAATTACGAACCTGAGTAGCGAAACCGTTTCCGGCAACTTCGACTTGCACAGAGCTCATCTGCGACTTGCCAGCCCCAGTAACACACTCAATCTGGGTGTCGGCCACTGACATCACCCCACACACAACCCCGCCTATTGTCACCTGAACATCACTGGCTGACGATCTGTAATGTAACAACATCGTTTAGTGTTGTTACTGGGAAACAAGGAAAGGAAAGGGAAAAAGAGAGAGGAAGGGATGAAGGAATGGATGGACATAGAGAGATAGATGGAGAAAGAAAGAGATAAATGGATAGATAAATAGGTAGCTAAATAGGTAGCTAGATAGATAGATAGATAGATAAAATGATAGATAGATAGATATACAAATAGCTAAGTAGATATAGTTTTAGACAAAAAGAGAAGCAGAAACAATGACAGATAGAAATATAGATAGTATAACAGATAAATATAGATAGACAGACAGAAAAAAGAGAAATACAGATAAGAAAAATGAAAGAATACATAGATAAATAGACAGAGAAAAGAGAAAGACAGAGAAAGAGAAAATAATGATTTGAAAAAAAGAAAGAATGAGGAACTAAATAGATGATTAAAGAAAGACAGAAGAGAAAAACAGAATGACAGAGAGAGAAAAAAAAAGAGAGAGAGAGAATTGAAAGAGATTATATACAGACAGACAGAATGACAGAAATAAAAGGAGAACTGAATATTGGTTAATAACAGACAGACAGACACAAAGAAATAAACACAATATTTGGAACAGACTGATTGAAAGACAGACATGGATAAAACTAAAAAAAAATTCACCTAAATTAAAATAAATATACTGACACACACACAGACAGCCAAAGAAACAGACCCCAGACAATTAGAAAAGAGTAAAAAAAAATAATAAAAAAAAAAAAAAAAAAAAAATAAAAAAAATATGAAAAGAAAAAGAAGAAAAAAGAAAGACAGACAGAATAAAAGAATTCAATCAACATAAAAAAGAAAAAATACATTTTACAATTAATATAAAGAATTTAGTTTTTAATGTACCCAAATCCTGATCCAGTGATTGTTACAGAAGTCCCGCCCGCAGTGCCCCCCCGCTGGGGACTCACAGCAGTTATTTCAGGGGTCAGTGCAGCATCGTAGGTGTACTGTGGGGACAACGGCAAAGAAACTCCATTGACAGTGACAACAACATCGCATGGTGAAGCTGTAAGAATGTAAGAGTTGTATCAATAATGATAATAATAATAATAATAATAATAATAATAATAATAATAGTAATAGTAATAATAATAATAATAATAATGATATAAATTAATGATAATAATAATAATAATAATAATAATAATAATAATATTAATAATAATAATAATAATAATAATGGTAATAACAGTATCAAATAATAATAATAATAATAATAATAAGAGTAAAAGAGTAATAATAATAATAATAATAATAATAATAATAATAATAATAATAATAATAATAGTATTAATAATAATAATAATAATAATAATAATAATAATAATAATGGTAATAATAGTATCAATAATAAAAATAAAAATAATAATAATAATAGTTTTATTCATAATAATATAAGAATTAATAATAATAATAATAATAATAATAATAATAATAATAATAATAAATAAATAAATAACAAATAAACAAAATTTTAAAATTTTAAAAATTTTAAATAAATTTAAAATCTCTACTCACTAGTCATTGGTGGAACCATGCAGACAAACTGAGAGGAAGTCTGAGTGGCTCCATCTTTCTTTACACAGTTATCTCCACATATTGTCACTGTGGTCGCACCGTCTACAAAGCCTGAGCCAAGAATGGTAATAGCCTGACCACCAGCAGTTGTGCCTATAAAACAAGATAATTAAATGTTTAATTATTTTCTAAAAACTGTTTTTAATAGATTTACCCTGGAAAGAAAAGTTTAAATCATTATTAGGTTGTAACACACCTTTTAGGAGCAATGGTTGGAATGTGAAATAGTTTGTCAACACCTGTATTTAGAGCATATTGTTCCCTGTTTTTGTATGTAGTGTTGTGTATAAAATATAAGTAATACATTAAGAAATCATTGTATATGGTCTATCTATCTATATCTCAACATATATATATATATATATATAAAAAAAAGAACAAAAGGCAATCTGAATCTGTTGATTTATGTAATAATAATAATAAATAAATAAATAAATAAATAGATGCTATTTACCTGTGTTTGGTGAATACGATGTTACAGACATTGAGTACTGGAACGTCACATCTTCTGAAGTTGCCCCTGAACCAGCTGCTATGACCTTGACCGTGTACTGACCTGTGGGTTGGGGTCCCAGCGTACAGACTATTTCTGTCGAGGTAGCTGGAGATGACACAGTGCAGACAGCATCGCCAATGGTAACCGTGTTTTCTGAAGCGAAACCAGTTCCGGTTATAGTCACAGACTGACCTTCCAGGCCAGTGGTGGGGTCAACAGAGGTCACAGTCGGCGTGGCAGCGACCGAGTACGAAAAAGAGCTAGAGGTAGGGTAGACAACTCCGTCGGAGGTAACAATCACGTCAACAGCACCCTCGGCATGGGGCGGAGTTGTGCATTTGACGAGTGACGGCGTGACACTTTTTACGTCGCATGTCGCGCCGTCAACGGTCACATTTGTCTTGCCGTCGACGAAGCCGTTGCCAGTGATTGACAGCTCCAGGCCGCCGTTGATGCTTCCCGTGGTTGGAGACAGCGCTGCGATTACTGCAGCGCTCTGTATCGTTGACGTCGTGTCAGCCATGCCCTTCCCCGCAATGAAAACCTGCAGTGGGTGAGTTCCCACTGGGACGTTGCTCAGAGCACAAGTAATCGTCGTCGTGGTAACGTCTGTGACTGCGCACGCCTGTCCTGCCACCAGCACCGAAACATCGGCGCTGTCCGCTCCAAAAAGGCTTCCAGTGATTGTCAGCGTGGTTGGCGACGTCGAAACGGTTGCGGGAGCGACTTCGGACACCTGAGGCGTCAGACTGACGTCGTACGTGAACGTGCACTTCGTGGCAGTGCATTTGGCCGGAATCTCTTTGTCGCCGATCTTGACACTGAAGGTCATGTTGACCTCCGTGGGTTTGGACGTGGGCGGGGTCAGGCAGACGACTTTGGTGTATTCCACGCTCTGCGCCAGGCAGTCAACCGAGTCGATCTTGACGATGACGTCGTTGAGACTCTGGGGGAAGCCGGACCCGGTGATGGTGACTCTGGTCCCACCTGCCTTTGAACCGGACTGGGGGGCGATTGCTTCCACGACCGGGAGCAGGACGAACCTGCGAGACAGGTCTCCTTTCATCGCCAGCAGCGCATTTCCCAGGTTCCCCACCCTCACGGAAACCTCACTGGGCACGCCCAGGGCTGGCGCCGAGGTCGGGTCGACTCTGAACACAACGGACGTTGGCGACGAGGACGTGACGATACCTTTAGCGTCGCCGACCGCAACCTCGTTTTGGCACGTGGTCGACGTGAAGCCGGTTCCGGTTATCGTGATGTCGTCGACGGTGCTGCCGTTTCTGATGTCGAAGTCGGTTATGACTGGAGAGCGACACTTCCACAGTCTGAAGTTGAATCGGTTCTCGTCGATGATGGCTGGAAGTGGTTCTGTGCAAGGTGAAAGGTCAGAGGTCGTTCCAGGACACACAGGGTCAGCAGAGGGGTTTGCTCCTCCTAGGTGGTAAAAAAAAAAAAAATAAATAAATAAAAAGAAAATAGATAAAAAATGCAACAGAGATAACTCTAGTTTCAATATGTAAATGTTTATATATATGTGTGTGTCTGTCTGTCTGTCTATATGTATGTATGTAAATAAATAAATTAGTAGGCTGGTAACATTTAAAATACTTTGATAATGAATGAACTACCAGGATGGTAACATAATTTAAAACGGTGAGATTATAAACAAATGAATTACCAGGCTGGTAATATTTCAAATAGTGGGATGAGAAATGAATTACCAGGCTGGTAACATTTAAAACAGTGAGATAACAAATGAATTACCAGGCTGGTAAAATTTCAAACACTGAGATAACAAATGAATTACCAGGCTGGTAAAATTTCAAACACTGAGATAACAAATGAATTACCAGGCTGGTAACATTTCAAACACTGAGATAACAAATTAATTACCAGGCTGGTAACATTTAAAACACTGAGATGACAAATGAATTAATTACCAGGTTCATAAATGGCCTCTTGACCGGCCACTGTAACGGTCAACAGTTCTGTGCTGGACGGCTTGTCCGATACCCTGACTGACCCTTTCAGGTAAATCTGAACAAGATCATCGACAAACCTGCTCCAGTAATAGTACGTTCCTGGGACTCCGAATCTGTACTTGTAGTAACCTTTTCAAATTCAGAATACAAACATTTAAAAGTCGGGCAACAGTATTATAAAGAATTTAAAAAAAAAAAAATAATAATTAAATAAATAAATAAATAAATAAAAATAAAATAAATAAATTAGTAAATAAATAAATAAATAAATAAATAAATAAATAAATAAGTAAATAAATAAATAAATAAATAAATAAATGAATGGTATAAATAAATAAATTAATTCTAAAAAAATAAATAAATGAGAAATAAAAAATAAAGAAGGATTTGTGGTTTTTTATCATCAGAAATTCTAAAAATTATAAAAACAAAAACTATTTATGATTTTCATTCATTGGAAGATAATAGCATGTTTGTGACTTGGAAATCAGATAATAAATACATTAATGATTTTTAAAAAATATATATTATTGTGATAGGAAATTATAAATACATCCAAGATAAAAAATATTTAATAGAATTACATCTGCAAATGAAAATAAAAACTATACTACACATTATTTTTGCCCTCACAAATAATATATGCAAGAACATTCGGGATTGGATAAATTTTCCAAAATCATTTGTAAAACGCTTTACCATTGGTTGTTTTGCTAGGTCCTGATGAGAAGCCATTGGGCATCTCTTCGATGGTGCTGGCGTTCTTTGTTTCGTGGATGCCGAATCCAACGTAGCTGACCCAAGGAGGCGTTGCCCAGGAGAATCTGACATAATCTCCGACTTTGACGTCAATCACAGCCGGGTTCCAGGCATTCCCGTAGCCAAACACTGAAACATTTAGAAGTCAGTCAGTAACAAATAAATAAAACAAATCTGTTCAGTTTAACAAATAAATTTAAACAAATCTGTTCTTTAGTTCCATAGCTGGACAAACACTGAAACATTTACAACTCAATCACAAATAAATAAAACAAATCTGTTCTTTAACTATAGCTAAAACACTGAAACATTAACTAAAGTAACAAATCTGTTCTTTTTTAACCTATAGGGACAAACAACAAAGTTTAAACCAATCAGTAACAAATTGTTCTTTAGTTTAACACACAAACCAAACCCACCCACAAACGCTCAAAACCCCACCCAACCACACCAAACACAAACACACCCACCAACACACCCACCTTCGTGTATCTCAGTGTTTTTCACAAGATGTTCCTTCCCAGTATCAGCGATGGTGCACACAATCTGCGTGGCCGTTGCTGTTTCAACATCACAGGTGTGGTCACCAAATTTGACGACGTTGGCGTCTTTGTTGGTGCTGAAGCCGATGCCTGTGAGGGTGACTTTGGTGCCCCCGTAGAGAGAACCTGCGTCTGGGAACATGTTTGTTACCTTCAGTGTGTACACGATGTCCTGTATGTTGTTTATTCTGGTGAAAGAGAAAATACACAGTTTCTGAGTGCTGTTGTCATAGATACCTTATATTATACACATACACACTAATATACTAACAGATGCTTAAATGTATATATATATACATCAACATGTACATAACACATATATGCATATATGTACATATATACACATCTACAGATGTATTAAATAATTAAAATTACTTTAATAATCCCATTGTACAAACACACATAATCTAAATGCTAATATATAGTCCAAGTTTAAAATTACAATTTAAGATCTTGATATATATAACAAACATAATACAAAATTTAATAATTTAAAATACCTTAATTTTATTAATCCAAATAAAATCCCAAAGGATCCTTTTGTTTAAAGTTATAAAAAAAATTTCAAATTATATTCATACCAGCATCTAATACAACAAAAATTATCTTCAGCTATGTTTATAAATCAATCCCTTTATCATCCTATTCAAAAGTTTTAATAAGATAACCCAAAATAATTAATTTCCAAAGATTCAGGATTATTTCTGTTTCAGGTCTGTCAAATCCCAGTTCTTTACGATCTTTATCCTAATGAGAACTGGGTAAATTCCTATCACAGGGTTCTGATTTGAAATCACCACAATCTCGGTGTCAGTGTAATCCATATGCGTGGCAACCTTTTTATTCAATCCTTCCTTTTTTATGCCGTGAATCCGATGCTCCAAATCCTGTTCCAGTTATTTGTCCTAATCCCAATCCCTCTTCTGAAAAACATAACAAAATTTTTACCCCCATGTGTACGAATCCTTCAAACTAGAAAATCCCATGGATGGATGGATGGATTTTGGATGGATGGATGAGTGGGTTGCTATGGTCTGCAAATCCCTTGTTTGTGTCTGAACGAGAACTGGGTAACTTCCTGGTGGTGGGTCTGTTATGAACGTCACCTATTTGTGTATGTTTGAACATGTTTATATATGTGTGTGGCTTTTAATTCAATCTTCATAATTAAGATGTCTGTAAGAATGTATCCATGTGTCCAATCCTGTTCCATTTGTTGTTTGTATGTAGGTGTCCGAGAGTGTAAAAAAAAAATAACAAAATTTGTATGAATGTATATATATATGTATATGTATATGTAAATGAACAGAACAGATGGATGGACTCATGGGTGAATGTATGTATGTGTGTTTGTGTGTCTGTTTATGTATTTATACATGAATGTATGTATTTATGTGTGTCTATTTTTGTGTGTGTTTATATTGTGTGTGCATGTGTTTATATGTATATGTGTGTGTGTGTTTTTATATGTGTGTATGTACATGTGTGTGTGTGTGTTTATATGTGTATGTATGTGTGTGTGTGAATGTGTGTGTTTATATGTGTGTGTGTGTGTGTGAGAGTGTGTTTATATGTGTATGTGTGTGAGAGTGTGTTTTATATGTGTATGTGTGTGTGTGTTTTATGTGTGTTTATATGTGTATGTATGTGTGTGTGTGTGTGTGTGTTTATATGTGTGTGTGTGTGTGTGTTTTATGAGTATGTATGTCTGTATGTCTGTGTGTATGTACATGTGTGTGTGTAAAATAAAATTAAGACAGACCCTCCACACTGCTGGCTGTAGCTGAGAGCTGGGTGATGATGGCAGTGTACGCTGACGATGCATCATACTGAAACTGCGTTGGCGACGTCAGGGATGAGCTAGCCTGCGTTACTGTGACATCAACAGACTGGGTCGTTGTCGTTGTCTGAAATAAAAAGATTTTAATCACTTTTAACAAACTTCATAATTTTAATAGTTAAGTAATTGCTTCTGGTCAAATTTGCAAATTTTGAATTAAAGTAATAGAAAATATATTTTTAAAATTGTGCAAATTAGATTATTATTATTGTTATTTATTTATTTATTTATTTATTTATTTATTTATTTATTTATTTTCTATGTTTGTTATTATTATGACTTTCATGAGAATTACTGATTGTTATTATTATTGTTATTATAGTCTTAGATTATTATTATTATTATTATTATTATTACTTATTATTATTATATTATTACTATTATTATTATTATTTATTTATTTATTTATTTATTTATTTATGTTGTTATTTTTGTTATTATTATGACTATTATGATTTGTATTGATTGTTATCGTTATTGTTATAGTCTTTATGGTGATGTTTCTTTTTGCAACTATTCACAAAATGTCTTAAATAAAACTATAATTTGAAAACTTTAATTTTGAAATTTGCTCAACTTACTGATGGAGGTGTTACGCAAGTTATCTGAGACGGAGTTGGAACACCAATCAGCTTACAGACAACACTGTCAACCTCAGCAACAGCATCAGTGGTAAACCCATATCCTGTTATTACCAATGTGGTTCCTCCTACAAACAGAGAGCATCACACTTTTGAAAATAACAAATTTAACATCAGTGCTTTCAATATGTTAATTATTATTTTGAAAAGGGTTCAAAGAACAAAACAAAACAAAAAATTAAGCTATGTTAACAAAGAATATGTACTGCTACTCACCACCAACATCACAATTATTATAACTATTACTATTATTACTACCTCAGTGGCTATTACAACAGCAACCACTACAGCAAACATCATACCACCACTACCACAACCTATTACAAACTACTACTCCTATCATAACTACAACTACAACCATACCACCAACACCACTACCAGTCCTATGGCATTATCACCACTGCTAGTACTACTACTACTACTACTACTACTGTCATAACTACAACAACTACTACAACACCCACCTCCAATGCTTCCAGCAGATGGTGAAATGCTTTGAATGGCAGAGACATAGGTAAACGTTGTGCTGCTGGCTGCCAGTCCTTTTCCTGGAACATTTACTTTGACCAGGTGAGAGCCAGTGGGCCCATTGCCCACCAAACATACAACAGACGTTTCAGTAGCCGATGTTACGCTGCAGGCAACACCGCCAATGCTGACGGTAGTATTTGCACTGAAGCCCGATCCTGTTATTGTGATTTCAGTGTTCTGGGCAAGAGTTCCTGTAAAAATGAATGAATAAATAAATTAGTTACAACCTCTGCAACTACAACTACTACTACTACTACCACTACTACTGCTGCTGCTATTACTATTACTGTTACAATTACTAATACAATTAGCTACTATTACTATTACTGTTACAATTACTAATACAATTAGTTATAAATACTAATAAAATTACTACTACTACTACTACTACTATTACAATAACAACTACTATTATACTAATTCTGTTATAACTACTAATACAATTACAACTACTACTACCAGTGCAAATGCAGCTACTACAACTATTACTGCTGTTGTTAGCAGCAATACTGTGATTGTTTCTACTACTGCTACAAATACTAAAACTAAAACTGTTATTGCTGTTACTACTGCTGCTACTACTACTGCTACAAATACTAAAACTAAAACTGCTATTACAGTTACTACTGCTGCTACTATTACTGCTACAAATACTAAAACTAAAACTGCTATTGCTGTTACTATTGCTGCTACTATTACTGCTACAAATACTAAAACTGCTATTGCTGTTACTATTGCTGCTACTACTACTCCTACAAATACTAAAACTGCTATTGCTGTTACTATTGCTGCTACTACTACTCCTACAAATACTAAAACTGCTATTGCTGTTACTACTGCTGCTACTACTACTGTCACAATTACCACTACAAATTCTACTATAGTAGTAACAGTAGCAACAATTACTACTACTAACTGTAATTGCTATTACTACTGTTTGTATTACTACACTAATACCAGTGTTATTACTATTACAGGATCCCATTTAGCCTAAGAAATATCAAAACAAAATGAAAAATAAACATAAATTAAAAACAAAGCTATATTTACCTGTTGTTGGACTGACCCCAGTGACCTGTGGTGTCTGTGAGTCCAGCCATTCATAGCTGCAGTCATTGCCGCATGCCATCGGGATGTTGTTGATGTAGGTGCGAATCTGTGAAATATTACATATATGTTTTATCCATTAATGATACGTAACAGTTCGAAACATTCGTAACGATTTACAGCCGTTACATTTTTTTTCTGTTCTGTTGTTATTTTTATCTGGGTCAAATGTTATATTTACCTGTTCAGATGTACAATATACCTGTCAGGTGTTATATTTATTGGTTCAGATGTCAAATTCACCTGTACAGATGTACAATTTACCTGTCAGGTGTTATATTTACCTGTTCAGATGTACAATTTACCTGTACAATGTACAATTTACCTGTACAATGTACAATTTACCTGTCAGATGTTATATTTACCTGTGGTTTGGCGTGTGGAGTCTGCAACATGTCACCCATTATAGGATCAAACCACAGACTTCCATCAGCCACTGTGGACACACCCACTGTGAGCAGGTTTCCTCTCAGAGCACTGCTGTCTACCTGTGTAACAGTAACAGTAACAATAGTTATAATAATAATAATAGTAATAATAATAATAATAATAATAGTAATAATAATAATAATAGTAATAATAATAATAATAGTAATAGTAATAATGATAGTAATAATATTAATAATGATAATGATAATAATAATAATAATGATAGTAATAATGATAATGATAGTAATAATGATAATGATAATAACAATGATCATGATAATAATAGTGATGGTAATGATAATAATGATGGTGATGGTGATGACAATAATAATGATGATGTTGATGATGGTGATGATATTAATAATTATGATAATGATGATGATGATAGTAATAATAATGACAATAATACTGACAAAAATAATAATAATAATAATCATGATAGTACTAGCAATAGTAATAATAATAATAAGAAGAATGATGATGATGATGATAATAATAATAACAATAATAACAATAATAGCAGCAGTAATAGCAGTAGTAGTAATAATAATAATAATATGTGATGTATATGATAATCATTATAAAAGCAACAAAAATAAAGAAAGAAACAACAGCAATACTGGAAAAAAAAAAATCTTCCTGTATCCATTATTAATTCCTTATTGTACTTTATTATCAGCAAAGTTTGGTTGCCTACTACACAACCAAAACACTAACATAAAACTGTGAACTTCCTAAGACCTGTTTACAACATTAATTTTTAAACTAAACAGTGAAACAAAAATTAAAGTGAAATAATAACATTAACTTTCTTTTTTTTTGATATTTTGACAAAAAATAAAAGTAAAATAAAAATGATTTAATTGTTTTTCTTACTGTGATTTCTGGCAAATCACCAGGTTGAGCTCTCCATGTTATGTCGTAGTCGAAGTTGGCGCAGTCACCCTCACGTACAACAGTGATGTCACCAGTTGTTGACAGTGCTTTCAGTTCAGCAGCTACGATGTTACCTTCAGCATCGGCAGGGATGGCTGTAATAAAAGTAACAAGAATTGTTAGTTATGTTGCTGGTTCTACTGCTTGTATTCTGACAGTATATAACAACAGTAATAATAATAATAATAATAATAATAATAATAAGAATAATAACAGTAACAGTAACAATAATAATAATATTGATAATAATAATAATAAAATAATATTGATAATAATAATAATAATAATAGTAATAATACTGATGATGATGATAATAATGATAATCATGTTAATAATAATAATAATAATAATAGTAATTATGATAATGATAATTATAATAATAATTATAATAACAACAAAGAATTATTTTTAAAATTTTATGATTCCTACTGGAATATATTTATCTTAAATTTTAAATTATTGATATTATTGTTAAAGTTTGTTTTGTACTTTCTCTGCCATTCATGCTTCAACACACACACACACACACACACACACACACACACAAACCTAAGAAAAAAAAAAAACCCCAAAATCCCCAATAAAATTAACTTCAATTTAAACAAAAATAATAAAAAAAACCAAAATTTAAAAAAAAATTACCCTTTCTATACCAATCCATCTAAATTTAAAAACCTATCCAAATTTGAAATTCTAAAATTTAGAAAGATTAGCAAAAATAACTAAAATATTGCCTTGAGTTGTCTCCCCTTCAAATGTAATCGTGAAGGTTCCGCTGACAGGGGGCGTTGCTGTTCCCGTGGCAAGGTCACGGTCACTGTGACACTAAGACTGGTTCCACCATTGCTAAGCGACAGCTCAGCACTGGCGCTTGTTGAAGATATACTTCCAGAATTTAGCTACGTAAATTATAATTATGAAAATTATGAAGCCATTTTTACTGAGGTATATTTGTCTATAATTGGGATCAGTGGTATTTTTTTTAATACTGAGAATAAATGGATAGTTAGGAAAGAAAGAGCTTGAGAAAGTGAAAGGAAGATAAAGAAAAAGAATGTGTGTGGGTCTGTGTGTGTGTGTGTGTGTGAGAGAGAGAGCAAGAGAGAGACAGAGAGAGAGACAGAGAGAGAGAGAGAGAGAGAGAGCAAGAGAGAGATAGAGACAGAGAGAGAGAGAAAAAAGAGAGACAACAATACAGAGAGAAAGAAAACTGAAAGAATAAAAAGAAAGGAAAAACAAAATAAAAATAAAGAGAAAATAAGACATATAAATATGTTTTTCATTTCCATGTTTTAAAAACAAACTATAGAAAATAAAAAAAAACATGTTTCAACAGTTTCAAAATGATGCATTCTTTCTCAAGTCATAAACTTTTGACCCTTCATTTCACATTCTTGTTTTTCCAGATTTTGGAAAATCACAAATTTTCCCACTTGAAACCTTACTTTTAGCTACTATTAAGTAATTCCATATCTTACACCAACCCTCCATCAATTCATTTTCCATCAAGGTAAAAGTAAATTTTACAACTGCACCCACAAACCAAACCAAACCTAGCAAACTTCACCCAACCTAGCCTACATTTTCCTACCAAACCTTTTTCTTTACAAATACTGTATGACATTCATTCATTCACACTATTTTTCTGGCCTGAATATTGTAAGTTCATTAATATAATCACTGTGTTATACAGCTGTTATGTGTACTGAAGTTTAACATTTCTGTAAACTTTTAGGTTAATGTTTAATTTTTGTGATTTCCCAGACGTCTGCATTTTCCAGATCAGACCTCCCCCCACCTATCAGTCCATGAAACTGAAGGTCATCTGTATACATACATACATACATATACAAGGTCACAAGAGACAAATAAAAAATCTTCCCACCTTTCCGTACTCCAGGTTTAACAGAGGAAAGTCAAAACCACATTTATGAGGAGTCAGCACGATGTTGTACGTCCCAGCCTCTGTGCTTGTCACTTCAACATCTTTGATGATGGCACCATTAGGTTTGGCTTGCTTCATTCGCCTGAAGTTGACACCGGCTGTTACGAAATAAAATTAAAATATTTATTTAGAAGAAGTGTCTAGACCTCTGTGTGTTTATTTATAGCTGTCTGTCTCTATTTTTCTATCTATATCTGTATCTATCTAGCTATCTACATCTGTATCTATATACCTGTCTCTATCTCTATCTATCTATCTATCTCTATAAACTGTAAAAACATAGGCATACTGATCCATTATTATTATTATTATTATTATTATTATTTTATTATTATTATTATTATTATTATTACTCTATTATTATTACTATCACTACTACTACTATTATTATTATTACTTTGATATTATTGTTATTATTATTACTATTATTTCTGTTATTATTTTATTACTTTATTATTAATATTATCATTATTATTATAACAAATATATTTATATTATTATTTCGACTATTTTATTATTGTTAATATGACTATAATAGTAATTATTATTATTAATATTACTTTCATCATTATGATCATCATTTTATTGTTTTAATTATCATCATCATATCATCACCATCATTATTATTATTCTCTTTATTATTATTTTATTATTATCATTATTATTTTAATAATTATCATTATCAATTTATTATTTTTATTATTATCATTATTATTATCTTTTTTATCATTATCGTTGTCACTATTTTATTTTTATTATTATCAATATCATTATTATTATTATTTTATCAAATAACTAACCAATGTCTGGTACTAAATCTCTGTTTAGTCGAATGGCATCAACGTAGAGAATCTGAGATTTGGGGTAAATCTTTGCCCAGTCGATGCGCAGATCTGGCTCTGATGTTCTAGCCTTTGCAACATCCGCAACATCTTCACAGTGGTAGCGCCATCTTAAATAAAATTTAAAAAAAAAATATTTCTTCACTTTCTCTCTCTCTTTCTGTCTCTCTCTCTCTCTCTCTCTCTCTCTCTCTCTCTCTCTCTCTCTCTCTCTCTCTCTCTCTTTCTTTCCCTGTCTCTCTCTCACACAACCATACAAGCACTCATTCTCTCACTCACTTTTCTCTATATATATCTCTCACACATTCTCTCTCTCTCTCTATATATATATACATATATATCTTTCATTCCCTGTCTCTCTCTCACACAAACATACACTCTCTCTCTCTCTCTCTCTCTCTCTCTCTCTCTCTCTCTCTTGTTGTCTCTCTCTCTCCTCTTGTTTTTGTCCTCTTTCTCATCTGAAGCTGTGGGTATTGTAAATGTTGTTCTAGAAACACCTCTCGTTTTGTCCTCTTTCTCAGAACTGAAAATAATAAAACAATAATAATATTTAGTAACAATGAGAATAATAATGATAATAAAACAATAATGATAATAATAATAATAATAATGATAATAATAATAATAACAATAAATAATAATAATAGTAATAATAATGATAATAATAATAATAATAATAATAATAATAATAATAATAATAATAATGATGATGATTATAATAATAATAATATAAAACAGAACAAATAATAATAAAAAAATAATGGTGAAGCTAACACTATTAAAACAGAACTACAAATAATACTAGTATAACATTATTTATAAACTGATCTTTGGAAAAATATCAGTATCTTAGACTATATTTACATGTAGACTGATATACACAGATATATATATATATATATATATATAGAGAGAGAGAGAGAGAGAGAGAGAGAGAGAGAGAGAGAGAGAGAGAGAGAGAGAGAGAGAGAGAGAGAGAGAGATATAAGGGAACCAGATCTAGTGACAGTCAAATAGAAGTAGCAGAGATACATAAACAGAAACTGAGATAATAAAACCACATCATTATAACCACTGCCTACATCTGAACACCAAACATATATTAACTCAGCAACAATTACCTTCCCTCATGTAAACACACACACACCTCAGACAAGATCTACAAAGTTAAAACACTCTTACCTTTGAGTACTGGGACAGACTGATGCCTAGTTTTTCAGGATCTGGTTTCAGGAAGAGGTATTCAGGATTTTTGGCTGAGTATTTCCCACAAAACGGTTCCTCGTCAGAAACTCTTTCGCCAAATCTTGTTGCAACCGGCTCCTCAAAGTCTTCGAAGAACTTGCTGGTTCCTTTTTCTCCAAGATCACCAGGACATCTTGAACCGAAAGTCTTAACAAGAACTGTCTGCATCTGAAAAAGAACCAAATGAAAAGGAAAATAAATTTATATAACCTCTTCTCATATTTAAAAAAAAAAATTTTTTAATAATTATTAAATGTCAGGCACATATATTTGTATATAGAGAAAAATTTTTTATTTTAGCATCAAGTAATCATTTACATTGTAAATTTATTAAATCTTTTACTGCTGGGATATTGATGCTATATCCATTAATGGAATCATACTGACAAAACAACAAGGAAGAGGAAATCACTTTTGCAGCTTTTTTACACTGTTTGGTAGCAAGAATTCTTTTATAACGTAATTGTTATACTTACTTCTTCTGCTGTTGCTGTGATGCTGATATCAGGCGATGGGACACCCTCGATGCCGAGGTTGAAGATGCTGAGACTTGGTACACCAACAGTTTTCTTGGTTATGGTTACAATGAAGTCTGACACATCACAGAGGTAGGTGAGAAGAGGCAAATCACCTGTAATTTTAATTATGTTAATTAGAAAACATTTTTACCTGTGACAGTAGAGCTGAAATTTGAAAAAATCTTGAAAATTCAACATGTTTTTATTTCTTTTTATTTTCACTATTTTTATTAAAATTGTCATTTTTTGAAATTTAATTACTGTTGTAGTTTTTTAATTTTAATATTGTCATTTTAATTTTAACTTTTATTTTAATCACTCAAAGTGGGTCTTTCTAAGAATTTTAAATTTAAATTTAATTTTGATTCTCATAGTGGACTATATGACCTCTCTAGGGTCAAAGGGCAGTTCCAAGGTCGCAGTAAAGATTTTTAAATTTCAGATGAAATTAGCAAATGAAAAAGATGATAACACCTAAAGTATTAGTAGCAGCAGTAGTAATATAATAGTAGAAATAGTCGAATTAATAACAATAGTAGTTGGATATCTTCTAATATAGTAATAATAGTTGTTGTTGTAGTAGTAAATCTTCTAATATAGTAATAATAGTTGTAGTAATAGTAGTAGCAGTAGCAATAGTAATAGTGGTAGTAAAAGTAGTAGTAGTAGTAGTAGTAGAATGTTTAATAATATACCTCTTTCAGTGTTGAAGGTGATGGTGTAGATGAAGTTGAGACCAGACTGAGTTGCAGTGACCGACACTGTTGATGGTGCGAGACTTGGAAGTTTTTCTAACGCAGCCTTCATCTGAGCATCACTTGTAGCTGTTGTCAGAGGTTCTGTGAGATAAATAAATAAACAAATAAATAAATAAATAAACAAACAAATAAATAAATAAACAAATAAATGTGAAATGAATGTAAAAAAGAAAGAAATAAACAAATAAATAAATAAATAAACAAATAAACAAATAAATAAATAAAAATAAAAAATAAAAAATAAATGAACAAATAAATAAATAAATAAATAAATAAATAAACAATGAATTTGAACATGATAAACAAACAAACAAACAAATAATATATAGATAAACAAAAAATAGAAATAATAAAAAAAAAAAAATAAATAAGTAAGTACGTAAATAAGCATGTAAATAATTAAACAGAAAACAAAAAAATCAACAAATAAATCATTAAATAAATAAATAAATAAATAAATAAATAAAGGACAAAATAAATAAACAAATAAACAACAGGTTTACTGATAGGAAGACAATCAGACGCACCGTCAGACAAATATTTTAGTTCACTGTTGAAATTATTCTCGTGTGAATATTTTGTATTTGTTTACAATTTACGTAAACACTTCATTGCGTTTACTGTTGAAACTATTGCTATGTAAACATGTTTACCTGTGTAAACGCCATGGAGGCCAAGACGGTAGGTGATGGCAGCATCACCGTTCACTGTAACAACCTGTTCAGAAAACGTCGCAGTCTTCTCCCCTGCTGACTGTACTACTAGTTGCTGTAAGTAATAATAATAGTAATGATGATTATGATGATGAAAATGATGATCATCATAATGATGATGAGATGATAGTAATTATGATGGTGATCATAAAGATGGTGATGATGATGATGTTAATAAAGATGATGACGATGTTAATAATGATGATGATGATAATAAAGATGAGGATGGTGATGATAATAATAATAATGATGATGATGGTAATAAAAATAATAATAACAATAAGAATAAAATATCATAAGCAATTTCTAAAATAGTGAAAAACATAAATCAACATAGATATATATATATATATATTCTTTTTTTAAAACTATTGTCAATATAATCAAGATAATTTATTTTTTTCTTAAAAACTATTCTCACTATAATTAACTTAATTTTTAATTTTTTTTAAAAACTGTTTTTTAAGGAAATCGTTTACATTACTCACCTGTGTTTCTTTTCGAACTGTGGACCTGAAAGAAATTTTCTGGTTTTCTTGAACAGCGGCTCCTGTCATCGACTGCGTGAACCTCGTCTTGTACGCGCGCGCTGCTACCTGCATCTTCGATCCTGCGCTGCCTTCACGATGCAGAATCTCCATGTAGTAGCTGTGAACAAAATATAAAAGTTTAACAAGTGGATAGGATGTAATTCTCAAAATTCATACGTACAGGTGAAGGTCTGTCTGTACAGTGTTAAGAATTATATATTTTAAGAAAATGTGTGTCATGTGTGTGTGTGTATATATGTGTGTGTGTGTGTATGTGTGTGTGTTCTTAAAATACATTAAATGTATATGAAAAATGTATAACATATATACATACATACATACATACATACATACACATACAGTTACACATACAAACAGATATATAAATATCTATCTATCTATCTATATATATATTCTTAAATGTATGTTATATATAAATGCAAACAATAATCCATCTGTCCATTTATACATTCATCCATACATTCGTCCATACATTTACAGTACATACAAACATACATACATCCATATGTATGTACACATACAGACACACATAGACAGATATACACATATTTTGGATGAAAATTATCGGAAACATAAGAATGTTTGTTATACAATTAGAATGTTTTTTTATAAATATATAAATGTAAAATTTACCTTTTTCCTTTCACTAAAGTTAAATTTTTGACTGTTGAGTAGGATTTTTCCAGTAAGTGCTTGCTACACCAGATTCAGCAATTTTCTCCTGTGAAGTTTAAACAATTATTAATAACTGTCTATAATTTATGTTATTCAAGTACTAGCATAGAAAATAAAATTTAAAAAATAATAAAAGAAAAGTGAAATATGATGAAATAAAAATTAAAAATGAGTAAATAAATTGAATTATTAAACAAATACCCATTAAAATAAAGTTAATTTAAGAGTTAAGATAAATAATATATATACAAAAAGAAAAAGAAATAAAATACAAAATACAAAATAAAATAAAATAAAATAAAATGAAATAAAATAAAACAAACAGAAACAATGAACAGCTAATTTGATAAGAAATTAAAAGCTGCAATAATAATGTTACATATTAAAAGTATATTAAACCAACAATTACATATTCAAAGTCAAAAATCCCCTACTCCTAGTCAAAAAAAAGAATTAAGATTCAAAAACAAGATTAATCTCTCAGATGACGTCAGATATTTAAATACACTATGACAGACATTGCTAACTCAGTATTGCTAACACACTAACCATGTTAGCTGGATTTTCGTCTGTGCTCAGATAAAGGATAACGTTATCGTCTCCCTTTGCATAGAAGCGGTAATCAGAATCAAGAGGAGCCACGAAAAAGCCAGACATCATCGACACGTAGTTGTCGTTGCCGATGTTGGTCAGATTGGATTCATCAACAACCCAGGTGTGGTAGTCGGACGCTGACTTCGACAGCGTTCGAATATCCTCGAGCGTTGATGACGTCAGTGATGTTGCATTCCATATTTCGTATTTCAAACCTCGGTTTCCTAGCAAAAGTGAGAAAAAAAAAGATTATTGATTTATCAAATAATATTTTTTATTTATAGTGAATAAATTTTTTAATAAAAACTTGCTTATAGATCTTTTGTGTACATGTTAATAAATAATAATATATGCAGCTGAGGTTATGAATATGGAAGGGTTGGGTTGTTTGTTTTTACCTTTGTAAACAGTTTTGGAACTGCTTGGTTGTTCTGCTGTTTCACAGATGATTTCAGTATCAGTTATCTCCCCCTGTACAACACATTCAGTGTCTGGAAACATTTAGTAAAAAAAAAATATATATATATCAGTATTAGTATCATTTCTGAAAACATTTAGTAACGAAAATTTCATCGTTTTCATATCTATAAACATTTAGTAATAAAATATCATTTTTATATCTGAAAATATTTAGTGACAAAATATTCTTTTTATATTTTGGAATCAAATTATCATTTTTATATCTGAAAATATTTAGTGACAAAATATTATTTTTATATTTAGAATTAAAATATGATTTTTATATCTGAAAATATTTAATGATGAAATATTATTTTTATATTTTGGAATCAAAATATCATTTTTATATCTGAAAACAGTTTATATTACAAAATTATTATTTTAATTACTGACCGTCTATCATTTTTGGGACAAGAATATAATTTTTATATCTGAAGACATTTAGTGTTACAAAAAGTCCCACTTGATTACTGTCACTAATTACTGACCATCAATATCATCACTTAATAATCATAATAGTAATAGTAATAGTAAAAATAATAGTAATAATAGTAATAGTAATAATAATAATAGTAATAGTAATAATAATAATAATAATAGTAATAATAGTAATAATAATAATAATAATAATACAATAATAATAAAATAATAATAATAATGATAATAATAATAATAATAATAATAATAATAAAATATAAATAATAATAATAATAAAATAATAATAATAATAAATAATAATAATAATAATAATAAATAATAATAATAATAATAATAAAATAATAATAATGATAATAATAAAATAATAAATAATAATAATATTAAAATAATAAATAATAATAATAATAATAATCATAATAATAATAATAGTAATAGTAGTAAATAATAATATAATAATCATAATAATAATAATAGTAGCAATAATAGCAACAACAGTAATAGTAGTATTAATTAAAATAATCATGTAGTAGTAGAATTGAAATAATAATATAATAACAATAGTAATAATAATAATAATAATAATAATAAAATAATAATAACAATAATAATAATTTTTGTAAGCAAGATAATAATTTATAAATAAAATAAATAAGATAACAACAATAACATTAACAACATCAGTAGTATTAATAACATTAAAATAACATCACATACAACTGACAGTAATATGCTTAAAGTGCAGCAACAAGAAATATTTTTAATTAACCTACTCGTGAACTGTAAAAAATTTTAATAAAACTGATTGAGCTCACAGGTTGGATTGGGACAAAAGAGAGAGGTACTTACATGTGTATTGTTGAAACATGTAAATCTTTCCCGTACTGCTCACTTTCAGGATCCAAATGTCAGGTTTTGATCTGGAAGACAGAATAAAAATATTAATTATTAATAAATTAATATAATAAATAATTTGTTAATATTAATGGATTGTCTCTCTGTGTGTGTGTGTGTCTCTGTGTGTCTCTGTGTGTATAAAAACATATTTATAAAAGGTTAAAAAAAAAATTATTCAAAAAACAGGTCTAAATTTATGAAATATTTTAAACATTATGAAAATAAATAAATAGATAAATAAAATAATAAATAAATATATAAATAAATTAATTAATTAATTAATTAATTTACCTTCCAAAGGCTCCTTCTACAATGAAGCTAGCATTGAGGTTACCTGTGAACAGAAAAGATAAATTATTATTAGTGTCATAATAATAATAATTATTATTATTATTACTTATTTTTTTGGTATTATTAATTAATATTGTCATCATCATCATTATTATTGCTATCACTTATTATTATTATCAATATTGCTATTAACACTATCATTGTAATTATTATTATTATAATTTTAGTATTATTGTCATATCATAATTATTATCAGTTTACTATTATTTTTATTAATGTTGCTGTGACTATTACTATTACAATTATTATTATTATTACTATTATTATTATTATTATTATTACTTATATTATTATTATTATTGTTATTATTATTATTATTATCATCATCATTATTTATAAACACCATTGAGTTAACATATAGTCAGACTGGCTATTAAAACTGGACAAAGACTGGACAGAAAGTGGACAGTGGATGGACAGAAAGAGTGTATATAGATCTATGTCTATATCTATATGTTTTATTATTTATCTTTACCTATATCTCTGCTGGATCCCTTACAGTCAATATGTCCATAGTCGCTGCTTCCATCATTGTAGAGCTCCAGCCCATAACTGAAATACAAATTTACTCCATTTGTTTTTATTCCTATTATATTGTTATTAAATTTATTTCTATTAAGAAACATGCATATTCATTACTAATCACAATATATAATGATTGACTGAATGAATGACTGAAAGAGTGACTGATTGATTGATTGACTGACTAACTGATATAATGACTAATTGATATACTGACTGCTGACTGACTAAGTGACTGATTGACTGACTAATCTGACTAAGTGACTGACTGAGACAGCTAATGACTTTTACTCATTAATATTCATTAGGTAAGATCAGTACAAAGTGGACAGAGGAATCTGAATGTTTCTTTGTCACTTACAATTCATCTTTCATCAAATCCTTCACTTCACAGTTACGACTTCCATGATAGACTCTGAAAACAGATAAAATATGATAAAAGTATGAAGATTTTAATTATATGTTATCTTTTTGTTCTGTTTGGTATGTGAATGTTTTGTGTGTGTGTGTCTCTGTGTGTGTGTAAAGCATATGTTTCTATCTTTATATATATGTATTTGTGGATAAATATTTATGTGTGTGTGTGTGTGTGTAAACTTTTATATATTTGTGTAAACAAACTTGAACCTTTAGAGTTTGATGCAATATTATTATAAATAATAATAATAATAATAATAATAATAATAATAATAATAATAATAATAATAATAATAATAATGTAAACAATAACAAAATATACAAAAAACAATAATAAGAGTTACAAATCATGGCCATAACTATACTGAGGCAAATGAGGCAAATGCCTCATACTGAAATTGACAATTTTTTTTGTTATACAAAATGTTATTTAAAAAATATAAAATATCACCCGAGTTCCAATAGAAGCGATATCTACTGAATGAATTTGTTTATCTCTATGGTTACTGTTTGAAGTCTACCGACATCGTTGCAATTAAATGTTTTTGCCTCATTTCAAAAAGAGTCGTTACGTCCAAGTTATTTGGACATAGAAAGTTATTTTGAAATAACCATTCACAACAACAACTGTAGCAGCAACAACAACAACAGCAGCAACAACACTAAAAATATTAGCAATAAATTACCTCAACAGTTTTTCCACCCGACCATTTGAACTGAGAGCGATGTTACTTCCGAATCTGTCAGAAAATATCTTTCCACTCAATCGAATCATTGATCCTGAAAGAAAAAATGTTTGTTTTTTTCCAATATTATACGGAATTAAAAAAATCTCACTGAAATTAGTTTTAATACAGAAGTTCTTTGAGTATCTAGTGGTTTAGCTGCATCATGATATCATGGTTGCATCAGTTATGTTTCTCTCTCTCTCTCTCTCTCTCTCTCTCTCTCTCTCTCTCTCTCTCTCTCTCTCTCTCTCTCTCTCAACTTGTTTAACATTCATGCAAAAGTTATTTCTAAATATTATTAAAAATTAAAACAATCTGCTGAAGGTAATTTTAATCTTGAAACAATTAATTCTGTGTATTTGATAGCTCAACTTGTTTCAAAACCAGTGTCACAGATATGTCCACATAATATCACAAGATTTAATGATGTCTATAAAATAAAATTAAAATTAAAATAAATAACAAATCAACCACAGCAAATCTGCTGGATATAATTTAAAAGTTATTTTTATATCTATATATATATATATATCAATATGTAAAAATGGGTATTACATAAAGAAAATGTTGTTGAGTATTGATTTAAATTATTTATATTGTCTGAATGTTTTGAATAGTTAATAGCCGACATTAATAATATTACCTGGTTTTCCTGTTGATGGGTAGATACTTGTGATGGTAGGTGTGTAATCAGGAGTTGCCTGGAATAGAAAGGTGATAAATTGATGACAAAAATAATGATAATGTAATAAGAAAAATAATGATTTCATTAAAAACAATAATGTAGCAAATATTGTGAGAACAATGTATGAAACTAATTAAATCTATAATATTAAAAAAAATTTATTATAAATTTTCCTAATATTAATTTATTATTGATGGATTATTATTATTATTACTATTATACTACTATTATTATTATTATTATTATTATTATTATTATTATTATTATTAATCGATAATAATGTGCATGCTCCTGTATTATAATGATGGTTATCATTATTACTTATTATAATTTTGTTAACGATTATTATTATTATTATTATTATTATTATTATTATTATTATTAAGTTAATTACCGTGAAAATACATTTTGTCGGGTCTGCTGGACAATGTTTCTCAACAGGAACCCTTACTCCGTCGATTGTAATTCTTACTTTGTACTTTCCTTCTGGCATTCGTCTACAATTAGATTAATTAATTAATTAATTAAAATTAAATTAATTGAAATAATAAAAATAAATAAACAAACAAACAACAAACACAAAAACAAACAAAAATGAAACGAACAAATAAATTAATCAAAAATAATAATAATAAAATAAATAAATATTTCTACATATTTTAGTATTAATATTTCATAAATATTAATTGTAATACAAAAACAGACATAAAATGACTGATAATGATATAAACAAAATCGTATCACCATAACGATAACTTACGGTGTGTAGCAAGTAATGAGGCGTTCATTGCAGCCATCTTTGTGTATGATACATGAATGTTCGGCTGTTTCCGACACCAAATCGACTTTGCTGCCTTTATTAGCATTGTCTTCTCCGAAGCTGAACTGAGTCACAGCAAAATCTTTTAATGGAAAATAAATAAATAAATAATAAAAATAATAATAATAAAATTGTAATTATCAAATAGTGTAAATATATGTATCACTGTATCTATGTATATCCTTTAATAAACACAAACACACACACACAAACACACACACACACACACACACACACACACACACACACACACAAAAGTAATATAAAATAAACGTTACAATATTTATTTCTCATGCATACCACGCATTACTACTCAAATACCGCGAGTGATCTCCCTTGAAAACATGCTCTTCTAATATTTAATGATTATATGCATGTACTGAATAACATTTTCGCAATCTGTCTAACAAATTTTATCTTAGATAACAAATAAGTAATCTTTTATTCATTTTGTTTTTCTCTCGGAGATCTTTTATTGAGTGATTCACTACAATAAGTAACTGAAGCGAAGCGAAAATTTATTCCTTTCAATTCAATGTCATTTGCGGAGTCACTTTATTATGAGTTCGCCATTTTATGTTTATAGTAATGATTACAGCTTAAAAACCCGTTTTATTTTCTGATAAAGATATCGGCCATGTAGTTATGGTGAGAAATAGTAGCAGTTTATTACTGATAATATTAATAATAAACATGGATTATTTCTGGTCCTAATATAAAAATGACATAAAATAGTTAACGACATGTTGATTTATTGATCTGAAGGCAGTCTATTTACGAAAATAAAGACCAAATAATTTTAGTTCCTGAATAGACAGAAACAGTCTTATACAGATATATAGTCATTCTTTCTTTCTTCTTCTTCTTCTTCTTCTTCTTCTTCTTCTTCTTCTTCTTCTTATTATTATTATTATTATTCTTATTATTATTATGTGTACGCAAGTGTCCAAACACGTACTGGCCTGTCCGAAACATAGTGGTTCCTCATTTTATGTCTGTGCTTCGATGCAATTACATATGTTCGTACGTGTTTAAAATTTATCTCCGGTTCCTCGGAACTGTTATATTCAGACAGTCAACGACTTACGAGTTATGCAACTTACGACTGTTCGACTTTACGACTGCACAACTGACAGGGGTGCCACGGCTGAAGCTAAATCTAGGTTCATACACTTCTGTGCCGACATTGTTCGGCGGCACTCGGCACATTCCGTCAAGATAGTGTTTACTCTCAGTCCGCTCTTGTTAAAGCTCGCCGTTGTTATTATTGTTACTTTTTATTTCCCAAAAGAAGAAATAAATTTCTTTTCGGACTGACTCTCTCTCTCTCTCTCTCTCTCTCTCTCTCTCTCTCTCTCTCTCTCTCTCTCTCTCTCTCTCTCTCATAAGTGGACTAGTGTATATGTAACAGTGACTATTTGTTGATGTTTATTTTGTCAGTGTTTAAGTTAAGGAGTTCTTGGGTTCAAAACTTACTTCGACCGCTGATTGTTATTCTCACTTCTCCATAAACACTGCCTCGATTTGGAAGCACCTTGTCCACTTCGGCTTCTGCAATAATAATAATAATTATTATTATTATAATAAGATGAAGAAGAAGAAGCCGAAAAAGAAAAAATAGTAATAATAGTAGGAAGACTATGGTAGTATAAGTAGTAATAATCATATAATCATAGCAGTCGTAGTAATAACGACAACAGCAACAACAACAATAATGAAATAATAATAAAAAATAAACGTCAATGTCCTTAAAGAAGAAAAAAGTCATACTTAATTTATTAAGTTTATGTGCACATTTCTTTACTTATAACAAAGAAAACATTTAAAATAACAACAACAACAACACTAATAATAATGATAATGATAATAATAATAATAATAATAATAATAATAATAATAATAATAATAATAATAATATATAATACAGAAATCCGATACTGAAGTCTGTCATTCAGAAACTAGCTTTGTAATCATATCTTTGTTTACTAAAATTCAAAGTGGGGGGGTTAATCTCAGGGCCGTCATGGGTTAAATCATTGTCCACCGAGCGATTGTTATAAATTAATCCACAGGTAGAAGTTAATAATTCAGCCATTAAACTGCGTCAGAAGAAAAACAGTGTCGAATGACGTGTTTCTGTGACTAACCAATTTTCGTGTTTGTGGATTAATCACGCTTAATTTGTTCAATGGAATTAAAGGATTTCTTAGTTTGTAATATATCTACGCAGATTTGTAAAAATTGATTAAACTGATTTCGCACAGTCATCAGGTTTCTGAAATTTTGGAAAAGAGACCATGTATCAGTTTCAACTAATTAAGACATTATATTATTTATTCTTGTTCGTCTTGTGTATGTGTGTGTGTGTGTGTGTGTGTTTGTGTGTGTGTTTGTGTGTGTGTCAGGGGAGGTAACTAAATATGCTGACATGGATATTTCATTATTGTCCTCTGACTTACCGAACAAAATAAAAAAAAAGAGATAATTTAAAAGTAACTGCGCATGTTCTAATTATGTACGTATAATTTCAGTAATGATTAGAGATAAGGGATTTATCTTACATGCATTTTCCTATAAACAGGAAAACACATAATATTATTATTATTATTATTATTAACTCATTTTTTATTATTGTATATTATTATTTATTTGTTTATTTAATTATTTATCATCATCATCAAAATATTCTCAAAAATAAACATGTTTAAACAAATAACAAGCAGTTTCAAACTCTTTACATTCTTTCGCGTACATTTTAAGTTCTTTTATTTTCGGCTTTAACAACATACAAAATAAAACAAGAAACAAGTCTGTATATGTTCCTGTTTTCATACTTCTATTTAGAAACCATCAAAGGACAGAAAACAAAGCGAACCCTTGTGAAACGAACATGAAAATTTAACTGCAATGAAACCAACGAAAAAAATGCTTCCTACTGTTTCATGCAACCGGCGGTGTACTGTTTAAATTTAAGAATGTAATAAAAAATTTGAGTTTCTCGTTTTAACATGAATGTGTACCTAAGAATTAACCGAGATTTTAATAACTATATATATATCACAATCTCACAACGACAGACACACAAAATTGACTAGTACTCTGTAATGACGTCATTAAACGTACCAAGCTATTTTTAATACAGAACTTTTTATAAAACATTCTTAACGAAACAAATATATAATAATAATAATAATAATAATAATAATAATAATAATAATTTTTTAATGATGGATCTTAACAAACTTTTACGAATAGAGAAATCTGAATAACGTTGCTGAAGCCCTAATGTTGTTGTCGTCTGCTATTTCCCGCCCTTACGTAACTTTTTTTAAATTATCATCAGTGATGTCCATATTCATCGCGACATATTAAAGGAAATACACAGTTGACGTATTAATAAGCAAGATAGGATTAGTTTCGATAAAGTGTTGAACTTATAATAATAATAATAATAATAATAATAATAATAATAATAATAATAATATCAATATCAAGAACAAAAACAACACCGTGAATAAAGTAAACGAATGTTAATTAAGATGCTTTTATCTCTTCTTTTTTCTAATTAGAAATAAAATATTTGTATAGAGAGAACATATCTGATGACTTATCTCAAACTTAAGTCTTTTCAAAGAAACACAAATAGCACACGGAACACTGCAAATCAATGCGCAGGCGCATTAATATTGTTTGTAGCGATGGAGATTACCGCCAGATGAAATCTTCCTAGACGTAACTTGGCCCCCACCCCAGCCCCGAAAAAAGACAGACAAATACAACTACCGTATTATCTCGGGTATAGGTTGCATTTCTGTTTCTTTCTTTTTCTTTTTTATTTCATTTTTATTTTTATTTTTTTAAACATATTATGAACAATAAATACTATTTTCAAGCAGCATTAACGCGCGATTTTTTTTCGAGCGAGAAGTGATATAAGCTACAACAAAAGAATGACGTCACAATAGGTAAATAGGGACAAAGCGATAACGTGAGTTTTAAATATTTAAAATCGTTTATTATTATTATTATTGTTGTTGTTGTTGTTGTTGTTGTTTTTGTTATTGCTACTGATTTTGTTGTTTTAAATATCTAAAAGATAAATTTACATTTCTAAAGCTTTTGGATTTCTTATTATTTTTACTCTTGTTGATGTTGTTGCTGATCCTATTTTTTTTTTCTTCTATTTTTTAAAAATGTTTTAAAGATGAACATAAATTTCTAAAGCTTTCTCATTTATTTATTGTTTTTATTGTTATTGTTGTTGTGTGTCTGTGTTGCATTGTTTATATTTTTGTATATGTATATTTAGTATATGTTTTAAAGCTGTATATAAATTTTGTATGTATATATATGTGTGTGTGTATATATGTGTGTGTATATGTGTATATATATATATTTGTATGTATATATTCATTGTTAATACATGTGTGTGTGTGTATATAACAGAATGAATATATATATATATATATATATTTCTTCTGTTACATGTGTAAATATCTATATTAACAATGAACTCAGTATTGTTCTATTTGACCAATACTTGTGTGATATATTTTATTACTCTAAACCCTAGCAGAATAACACAGCGGTCAATGAAATCACGTTACATAATAATAATAATAATAATAATAATAATAAATAATAATAGACAAGAATTTTTTTTATATCGGTCACCATTTGTGAATGAAAACAAAATGGCGGATATCGGCCTTACGGATGAAAAAATCCTGACCCAGCCTGAGGCGTTACGTAAACCCGATTAGCCTGAATAACAACAAAAACCAGTCGACGTTTGACTCGACTGGTCTTGTTTAGTAAAATTATTAACGTAAAATACTGGTTGTTATTCGAAACATGAAAACAAGTGAAATAGGCTTAAATGTTTATAAGCTATTCCGGTCACTTACTTTACCTATCTGCTAAATAGCGTGCTTATAAAAAATAAAATAAAATAAAATAAAAAATCTAATATTCATAAATCTAAAAAGCTATCTCGAAGACGGTATTTTGAATGATTTCGTAATCTTACGTTACTACGGAACGATCCGAAAATCTCTCGTTATAATCACGCGATTTTATATTAAATAAAATAGATACATAACTATCGAATACAGACAGTAACCGATTATTCGGTATCGATCATTTAAACTATCCGAAAATAAAATAATCACGTGATACATAAATAACTAAATCGAATACAGACACAGTAACCGATTATTCAGCATCGGCATTAAACTATCGTACATTAAATAAATAAATAAATAAATAAATAAATAAATAAATAAATAAATAATAATAATAATATTATTATTATTATTATTAATAATTAAATAAATAAATAAATAAATAAATTTTTTTTAAAAATATATGCCTTTTTTTTTTTTTTTTTTTTATTATTTATTTATTTATTTATTATTATTATTGCAAAAAAAAAATATTATTATTATTATTATTTTCATTATTATTATTATTATTAATTATTATTATTATAATTTTTTTTTTTTTTTAATTATCGTTATGCAAAAAAAAAAAAAAAAAAATGTTAAAATCTAAGCCCCTGTTTTAACGATGTTTTTTCAACCACCAACTCCTCACAACTCGAATCGGCAACCCACTGTTCTTTTTTAACAAACACGTGACAAACGGAAAGGTTTTATTTCTAACTAACGAAGTTAATACCCCATTATCCACCTCCTAGTACGTTTCGTATCTCATTTAACCTAGGCAGTAAGCACAATGTAGATTATTGTAAAGACAGTAAATAAAATTTACATCGCGTCTCGCCAAAATTTGTTTATTTAAACACGAAGAAGACGAGGATTCGGGGGGTGCAATTAACGAACAAATGCCAAGGGGGTAATAATTTGTAGCTTGTTTAAAGGTTCTCCAATTACTTATTTATGTAGCAATTAATCTTTTCTGAACGTCAGCCCGTGTGAGATTCATAAAGCACTAATGGTGCTATAACATAAAGGTTTTAACGATATCTTTATTTGCTGAATATTAGATTGTTATAGTAGTAATAATAGTTGTAGTAGTTGTTGTTGTTGTAGTAGTTGTTGTAGTTGTAGTCGTAGTGGTGGTGATGATGGTAATAGCAATAGTTGTAGTAATAGTAGTAACAGCGGAAGCATAATATCTGTAGTAGTAGTAATAGTTGTATCTGTAGAAGTAGTAGTTGTAGTTGTAGTTGTAGTAATAGTAGTAACAGCGGTAGCATAATATCAGTAGCATAACATCAGCAGTAGTAATAGCTGTAGCAGTAGAAGTAGTAATTGTAGTAGTAGTTGTAGTTGTAGTAATAGTAGTATCAGTAGTCGTAGAAGTAGTAGTTGTAGTCGTAGATGAGATGATGATAATAGCAGTCGTTGTAGTAATAGTAGTAGTAGTAGCAGTGGCGGTCGAGATAGCGATAGTAGTAACGATAATAATAGTAATAGTTATGGTAATAGTTATAGTAGTAGTTTTAATAGCACGATTAGTAGAAGTAGTAGTAGTCGTTGTTACAGCAGTAGTAGCAAAAGCAGAAGCAGCAGTTACTGTAGTGACAGTAGGAAGAGAAGCAATGTTGGTAGTAGCAGTAGTAGCGATAATTATTTTAGTGATAGTAGTGGTAGTGGTTGTAGTGGTAGCAGTCGTAGCTGCGGTGATAGTAGTATTAGTAGTAGTGACAGTAGTAGTAGTAGTAGTAGTGACAGTAGTAGTAGTAGTAGTAGTAGTGATAGTGGTAGGAGAGTAGTAATAGCAGTGTTAATAGTAGTGGTAGTAGTTGCTGTTGTATTAACAGTAGCAGTAGCTGTAGTAGGCATTTGTAGCAGAAGTTGTAGTTGTAGCTGTAGTAGTAGGTACTTGTTGTAGTAGCTGTATTTGTAGTAATAGGTGACGATGATGATGATGATGATGACGACGATGATAGTACTACCTCTACTACTACTGTCGTTTTCGTTACTCATTTCAAAACATTGGTATTAATGGATTAAGGAGACGTCAAAATCCTGTCCCCCTCCCCCTGACCGATTATATTTTCATTCCAATCGCCATTCGAGTACAAATTACTGCCCTTTCTCTTGATGTCTGCCACCTACGTAATACGTGTCAAAAATGACGTAATATTCTATAAGCAGATTACGATTACAATACCGATATTTCCTAATAGAAGCCCTTGAACTTGAGTGAATGTATTTTTCATTTTCTGAGTTTCTACATAGACAAACTATATTTAGACACATTCAGAGGCGTTGATTATAATAATAATAATTTTCTGTAGAATATTACCTGCGTTAAATATAACACTGATAGCTCTTCCTATTTTTATCATCATATCGTCATATTCATCATTATTGTTGTTATTGTTTTTATTATAACCATTATTATTATTATTACTAATATTATTATTATTATTACTACTACTACTACTAGTACTATTATTATTATTATTATTATTATTATTGTATTTGTTATTTTATGATTATTATTTGTTATTCTGTTATTATTATTATTATTATTATTATTATTATTACAGTTACTATTTTATTATTGTTTTATCTTGCATAATTATTCTTCCTAAAATATCGGCAAGAAAAAGACGTTGAAGAAGAAAAAGAAATAATATTATATAATAATCTACATTTGAAAGGAACAAAACATTTGTCTCGAAGTCTCACTAACGAAGAAATATCCTTTAAGTCATTGGACTAAAGCTGAGAACAGATTTCGCGTTAAAGATCACTCAGAAATACCAAGCCTTATTAAAGTCTCATAATTATTGAAATATTCAAAATTAATTTCTCTTTACATGCCCAGGAATCCCATCTGTCAGATTAGCCAGACACTCAGGACAAAATAAAATGATACTAAATCACGGCAATAAAAAAAAACAAAAACAAATTGAACTAACAAGTATTCTCTTTTGCTTCTTCTCTCCGCCGAATGATCGGGGAATGTAGTCTTAATCGTCTAGATCTTTTGTGTCGTATGGAAAACAGTATTTAAAACATGTTATCTCGGAAACGAGGGATGACCTGCCATTTAAGACAGCACGGCAAGAAACAGTTTAGTTGATTGTACAAAGAGGATTTTGTTAAACCACATTGATACGATCGTGTTTGTGGGCAAAGAAAGACTTGATTCTTCTCCTGTTGAGATTTCTGTGACATGCCAGACATGAAACAGGATAAGATTTAGTAGATCCTATATGGGGTGATCTCCATTTTTTTTATTTTTTTTTTTTTAGCTGGTGTAAGGTATTCATACTCCGTTAGTTTAAACAACAGGTTTTCAACCTGGGGGTCACCAGCCTTTTTTTCTGGGGGTCGTGAGATCGTTCTTGAGCGAGGGAATGTTTTAGTGTTTTTTTTTTCACCTTGACTTGGAAGGAGTAAATAAATAAAACCGTGTGAAAAGGTTTGGGACCCGTCATAGTGCATATATAGATTCCATTTATACTGTCTTTTGGTTGATGAAAATATGGTAATCCTAGATATGAATGTATCAAAATTTTATACGGGGTCACGGTCACATTGAATTGCTTACTCATAAGGTTTGCTCCAGAGTCGAGCCCATAGACAGATAGCTCATAATAATAATAATAATAATAATAATAATAATAATAATAATAATAATAATAATAATAATAATAATCATAATAAAGATTAATAAATAAATAAATAAATAAAACAAAAGGGACTGCATCCAACATTTCCTCGGGCGATTTGTTCAAAAAAAACAACCCCAGAATACCCCCATTAACTTACTGCTTTCAGTCAATAGCAAAGAGTTCATTATAGAGTTTACTGTAATAGTTTGGTGTGTTTTTGTATAAAATAAAAGCAGACGATCGTGCGATATGCCACACACTCAAAAATAGCTTTGTCATGCTATAGTCCGTTGCTCTCTTGTTTTAAAAAAAACATCAACAAGAACAACAATAAATAAATAAATAAATGAACAAATAAAAACAATCAAAGTATTATTAAACTTCCATGAAAGTTCCATGCTTCATAAATTAGTTTACAATGCAACGGAACTTTCTAGAAGGTTGGTAAACAAAAATCTCAAACATACAACAGAGACAAAACAGAATGAAGTGGCGGGAAAACAAATGAGAGACGGCGGGAAAAACAGAACACTTCACAGATGAAGTTAAAAACACCTGAATGAACATAATTAACACTTTGTCATGGACACGCTTCACCTGGTTAACATTCGAGGTGTAAAATTTAACAAGCAAACAAGAAAACTAACATTTACATGTTTTCTTAATTGCATAGGGATTGGCTTTGCGACTAAGAAAAGCAATTTGTAATACAAACTTGTGCTTTGTTTTTTTTTTGGTTTTTTTTATCAGTTACTCGTATTGTTTGTTTATTCGACTTTAGCGACGTCATTCAAGCACCCTCTGTTCCGTTTGTTACTGTTTATTAAAACTTAATTGTTTGTTTGTTATTTATTTTCGTTAAGCAAGCGTCAAATGTGAACCAAATTTAAGATTATTTTTCGATTTGAGGATTATTTTGTTGTTCCTACTGTTTTCCTTTTTATCTACTGTAAATGTTGTTGCTGTTGCTGCTGGTATTGTTATTTCCTATTTAAAGTTAAACGAAAGTTAAACGTTTAAAAAAAAAATTCTTGCATTTTACATAATAGGATAAAAGTAATTTCTCGCTTAATATTATTTTTTTTTATTTACTTAGTTTACTTTATAATAATAATAATAATAATAATAATAATAATAATAATAATAATAGTTTATTATTATTATTATTATTATTGTTATTTTTGCAGGCATTAATACAGCACCGAGTATTATCAAATGTTACGCAATCATTGCGGTTAATTACTAAACCTATACTTATTTGGCAGCGATTAACCTGTACCAGTCTATTTCTCTTTTGCAGAAACGTCTTTTAAGCCAGATAAAAAACTTTAATGATATTACATTATGTCATTCCTTTCAAATTGGTTATATCACCTTATAACTAAAGATCAAGAATCAAAATGAAAAATATCATCAAACAAGATTTAAAAATAATAACAATAATAACTATATATATATATATATATATATATATATTGAAACTCCTGCAATGCGAACCCTCTAAAACCGATATCCCCTCAAAACCGAATTTATTTCTTGGGTCTATGATTCACTCAAAATAACCCCTGAAAATCAAATACCTCTCTAATCCTAATACCAAGATAAATTATCCGGTCCCGTTGTATTTATTTAATACAATCCCCCCCCCTCCTGTCACCTGAAACTCGAACGGTCAAAAACGTGACATGAGCATTGCATATCTTGAGAGTACAAAATTAGCTTAAAAAAAGAAAGATGTAAAAGGTGACATACGCACGCTCAGTCTGTTATATCCGGGTTGTTTTCTTAGCATCTGTGTAACGATGCTCTAATTGTTCAAATAGCCGAGTTTTTTTTTTGTTATCTCCTTTGAAAAGCTTTCATCATTAATTCCTTTACGATTAAGCTTATTATCCCTTCCCAATTAATCTGCTGCTGTTTGTACCTAATGAGTTTACGTAACTGACCAGTAAAGCAAGCCATGAATTTAATTCATTGCAGTTTTACTGTTTCTTCTCCACAACGTTTATTTACTATTTACTGCATGTGCAAGCTGTTTCTTAAAAATCTCAGCAAGCCGAACAACTGATTCGGTCCCAAAGATGTTATTTTAGAGGAAGTTAATTGCATATGCGCGCGCGCACTCGCACACACACACACACACACACACACGCACGTACGCACGAATAACAAGAATCAAAGAAGCGAGAAAGCAATAATAAGTAAAAGTTAATGCATTTTAGTTTAAGAGAGAGAGAGAGAGAGAGAGAGAGAGAGAGAGAGAGAGAGAGAGAGAGAGAGAGAGAGAGAGAGAGAGAGAGAGAGAGAGAGAGAGACTTCTGAGGTTTAAAGCTAATATTTAGTTTAAAAAACAATTCATATTAATATAGCTTGTGTTATTGTCATTAACTATTATTATTATTATTATTATTATTATTATTATTATTATTATTATTATTATTATTATTATTATTATGCAAAAACGTTTAATTTTAACTTAAATTCATTATTTGATAAACTTGGAATGTTTTGACAAATATTATCAACGTATAAAGTAAAAAGAAAAAAGGTAACAAAATAAATATTTATAATAACTAATCATCTATCTTACCAACTAACTAACTAACGTACTAACTTACTAAATAAATAAATAAATAAATATATAAATAAATGTACATACCGTTAGCCCGCGTTCCGTCATTCAGTAAAAAAATTAGCACCACCCAAACATAAATCCAGTACAGTTCTTTCATCGTTTTTCTCTTACAGAAACAAAAAATACTGTTCTAGTTTGTGATGTGTACGTTTACTTATATTTATACCCTTAAAGCCCGTTAGCGTAAGCCTCGTTTTAAACACCGAGCCTCGGTTTCGTCGTCAAGCCTCGGCCTGGTTGGCGAGCCTCGTTTTCGTTGGTTACGTCAGAAGTGACCGAAAACAAATGTCGTTGTTATTGATTGATATGAACCAATAATCTTTAAAGCAGTGAAGCGGGATTAATTGCGCCAGCGAACATTGGCATTGCAGTACTAAATGAATGAAATGAGGTTAGTTCGACAAAACCTTGGTGTCATTTACGGAGCATGCGTTAAAATGATGTTTGTGCCCTGAACCGAAACGCCATGCTCTGCCAGGACAAAGTAAAATCGTAACTGAAAAATTAATAACTGTAAACTGAACAAATAAACAAGGCAAATAAAATGTAAAACAAAACAAAACAAAACGAAAAAAAAAAAAAAAAACCAGAATAAAACAAACAAAAAAAAAAAACAAAACAACGAAAATATAGATAACAATAATAAAAAATATATAACTAAAATTTGACAATAAAATATTAACTAAATAAATAAATAAATAAGTAAGTAAAAATTAAAATAATAAATAAATAAATAAGACAAAATAAATAAAAATTAATATATAAATAAATAAGTAAAAGAAAGTTCGTTCCCTCATATAATATTAAATAATCGACACTACTAAATTTTTTGGTTGAATATAATTTTATTATCCTTTATCTAAATCTTTAATTTGTTGCACAAGACTTTATTATTAGTTTAAATTTTTCATAGCCCATTCCCTGCCGTCACCATCCCTAGATTTACTGGAGATAATCCCTGCAAATTACGATTATCGTCTGCTGCATAAAAATGGCACGTCTAAAAAATAACTTGTAAAGATTAAAGTATTAACGTATGACGTCAGTGCAGGAGTTCTTAATTCAAGACCTGTTTACTTACGAGATTTGGCGTAAAACGTACTATATTTATGTGTTGTTGTTTGTTTTTACTGTACACTGATCAAAATTACGATTTTTAAATGAAAAATTATATAATTTGTTTTTACTTTATTTCTATTTTATTTTTTAAGGGATAATTTATTTTGGGGTATGTTTTCTGAGTTAACACCGGTCAGTTATCGCGCAGACTCAACAATGGCCGATAAGTGAAAACGTCACCTGCACGATACAAATGAAGATAAAGAAACTGTTGCGAAGATAAAATGAAAAAAAAAAAAGAACAAAAAGTAAGAACAACAACAACAACAACAAAAATAACCTCTTATCAAAAAATTTCGCCAGTGGTACACAACTATAAGCAAAATGTACTCGTTTCTCGTCAAAGGCGCCGAGAACAATAATCTGCAAGTTGCCTTTCTCGATTACAAGAACGATTAGATAAATAAATAAATAAAAGCAACATCTACAACAAACAAACGAAAAATAATAATAATAACTATAACTACTTACTATTATTACTTTTTTCTACTGCTACTACTATTATTATTGTTATTATTATTATTATTACTACTGTTACTACTTCTGTTCCTACCATTATTTAATTATCTATCTTATTTATTTTATTTTATTTTATTTTATTTTATTTATGTTTTTCTTCTTCTTATTAATCATGAAGTCGAATATTTTCTGGTGAACAGTTGATTACAAAAACATAATTTTATTACTAATAAAACCGCTTCTTAATTTACTTCTTTCTTGCTGACCTTTACTCTTTTTCACTGTCACTGTACTATAATTGTACTATCTTTAGCAGTAAGCAGATACGTATTATTTTCCTTTCTTTAACACCCATACAAAATTATAGAGCAGTTTATACAGTGCTGACTTGAACTTAATCGGCTTTTATTCCTTTCTCGGTAATTCCTCTAATAACCATGCGCACCACAAATGCCTTTCTAATAACTAATTATGTTTATTTGTTTGCATATGTATGTATACAATTATGTCTCCTTGTCTGTCTGGACGTATCTAAATATCTTAAATTCCATTCATATTTGAAGCTTGCTTAACGGTAATAAATAACAAATAATCGATTAAGTTTGATAAACAAGAAAAGAAAAGTGGAAGTGTTTTTGAATTACGTTACGTTGAATTAATTTAATTTTTTGCTACTACCACTTCTGCTGCTAGTACTGTCGCTTCAGTCATATATAATTTTTAAATTATTTTTACGTCTATTAATAAACCTAATAACAGCAACACAACAATACTATTTTTATT
>CM022676.1:10236085-10316085 GCA_012295275.1 Chrysomallon squamiferum
AAATGAACGAATGAATAAATAAATAAATAAAAATAAAATATAATATAATAAAGTAAAGTAAAAATAAGTTGAAACAAATTCAACAGAACTTACAAACAATGGACACCAAACTAAAAAAAAAAAAACCGCCCCATTATTTTTAATACCTTGGAATGATTAGTGACGTAAAAATTAAGAATTTCGAAGTTCGTCATCTTGTACAGTATTATTTTAAAATTAAAGTGAGTTTAATCAGAAAGAAAAAAGTTAATTATACGAATAAAAAGATACGCATCTATGGGGGAAGAGAGAGAGAGAGAGAGAGGTTAGAAAAAAACAACAAAAAAACCAAACAACTAAATTGATTTTTTTTTTTTTTTTTTTACTATAATTCAGAATTTATGGAATACCAATATTTTACAATGGTTAATACCAATAAATCGAAATCTTGCGGAACAAAATCCTTCCTGTTTTGGAACATTTTTTTGTTTGTTTGTTTCATCAACCTTTCGTTTTAAAAATTAATACGCGTGCAATGCTAGCTCGGTGCACTATGATTTCACGTGTTGTTACTGGAAACGATTGTATCTCACAGTTCTGCTTCTGTAAGATACAATGTACTATTGATGTTCAGAATTTTGACGTACCCATGTCATTTTATTAAAAATGTGTGAGAGAGAGAGAGAGAGAGAGAGAGAGAGAGAGAGAGAGAGAGATTGTGAGACACAGAGACAGAGACAGACACACAGAGAGAAAGAGAGACAGAGAGAGACACACAGAGACAGAGAGAGACAGAGAGAGACAGAGAGACACATACAGAGAGACAGAGAGAGAGAAAGAAAGAGACATAGATGACAGACAGAGAGAGAAGGAGTGAGAGACACAGAGAGAGAAGGAATGAGAGAGACAGAGAGAGAGAGAGAGAAGGAGAGAGAGAGAGAGAAAGATAGTGTGCGAGACAGAGAGACACACACAGACAGAGAGACAGAGACAGACTCAGAGAGACACAGAAAGAGAGACACAGAGACAGCGAGAGACATAGTGTGCGAAACGGAGAGAGAGAGAGAGAGAGAGAGAGAGAGAGAGAGAGAGAGAGAGAGAGAGAGAGAGAGAGAGAGAGAGAGCAAACTAAGTATAAAAGAATATAAAACGTAACACGAGCTTTCTACGTTTACACACAAAACAGCTGGTGTACATTTTATAGCTGTTTTAATCTGCACAACAACACAACTCAGCTACAAAAGTCAGTCACTGCATAAAGTAATAAATATCCCTTTATTGGATCTCAAAGACTGATTTTATTCTTAATATCTGCGTGTCTATGTATGTATATATGTATGTATGTATGTATGTGTCTGTGTATATATGTATTATGTATGTATGTATGTATGTATTATGTATATATGTATGTATGTATGTATGTATATATATGTGTGTGTATGTGTATCTATGTATTTATGTAAGTATGTGTGTGTGTTTGTATCTGTCTGTCTGTATGTTTGTTAATGTACGTTTGTGCGTACCCGTATCGAAACGGGAAACTTCTTTCGTAACACTGACGGCCTGCCTGTTCTGTGTCATACAACACTTTACAGCGAGTGTTGATTAAAAAGGTGCACAGAACATTCATTTTTAAACGAGTGTCATCGAGTTCGAATCCCGGTGAAGCAGTTTTTGTCTTTTTACCCTTTCTTTTAAAACAGAAATGTTTTTACAATGATTGAGTGGCACAGAAACCAAGTCTCTCTCTCTGTCAATAATGAAAGTTAAACACGGAATCTTGATTGCGTAATTTAAATAATGGATTAATACAGGTGTGATTGATGTTTTTCGTTTGTCTGTCTGTCTGTACATATAAAACTATGCACCTATATATCCGTATTCTGTCTTTCTACTAGTTAACTGATAAATGACTTTAAATATATCTGTCTATATATATGAATATTTATATATTACATATAAATATATTTACTCATTATATAGCTTTAATATTATCTTTAAATGTTTTTACGCATTACATATAAATATCATTAAGTGCAATACAAGAATGATTTTACATATTATGTCTAAATATATCTACGTCTTTATTTAAAATGTCGGTATATATTACTTTACATTTTACATATAAAAGTCAATATGCATATATTGTACCTACGGTGTACAATACATCATATACTATTACTAATATTTTACCTTATAATAAATATTTTATAACATGAATCTATTTCTGAATTTTTACAATATTGTTATTACGTCGTAATGTTTACGTATAATAACTAATAGATATTGTATTATATATGGATATGCAGTTTAATGCATTGTTCCTATAAACTGGTGACAGAGATGAAAGAGTATACGATTACAGTGTCATCCATCATCGAAGATAATTAAATATCAATGAATTAGTCTGTGTAATATGATTATAGATAAAGGTGCTGTAATACTGGATAACTTTTGGTAACAATTTATGCTCTCTCTCTCTCTCTCTCTCTCTCTCTCTCTCTCTCTCTCTCTCTCTCTCTCTCTCTCTCTCTCTCTCTCTCTCTCTCTCTCTCTCTCTCTCTCTCTCTCGCAGTGTACGTACGTGAATCTGTATGTATGTGTGTTTATATATATGCATGCATGCATACCTCTAAGTATGTTAATATGTGTGTTTATGTGTGTTTGCGCGCACGTGTATATGTGTATGTGTGCGCGTGTGTTGAAATGGAAACAATTTTTTTTAACGTCGATTGATTTTATTGCTGATGTTTATTATAATTTATTATTATTATTATTGTTATTTTATTATTATCATTATTATAATTATTATTATTATTATTTTATTATTATTATTATTATTATTATTATTATTATTAAACAGAACGTGTATTAAGGGACGGATGATCATTTCTTGTCAGGTTCTCTGAGTACCACTTTACGTAAATCTTGTTAATTAAAAATAATAAACTATTTTCTGTTGTTTCAGTAGACGTTTAATAATGTTACTTTAACTTTATTTGTTTTTGTTATGTTTTACGTATTCCCGTAGAAAAAGAAAAAGAACTGGAGAGAGAAATAAATAATTAGACAGAGACACACACACACACACACAAACACATATGTATATATATATCGTGATAGATTAGATAGACAGTAATGTACAGAGACACTTATCTACAAAGAGAGAGAGAGAGAGAGAGAGAGAGAGAGAGAGAGAGAGAGAGAGAGAGAGAGAGAGAGAGAGAGAGAGAGAGAGAGAGACAGACAGACAGATACGGAAGCGAGACGAACAGAAAGATAAAAAAAAAAAAAAATCATTAAACAATAATAAAGTAAAAAAAAAGAAACGAAAGAAGGAGAGAGAGAGAAAAACGAAGCAAAAATATCGAGATTCATTTTCAAATTGTCAGCACAAAACAAACTAATCTAAAAATAGTTCAAGCGCGCGCGTATTTCAAAATGGCGGCGACGTCTCTGTTTAATAATGATCTAAGGTCATGACAACGCAATTTTTCTCTGTCCTAAAAATATCTATATATATATATTTTTGTTTTTTAAAACAATATTGATCGGACAGCATTTATTGATAATTTTGTTGTTACCGTCACGGATCACCGTTTCTGGATTACAGCAACAAGATTCTGAAATGCTTGGATGAACACGATGAAAGAGGGTAAGTAAACAGTTGTAATTTATTTATAATTATCAGATCGGCTGGGGGTCTCGGCAAAAATGTCTTTTCAGAGGATAATGATCCCTTGTTTTTTTAATCTTTTGTTTTTAATTTTATGTATGCAGATATGTCTTTTATTTATTTTATTATTTTCTTTTTGTTGCTGCTGCTGTTGTTGTTGTTGTTGTTGTTGTTGTTGTTAATACTCTTCTTCTTCTTCTTCTTCTTCTTATTGTTATTATTGTAGTAGTAGAAGAAGAAAAGAGAGAAATGTTGTCATCTCATGAATTTTTTTTTTTTAAACATTAAATGACAAAATAATTATATAACAAATAAAACAAATACGAATGTATATATATATATATATATATATAATAAATAGTTATTAAATGAATAATAAAAAAAGGAATGCATAAAATAATAATAATAATAACAATTAACAATTAAAAAAATGCAGTAAAATAAATATTAAAAATCAATAAATTTAAAATTCAGGAAAAATGAATTTAAGTAAAAAAAAAAATACGGAAATAAAATCTTTTCTGCATCAGTAAACAAATAAGTAAAAAAAAATGTTTATTTTATGCTTCAATGCATAAACAAACACACAAGCAATGGTAATGAATCATGCTTCATTGGCTAAGTTAAATAGGTATAAGTCAATAGTAATCAATAAATGATAAGTGTAGAAAACACAACATCATAAAGAGATTCCATCTACTGTTTATTTGCTTACGTTGTACATTTGACAAGTTAACAACAAAATTGACAAAAAAAAAAAAAAAAAAAAAAAAAAAAAAAAAAAAAAAAAATATATATATATATATATATTGAAAAAAAAAAAAAAAAAAAAATTAATAATAATAATGATGATGATGTGATGATAATTTCTAAACTGCTTTGCTTTTATTAACCATATTTCTCTCTCTCTCTCTCAGGACTAACAGTTACAACAACAGCAGCAGCAACAATAACAACAACAACAGTAATAACTTCAACAACGAAAAAACGAACAGCTTTAACAATAGTAATAACTAGTAAGAATAAAAGTAATAACATTAACAAAAACAAAAACATTTATAATAGGAATAACCCAACGACTGTAACAACCATCAGGGACAGCTTCATAGTATTTTATGACCCAGGCAAAGTTAATACTTGCATATCCCCGCCCAAAAAAAAAAATAAAAAAAATAAAAAATAAAAAAATAAAAAATAAAAAATAAAAAATAAATGAAAAAAAATCACAAAATCCACAACAAACACACAATTATACAAACAAACAAACAAACAAACAAATAAATAAATAAATAAAACATTGAAAAAAAAAAACAATAAATAAAAACAACAAGAATTTTTATTAATAATTTGTAGGGAAAAAAAACCCAAAAAGGATGAAGCTCAAAAGCGTAAAGTATATTTTAAATTGCACGGACGAGTATCATGCCAACATCATCAACATGAATGGGATATTATTCTCTGTTAATGTGGCAGTGGATCTGATATCTCACGAATTTGATTTAATGGACTATCGCTTAAAAATATGTGACAAAACTGTTTTAAGTTTAACCGTACTGAAAACAATAAACATGGGATATGAACTAATATGAACTGTCGGCTACTGTTACTTTTATTATTATTATTATTATTATTATTATTATTATTATTATTATTATTATTATCATTATTATTATATTAAACAAGAATTTGAATAAAAATTGTGACCCTTAAAAGTCAGCCATATCACTGACTCCTTGCGGATGGTTAAATCGGTCATAGTCAAACTGCGGCCCGCGCGGGTTTCTGAGTGGCCCGTCTAATTTCACAAGTAAAATAACGTTAATTCAAATTTTATCAAATGAGTCTATTTTGTACCTACTAATGTACTAAAATATATGTAATTTTGTTTTTCATTATAACAGTTCATGAAGTAAATGAAAATGAAAAATTTCTTAAAATAAACTCTACGTAAAAACACAGAATCGACTAAATTAGTAACTGCGGCCCGCCTGAGGATGAGTCATGACTCATGTGGCCCACTTCTCGAAAAAAGGTTTGGACATGCCTGGCCTAGATGGTCCAACGATAGCGTTAGCAACAACAGCAGCAACAACAACAACAATAAGAAGAAGAAGAAAGAAAGAAAGAAAAAAAAAAAAGATAGAAAGAAAAAAAAGAAAAAAAAACCAAAAAAAAGAAGAAAAAAGAACCCAACAGCAACAAAAAACAAAAACAAAAGCAAGGTTAGTGCTCTGAAGGTCAATCTATTTTTATTAACAAGTACCGAGTCAAAATGGCGACCTTGTTCCATTATTCGGTCGTGCCAGTACAGATTCCTGACCTCAGAGATCAGCCTTGAGGTTAAACATGACGTCGAATCTTCAGTCAAAAGGGGTACTTAGTCACGGACTATAAAAGCGAAAGAAAAGAACAAAATTTAAAAGAAATACGCAAATGTGTTTAATACGTTTAGAGATTATCTCCCTTTATCATCGCGTTGCTAACAACAAACAAACAAAAAAACATGAAATAGTTCAGATGTTTTTGGAATTTGATTTCGGACAAGAACCCAATGGTGCAAACAGGACAAGAAGAACAAAAAGGTTTTTGAATGCGTGCCAGTCACTCGGGTTGCTGCACTTGGAACCTAAACAAATCCTGTCAAAGATCGTAGTCGATTACGGACTTATGTCAGCGAATTTTCTAGAACTGAAACTCGTCTGCCGAGCTAGTATCGAAGGTTATTACCGAACCATGAATATTTATTTATTAATTAATTTATTGATTTATTTATTATCACCATCGTTAGCTTCGACATCATCATTATAATGAACATATTTAATTTCTTCTTCTTCTTCTTCTTCTTCTTTTTCTTTTTCTTCTTCTTCTTCTTCTTCTTCTTCTTCTTCTTCTTTTCTTCTTCTTCTTCTTCTTCTTCTTCTTCTTCTTCTTCTTCTTCTTCTTCTTCTTCGTTACTTTCAAAGCTGCTTATTTTGATCTTCGTTTATTTGAGTCGTAATGCGACCCTGCAGCGCATGTATATACCTTCGGGTCTTGTAACTGGTGAATTTTAAGTCAAATCCTAATGCACACTTAAACGAAATTGGGAACGGGATGCTGGTACGAGTACATTTCAAAAGGAACAAATACAGTCTGCACGCGCTAGTTCTGAGCAGACCCGACTGGTTCTGTTTTGCGACGATTTGCGCCGATTTTAAAATTTAGTAAAAATGTATGAAATATATGTATATTTCATACATTTTTGCTTAATTTTAAAATCGGCGCAAATTATATATAATAAGTAAATGAATAAATTAAAAAATTAAATAAATTAATTAATTTAAAAACTTCAAAATATAAATAAATAAATAAATAAATAAATAAATAAATAAATGAGAAATACTTTAAAATAATTTATTTGTTTATTTATTTTTTATTTTTTGTAATTTTATTTTATTTTTGTTTTTTAAATTTAATTTTTTTTTGTTTTTTTTGTGCTAAAACGTAGCCTTAAACGTTGAACACAGTCAGATTTAAAATCTACATTCAGGCTCCGTCAACTTCGCCTCTCCTCAGTTCTCTTTACCTTAGTAAAAAAAAAACCTCTTACACCTGCTAAAACTCAACCTGAAGAATGTAGCAGAACTGATAACACTAACTGACTTTGTTAGGAGGAGTTGACATGAAGCATCAGTTCCTTACTATCAAATTATTAAAGAAAAAAAAAAAAAAAAAATTAGAAAGAAAGAAAGAAAAACGCGATAAATAATTGTTGATTCTTTCTTCAACAAGCCAGCCAGGTCTTCATGTCTCCGTGTAAAACCCAGACGATTCACAGACTCTTTTTCGTCATCAGGAAATGACCTTCACCTTGGCCCGTCGTCAAGGAAGGCGTGTCCGAGGCTAAATTCAATCATGGCGACAGTAAAGTCGCATCCAGCGCCACTGTTCAGTAACACACACAACGGCGCTATGTATACATACATTACACTGCACGCGGATTTCGGATGGAAACTCAGTTTTCAATCTTCTGCCCGACACCAATGACTGCTGATCTGTTTTTCGTGCAGGGTTATCGTTCGTTAAACATCCATTCGTTTCATTTCGTTTCGAACACAACACACTTCTCGGTGCAAACTTTATTACTGTATTAATGTAACATTTAAGACATTATTTGTCATTTTATGTACATTTAATATGAAATTAAATATTTTACATTTTGAGAGGTAAAAAAAAAAAAAAAAATAGTTATATGGTTTAATAAAATAAAAGCAAAACATTTTTGGATGTATGAATGTATCACTGGGGGTTATATAACTAGGTTAATTTTACGTCGATTCGATTCAGTTTACGCAGTTACCATGGCAAAATCACCGGCGTAAAATAAGATATGGCTGTGTCTGCGTGCGTGGTGCGTGCGTACGTGCGTGCCTGCGGTTCTCTCTAGGTTAGCCATTAAGAAAAAAAGGATGATTGTCGATAACCTAACAAATGAACTGTTACTTACACGTTTTAAACATGTCTATAGATACCTCAGTCTTCTCAAACTGATAAAGTCGTATCGAACAATAATGTCAACACCAGATACTGATACAATTATCTGAAAAAATCATCCATTTTGCGCGAGTTTGACAACTCCTCGTTGTAACCTTTTATCTCCCAGTTTTAAATTCTTGTCCGCGTTTTAACGTCGGCCAAAATCTGCCATCGTTGAAACAACTTAGATGTAATGATATTGTAAACACGGTTTTCGATTACCTAATGCATAAAAAAAAAAAAAAAAAAAATCAAAAGATCAGTTTGATAATATTTACGGTGCAACCTTATCTAAAATTACCATGCACTACGTAAGTAACTATAGACATAAAATGCGGCTTGAAAAAGAAGAGAAACTAAATTAAGAAATAATAATACACATTCAAATAAAATAAAATAAAATAAAGAATTAAGAATAAAGAATAATAATAAAAAAAATAATAATGAAATAAATAAATAAATAAATAAAACAAATATGCAAATAAACAAACAAGCAAATACTACTACTACTACTACTAATAATAATAATAATAAATAAAAAGAATAATGTAGGTAGCGGTTTAAACACACACACACACACACACACAATCAAAAAAAATGTCTAAAATAAAATAAAATAAACAATCTGAGGTTAAAGAAAATAAGATAAAAAAAAAAAAAAATAAAGCAAGTCACAACATGGTAGTATTAAGAAAAACGTCAAACATTTCTAAAAATTAAAACAATCCCAGTACATGCACTTATAATAAACAAAATCACACACACACACACACACACACACACACACACACACATCAACACAAAATGATTATCCAGATTAAGCAATAGTAAATATAATAATAATAATAATAATAATAATAGCAACAACAAGTTGTGATAACAATAATGGAAGCTCTAGTCTTCAGTTTTATATTTTCTTATTCTACTTCTACTACTCCTACTACTATTAGGAACTACTACTACTACCACCACCACCACCACCACCACCACCACTACTACTACTAATAATAATAAGAAGAATAAGATTAAGTATAAGAATTCAAAATAAAACGGGACGACAGAAGCGAGTTCGATTTCTTTTTGAACATCTTATTCTCTTTCTTCTTCTTTATTTTATTTATTTATTTTTTTCTGTTTGGATAATATCTAATGCGTAGTTTTTAAACAAACGTGCACTAAAATGACTTCGTACATTCGTTCCAATAAATATACTCTGTACGGACAGTTCAATAATTAATATTTCTTTTTATTCTCGCCAATTCACGCGAGATTACATTAAACCAAGCAACGGAGCAGAACCAGTCGATACGATGCGGACGGTCTGAGATATTGTATCCGGTTCTGGCGATGTCTACGTCAATCGAAATGATTTCGTCTTCGCATCGCATCCTTGAATAAAAACACTGGTGATCTAAGATCAGTTCTGCTTTTGAAACGAGAGAAGAGCTGCTGTTGATTTTAATAATTAAATAGTTGTGATAAAAAAAAAAAAAAAAAAAAATAAAATCCACAGAAAACAAGTGTCAAGGTTTTGTATGATGCTGTTTACAAGTAAACGTTTAGAGATGTATGAATAATAATACATGTTAACGACTCAACCAGCCATTAATTTAAAAGCGTAGAAAAACCTTCGCCGAAGCTTCAAGCACGATCTGCCAGGGATAGCCTTGGTTGTTGGGTGTAAGTATATTGCTTTGATGACATAGCTGGATCTGCGACGTAGAAATCTTTACAAGCCACATTTAACACGACAGAATACTTTATGTAATAAACCAGGGTCGGATCTAGTGTGAAACTAATGAAACTTAAACATCAGGACCTCTTAATCCCGGATTGGCCTATGGAGTGATTTCAGTTCCCATTTCTTAAACATTTTAATCAAAATCTGCGATGTGTTTAAATTTTTTAAACCTGTCATGGGACACTTCCGTGGAAGAAGGTAAGAGTTGCTGTTTGCGAAGGGGGGATATAATCGTTCTGTCTTCAGGCCCCCCCCCGAAATGTAGATCCGCCACTGGTCATAATTTTACTGAAATTCCAAGAGACCTACTTTGACTGTGTAACCTTAAGCAGTAACTTTTTGGGGGCTTACAGTTAAAGTGTTAGTCTTGTATACAAATAAATGGGCTTAATAAAAAGTGAAATAAAAATTATTGTTAATTATTTTGTTGTTTTAAGCGACATAATATACATATGGAAGGAATCAGAGTGTGTGTTTGTGTGTGTGTGTGTGTGTGTGTGTGTGTGTGAGAGAGAGAGAGAGAGAGAGAGAGAGAGAGAGAGAGAGAGAGAGAGAGAGAGAGTCGTGGAGGAAAAGAAACGGAGAGGAAGATGAAGATACAAATGTCATATAATTATTATAATTCATAGTAGCAGGAGAAACAAGAGGAGTAGAAGTAACAGTAATAGTAGCAGGCGTCAGAGCAGGATGAAGCAACTGCGGGGCCCGTAGCAAAGCATAGCATTGGCCCCTACTACTGGCTAGTTACAGAAGTAAACACCCCCCTCAACCTACGCCCACTATTAACATAGCTTTACATACAAAATAAACACACCTTAATGTTTGAACAATCAGTCAGATGTATTGTCGAAAGAAAATAAATTTTGCCAACAGTACTGAAAACCAGTGCAAATGTCATTAAACTTTAAAGTAACTGCATGCCATCGCCCATTTTAACAGTTGCTACTCTAACATCGACCCTAAATGTCTTGCGAAACTTGCTCCTGATTTCCTTATTTGTTTGCAAACGTTTTGGGTTTTTTTCAGTGTGTTTGCGACAAAGCAACTAGTGAACTAGTTGTGGTCCACTGGTTAGTGAGGAAAGAAAATGTCGAAACAAAACTGTTCAAAAACCTACCTCTGTACAAGACAAATACCAAAGTCTATAGTCAAAACCGAGATACCCAGCATTTTGATTTAAAGAAAGAAAGAAAGAAAAAAGGTGATCCGCAAGGCCCGTAGCATTTGCTTCATCTGCTACTGTGTTGATCCGGGACTGGCTGTCGTGGTCGTAGTCGTAGTAAAAGTAGTAGAAGTCGTAATATTCTATTTACAAGAACACATACTGAACAAAACATTCTATGCGACGATAATTAATACTGATCTAGTCTTGTTAAAGTATAACTATAAACCTAAAAATAAATTAAATTAATTTATAGCACTGCGAAGGAAATAACTCACGGTAATCTAAAATAAAAATCTAAGAAGAATAACTCTTTTAGCGGAGAATATTTGAAAACTTTCTTCGTAGAGTTACCTTCCTTGTTTAGGGGATGATTTTCAAGTATGTAAAAAAACTGGATTAAACTTCCGAAAATAAAACTGTCTAAAGAAATATACCTGAAAATGCTCTTTAAATAGTCATTTCCACTGAAAGATAAAATAAAATAAAATAAATAGTTTCGTAACTATAATTATATTACATAAAACGAAGAGAGATAACTATGTTAAAGAAAGGAACATGAAAATGTCTTCCACAAATTTACGTTACTAATTTCTGGAAAAATAGATAAGGACTTAATAAGTAACGTAAAGTATTACGTGAAATTTGATTCTCGTCAAAATGGATTTTTTTTTTTAAAGAAGAAAACACCCCCTCCCTCCCCACACACAGACACACTCAAACAAGACCGCCACCCCCTAACCTGTCTTATAATCTTAAACGAAGCTGTAGCCATTGGTGATGTAAGTTTCGTTCTCGAATATTCACGTTAGAATGAGAACTAAAAACAAGGAAATGACGTGGTTTAAAGGCGTCATTCATACGTCATTCCGGAGAGACTGGTGGTAGCGATAAATATCTGGTATTAAGTCATTCAATTTCTTGGGAGGTTTTAGCTAAGGACTTGTGTTCCACTTTCTTCTAATTTTTCTTAGACAGTGACGTCTGAAAAATCATAGAAGTCGCCATGATGTGTTGCGATACGTTAATAATTCTGACGGTACAGATTTATAAATAATTAGGTTCCTAAGCCAAGGTAAGGATTTTCCTTTGGCGAAATCCAACAAAATATAATCGTGTAGTTTTAATGACATTAGTCACTAAGGTTAAAATGTAAAAAAAAAAAAAAAAAAAAAAAAAAAAAATTCCATTTTCATTTTGTGAAACTTCATATTCTACAACATCATAAGATAAATTTAACCTGTACAAATGGATTTAACCAAGATACTAAAATCAGCTGCACACACTGAATCTGTTAATAACAACAACAACAACAACAACAATAATAGTAATAGTAATAATAATAATAATAATAATAATAATAATAATAATAATAATAATAATTTTGTCCATAAAGCAACCTGATACAAGTACAGACTAAGCGAAAAACAATCCACTTGTTAAGTCTGCTGTCAAAAAACCCCACAAAAAAAAACATGGTTGTTGGGAACGCTCAGTTAGGACAATCGACTTTGGTTCGAATTAGGCTTAACAAGACGTGTATCACAACACATTGTTACATGATCAGTAGGAAGTATATTAATTGAAAACACTTTTCTTTCTCAAGATGTAAAATAAAACGTTAACTTTCGAATCTTTAAAACAAAATACCGACAGGGGATCAGGGGGCAGATACATGGAAATGGTGATCGGCTGCAATCACACTCAAGAACAGACATACAAATAAATAAATAAGTAAATAAATAATCTGATATAAATAAATAAATAAATATACTGATGGAAATAACATTTAAATAAATGAATAATTTGTATGACGTCGTCGCTTCTTTCATATTATCTCGTTTTTCAATTTTATATGATGTTTTTATATTTACACTAATAACAAAACAATAAATCAAGGCACAGTACCCTTAAATCTTTGCTGACAAGGAGAAGTTTTAAAATGTGAACTTTTATAATAATAATAATAATAATAATAATAATAATAATAATAATAATAATTTTTTAATAATAACAAATATATTAACTTCTTTTCTTATTTTCTTTCATTCTTTCTTCACCCTCCATGTATCTCTATTCAGGATTATTTATTTATTTATTTATTATTTTTATTATTATTATTATTATTGTTATTATTTATTTATTTATTTATTTATTTATTTTTATTTTTCAATTATTTTTTAACAGAATTAGAGATAAAAACCAGATGCGAAGTGTTGCTGACTGGGGCAAAACAACAACTGTAATACAACTATGCGTTGTTTTAATTGTATTATGTCAGTACATACACTTTTTTGTCTCATGTTGACATTTACTAGAGTCCAGGGAACAAATGGTAAGTTAATTTGTTAGTTTCAAACACTGGCAGAGAGAAGTCAGTTTAAAAACAAGAAATCAAATAATATCATCATCATCTAAGATCAAAGGAAAAAAAAATAAAAAATTAGCATTTTATCCTTTTGAAATTTGTGTGTATTTTAATATTAATAATAAGAAATGTCATGGGTTGATAAAGTCTATCTTTGCCAAAATAAATAAACAGCCTAAATATATTTTCTCCATATCTTCCAGCTGCAATTATTATTATTATTATTATTATTATTATTTTATATTTATTTTATATATATATTTACTTACTTTCTTACTTATGAATTTTTATTTTATTTTATTTTATTTATTTATTTTTGTTTTAATTGATACTAAAATGCAGGTCCCACATCTGTTATCTATAATACCCAAGACTAGAAATTCTTAAAATTTCTGAATACTTCAGATTTTGGAGTATAATCAGATAGAATATGTTCAAAAAAGAATTTTGAACACAGAATTCATATAAATTTTGTATAAAGCTTGTATTTTTATATATTATTATATTAAATATAAATCTTGTACAGATAGTCTGCCAGTATTTTTACATATTATTTTAAAATAATTTTGTGCATTTTTTTTTGTTTAAATACTTAAAACTGTTAGATTAAAACTACAATATATCACACGTTAGCTTGGCTGCTCAAATATGTTTTGGATTTCAGAATTTCAGGTAAGGGATTGGGTAACAAGAAAAAAAGTACAATTTAAAGACATCTTGAGTCCCAAATGTTTACGTGAATTCTGACTTGGTGAGGGCCTAAGTTATATAAAGTCACGAGACCCTTTTTTTTTAAATATATTTTTTTAAATTACGCCAGCTGAAGATACTAACATACACTTTTAATTATTTACAAGCCAAGTTAATAATACAGATTAGCAGGACTGTAAGACAAAGATAATGGATGACAAATGATCAGTACTAGATAACCTCAGGTGATCTGTTTAAAATTAATTACCTGTGGTATAAATGAGTATAATCTGGAATCTCACTGGGGCCACAAGCTATAGCTTGTTTAACTTGTAACTAAATTTGGCACTGTGTATTTGTGATATTATCATTTACGTATATGCTCCAAAAAATTTAAATTGTTATAAGTAACTTCGATTATATTCAGCTCAAACTGTCAATGGAAAATCAGCTTAGGTTCAAAATGTTTAATCATAAATAAGTGATTTAGAAAACAAAAATAGGAACATTAATTTTAGTGGCTTATTTCAATAAAGGTAAGATAAAATCAGATCTAGATGCTGACACAGAAATATTGATTCGTATAACCGTTCATTTCTTCTTTTTGCAAGTAAGACCAACTGACCCGTACATCATCCTACCTTCCACTGTTTATGAAAGTCAGGAAGAAGAGTACCTGTGTAGATCAGATTTTGGAAAACCAGCTCCAGTACTGACCTGGAGATTTGGTAAAGCCCGTTTACGAGGAATACAGAGAAACTTGCAAAATAATGACAGCACGGTGAATTCCACCAACCATCTGTTTCTGAACCTGAGACTAGATGACAGTGGAAAAGTCCTCAAGTGTGACATGCGGCATGTTTCCACCAAGAAGGTTAAAACAGCAACCAAACACGTAAAAGTAATTTGTAAGTTTAATTTTTTTTCTTTCTTTTTTTCGTGCACTCATGAACACACACACACAGCCACACACATCCACACACAATAAGACATACACATACACAATATATATAGTCATATTTGCAAGCATTTTGTTTTTAGACATTTGTGTGTGTGTGTGTGTGTGTGTGTGTGTGTGTATAGTCATATTTGCAAGTGTTTTGTTTTTAGATATTTGCGTGTGTGTGTGTGTGTGTGTGTGTGTGTGGTCATATTTGCAAGCATTTTGTTTTTAGACATTTGTGTGTAGGTGTTTGTGTGAGTGCAAATATATATATATACAGTGGTAGCTTGACTTATGAGTGCCCCAACTTACGAGTTTTTCAAGTTAAGATCAGTTGCTAGGTTGATTTTTTGCTTTGAGTTGCAAGCGAGCTTCAGATACTCTGCTGCTGGTTGGCACAACAAACAACACAACATCCGACCAGCATCCCAAGCCTCAGTCATTTACTTCACATGTTTACCTTGCCATTGAAGCATCTCCGTTGTGTTGTGCTCGCATTTTGTGCAGTATTTTGCCACATTTCCATGGATCACAAAGTGAGTGCAAAGGACAGTGCTGAGAACAAGAAGTGGATGATCTCCATTGAATTAAAGCATGAAATCACAGAAAAACATGAATGAGGAGTGAGTGTAGTCAACTTGGCTAGGCAGTACAAGCGTAGTACTTCCACGATATGTACCGTACTGAAAAGCTGAAGGAGTCAATAAAGGCTGTAACTCCAGCCAAAGGCGTTAAAATAACTTATCTGATCTCCAAGATAAATACACTTTGTAAAATCAATTTATTTCTTTACATTCTCTTTTATTTAGTTTTTCATACAATTTTTGTCATTTATAAATATATTTTTCTTATTTAAAAACATGTTACAAAGAAAAAAAGAAATGGGGTGGTTTTGGTGGGCTGGATCTGATTAAATATACAAGCAAATTGAGCTACGAGCTCAGTCATGGAACAAATTAAACTCATAAGTCAAGGTAACACTCTATATATATGTTATGTTCATGTATGTGTATGTGTATATATATATATATGTAGGTATCTGGTTACATTTATATATGTATATATGTGTATGTGTGTGTGTGTCTAGCTATGTTTATGTAGGTATATATGTAGGCATCTTGTTACATTTATATATGTATGTACATGAGTGTATGTGTGCGTATCTAGACATTGTTTTGTATGTACATATATGTAGGTATCTAGTTATTTATATTCATACATATACACACATAAACATGTGTGTATGTGTGTATGTGTTTGTGTAGGTTTCTAGTTATGTTTATGTATACATATATTTGTAGATATCAAGTTACATGTATTTCTATGGAGGTATCTAGTTTGTTTATGTATGTGTGTATATCTAGTTTTACATATGTACATGTGTGTGTATGTATGTGTGTATCTAGTTACTTTTATATGTGTATATGTGCATGTGTGTGTATGTATATATATATTGTATCTAGTAAGTTTTTTTATATCTGTATGTGTTTGTGTGTATATATGTATCTAGTTACTTTGATATGTGTGTGTGTGTGTGTGTGTGTGTGTTTATATCTAGTTATATTTATCTCTGTATGAAGATAATAATCAAACTTTGCGTGGCATTTGTACAGAGTAAACAATTATATTTATTACAAGTTTCAGCTTTCATTTCTTATTTAATTCAGTTGTAATGTCACAACCGAAAATAGAATCTGCACCGTTTGTCGAAGGTGAAAATGCTTCTGTGAAATGTTCTATTGAAACAGTGGACACCAATGTCTCTCTGACTCTAAGCTTATCTGGAGTGAGGCAACTTCCTCCTTCGTCTGCCCATAAAGAAAAAACAGCAAATGGATCCTGGTTAATAGAAATTACGTATTCGTTTGTGCCAGATCGTAGTTGGAACCATAATTATCCTTTGTTTTTCGTGTGCACTGCCCTAAACACAATTAACAAGGAGTCACGTCACATTATAATGGTTAATGGTAGGTTAGATTTTTTATTAAGTTCAGATTGTTAATGGAGGTTATTTTTAGATTAAGTTCAGATTGTTAATGTTAAGTGAGATAGAGCTAAAATTGTTAATGTAAATTAAATTTAGAATAAGTTAAAATTGTTGACGTAAATTAAATTTAGAATAAGTTAAAATTGTTAACGTAAATTAAATTTAGAATAAGTTCGAATAGTTAACTGTAAGTTAAATTTAGATTAACTTTTATTTGTTAATGGTAGGACAGATTTAGATTAAGATCAATTTGTTAATGATAATTAAAATTTAGATTAAATTTAAATTGTTAATGGTAAGTTAAATTAAAATTAAGATCAGATTGTTAATGGTAAGACAAATTTGGATTAAGTTCTAATTCTTAATTGTAAGTTAGATTAAAATTAAGTTCAAATTGTTCAGGTTAAGTGAGACTCAATTCAAACTGTTGATGATATGTCAGAAAATATTCAAATTGTTAAAAGTAAGTGATTTTGGATAAAATTAGAAATATTAATTTTATTCAGTTTAGATTAAATTCATCTGTTTGTTGTTAATGGTAAGGTCAATTAGCAGATATGTTCAAATATGTTCAGATATACTTTCTTGTAAGTAATTTCAGGACTGAATGGTTAAAAAAAAAATTCTCCAGTAAAACATATCTTAGAAATATGAAGAACATATTTTATTATTAATAAAGACTGCAAAATTGTTAAAAAAAAAAAAAAAAAAAAAAAAAAAGAGAGATAATTAAAAAAGCATGCACCTTATGTTTAAACTATTTCTCATATCACCAGTGACCCAACTATGAAACTTAGTAATTATTAGACTAAACACTTTCACAGAAATATTAATTCATATAATCAATCTATTTCTTCTTTTCACAAGTAAGACCAACAGACCCATACTTAATTACACCCGACACAACTTACGAGCATCAGAGATCACATTATCAGTGTAAATCAAATTTTGGAAACCCATCGCCAATACTGACCTGGAGGCTTGGTAACTCTCGCTTACTTGGAAGACAGATAAATATGCCAAATAACGACAGCACCATCAACTCGACCAACCACCTGTATATAAAACTAAACATGAACGAAAATGGGAAGGAGCTAAGGTGTGACATGCAGCATATCTCCATCAAAAACGTCAAAACAGCAACATCAGTGTTAACAGTAATTTGTGAGTTTATGTTTGGTTTTCGTTCATGCACTTGAGAAGACACACACACACACACACACACACACACATTCACAAAAATGTATAAGAAACCAAAATGTTTGAAAGTATGCATAATTTGTATTTTCTTTTTTTGTGTTTAATATATGCATGTGTGTGTGTGTGTGTGTGTGTGTGTGTGTGTGTGTGTGTGTGTTTTTTCTGTGTGTGTCTTAGGGATTGTTTTTCTATGTAGTATATACATATATATCTAGTTATGTTTATATAAGTATATATGTAGATATGTAGTTACATTTATGCATCTATATATGTAGATAATAGATTTTGTTTATATATGTATATATGTATGTTTCTAGTTATGTTTTTGTATATATATATATATGTATGTATCTAGTTAATTTTTTGTATGTATATACTTGTCAATATCTAGTTTTATTTTTATATATGTATATTATATATATATATATATATATAGATATCTGCCTATATACATATATAGTTATATATATATATACATATGTAAGAATTTTGTTAGACCATTTATTCATTGTCACAGTTCACTTTAAATTGTTTTTCATATTTTATTGCAGCTTTAGGAATCTTAAATAGAAAGGGTAAGTACAAAGTTACACATTTCTTTACGGTGGTTGACGAAAATCATCATCGTCATGACCATTATAATCATCATTGAGTCCTGTACCCATTTGGCCACTAGGGCAAGGCACTTGTCCTGACAATATGGCACCAGCCTGCTGAGTCTTTTGCTATAAGTTCATTCCTTTTTATTGTCCATCCAAATTCACAGCCCCCCACTTCTGTCTACACTCAACAGTGCCCCCTGTTGGCTGGTGTTTGCTAAAAACAGTTTGGCTCTGGTGATGTGGCCAGAACATCTGAGTTTTCTCTTCCTTGGAATTATAAGGATGCTGTCATTTTGCCTGATGTATTTGTCAACCGTTTCTCTGAATTTGTTTGCGTGTGTGTGTTTGTGTAATGGATTTTAGAAAGTCTATGTGTTGTATAATGGATCCCAGAAAGTCTCTGTGTTATCTAATGGATCCCAGAGAGTCTATGTGTTGTATAATGGATCCTGGAGAGTCTGTGTAATGGATCCTGTGGAATCTGTGTGTTGTATATTGGCACCTGGATAGTCTATGTGCTGTGTAATGGATTCCAGAAAGTATGTGTGTTGTGTAATGGATGCAGAAGGGTCTGTGTAAGATCCTGTGGTAAATTTAGATTAAACTGAGAGATGTTCTAGACTCACCAGGTTCTCTTCAGTTGGATTAAGACAACTGTGGCATTTGCAATATGTGTGTTTTTATTTCCTTTAATGACTTTCCATCCACAGTTTAAATGGAATCTAGGAAGTAAACTTTGGCACATTGTACACATTGAAAAATATATGATATAAACATTCAGCTGTTCTCGGCTACCAAAGACAGTGTCTTTGTTCTTTTTGAAGTTCTAATATTATTGATCTTATCAACATGCTGAGAGTGATCCATTAGGTCCTCCAGAGCACCATGAAGTACGTCAAGGTCATTGCCTAGTATTGAGATGTTAACAGTTTGACCTCAGATTGTCAGAGGAGAAATCTAAATCCAGCCATGATGTTTCCCAGATATGTGTTGTCTAATGAAGGCTCTAGGGTGCATCAGTGCCTCACACTCACTGAGGTAGTGGAACAGTCATGTGGCTTGTCCATGCCACATGTAGCACCTCTGTTGTATTGATGATGTTTGCCATTTTATTAGGACTTTTTTTTAAAATATGGCGGTTCTTTTCTCGTATACAAATGTAACTAAACATCCATCCTTACTTGCAACCACATCCATCCATCCATATATACATACATATAAATAATGTATGTGTGTGTGTGTGTGTGTGTGACTGTGTATGTGTGTGTGTGCACACATGCAGGTGCCCTTATGTGTAACAAATGTAATGTTTTTATTTTATTTTGTTTCTTTCAGCCAAGATAGGTCGAACTAGATCAAGGCTCTCTTCAGGTATAATCAGCCTTGTTGTTCTTCCTTTTGTTGCAGTAATTTCAGCTGTTCTTGGGTTGTGTATCTTTAGTCAGTGTAAGTAAAACCCATTTTAATAACAGGTAAACTAAACTCCAGAAAGAAATATCCTGACTAAATATATTCATATTGTAAACGAGTTTAAAAAGAGATCATAAATTATGTTAATGTGATGGGTTTTTTTTAAATCTTAATAAACTGATAATAAATGAATTAATAAATAAAATAAAATAAAATAAAATAAATAAATAAATAATAAAGTAAAGAAAGAAAATACTCTTGAAATCAGAGATGCTTATCTGCTGTATTGATATGAATAGATAATAGAATTATAACAGATTAAAGTGAAGTTATTTTAATAATAATTAATTAAAAATAAAAAGGAAAGAAAGAGCGAAAGAAAGAAAGAAAGAAAGAAAAAGAAACCTCCCACTAGATATAAAATAATAAAAACAATAATTGTAACTGATGTCACTTAGAAAGTGGATATCTTGTTCTCTCAGTGTATCTCTCCATCCATATCATCTGTCTGTCATTATTTATCTTCCTTCTTCTATGCCCATCCATTTGTCCATACATCCATCTGTTAATCAGTCTGTCATTTATTTATCTGTATTCATGCTTTAATCAAAATCATCAGTTTATCGTACAGTCTATCTATAGCTTTGTCACCTACGTATCTCCATTACATTTCATTTACATTTAAAATTTAATATTTATTTACTTTCTTTCAGATATGAAGTTTCAGAACAAAAACAGAATCAAGAATGTATCTGAAACAGATGAAGTTATTGAAAAAATAGTAAAAAAGGAAACAAATAAATAAATGAAAAACCAGTAAATAAATACATAAATGAGTAAATAAATATTTAAATGGACAGCAAAAATAATAAAATAAATACGTGAATAAATAAACAAATAAATAAATAAGTAAATGAATAAATAATAAATAAGTGAATGAATGAATGAATGAATAAATAAATAAATAAATAAATATATGAATAAATAAAGATATAAAATTAATATTTAAAAAATAAATAAAATAAGAAAATAAATATTTAAATTAAAGAGAATAATAAATAAATAAATAAACACTACCGTACCCACAATTTGATGCATACAACTAAATAAATATACAGTACATATATAAACATATGCGTACATATATACAAAAAAAAAAAAATATACAAATAAATAAATATGAGCTACATATTAGATAAGTAATGTGTTTTTTTTAAAAAAGTAGTTCATTTTATAGAATTTAGAATTTGTGAATTTATCCTTATTTTTTGTTGTTACTGAAAAATTAAAGAGTTCATTTTGACTAAAATATCCTTGTGAATTTTGTTATTTTTTTCTGTATGTATATGTTGTTGTGGTTGTTGTTGTAAGAGAAGATGACATAAACAAATTGTAAGCAACCCACATGTGATACAGGAAGTATTTATTAGGAAATAAATTTCAGTTATACACACACGTATACAAATACATATACACACATAAACAAACATACATACATACATAGAAGATTACAGACTTTGTCATTTATATATTGAACATTTAAATAATTTCTTTGCAGTGTAGTAAGCTTAAAGAAAAATTATAAAAAACAGGATCTGAATGCAAAGCTATTTGGCATGGTTACCAGATATTTTAAAATGAAACAATTTAAAAAAAAAAAAAAAAAAAAAATTCATTCAAATTGTTTGAAACGTCTGGAACTCAACATTTTTCTCAAAGTGTTTGAACAAATGGAGAGAAGAAACAATTGATCTTCAATTTTAAGTGAGAAAATGGCATCTTCAGTGACATTTTGTGATCTTTATTTGTTATGTGGTTTTGTTGGCAAACATTTGGACTACTTTATCTCGTTGCCTTCATAATCAAAAAGTTATCTTACAGCCATCTTCTTCTAGTATGTGATATATTTTTAGTATAAAAATAATTTTTAGCAATAAGTTAGTTCTCGGAATCCACTTCAGTGATTAGCATATAGTGTGTATTTTAAAGAAACTCTTATATCGGAAAACAGAAGTATTAAACGAACAAGTGGTTGAGATTATTCAGACCAGTGGTTCTCAAATTCTAGCCTATTATAGTGTTACATTTGTTAAAAGCAAACGATTGATAAAAGTTTTCCCTCACCATTAAAAATATAGCCTTTGTAAATATTTTGACATTTTAACAGTCCATTGCTTTGTATTTCGTATTACAATATTTTTGAAAAAATTGCCAAGACATGTCAGGTTCATACTTCTCATCAGCACAAAATAGATGAATAATAAAGGTATATACTCAAACAAGGGTGGTAACTCTAAATACATTAGTGAACATCTCTCAAACAAGGATGGTAACTAAATAAATCAGTGAACATCTTTCACACAAGGACGGTAAGTCTAAATATATCAGTGAACATCTCTCACACAAGGGCGGTAACTCTAAATAAATCAGTGAACCTGAACATCTTTCTGAACATCACAAGGACGAAATAAATCAGTAAACATATGGTATCAGTGAACATCTCTCACAGTAACTCTAAATATCAGTAACCTCTTATATAACGGTGAAAATAAATATCTTTCACACAGGTCGGTAACTCTAAAAACAAACATATCTCACAGAAGAAAAACAAACGGTACAGATTCCAGACGAGAACCGTTTATCTGACATAGATGTAGACAATGAGGATAGACAATCTCAGCAGACTGCTCCACTACCGATTCAGCCGCAATATCCTTCTTTCAGTTATTTCTGTATTTTTTTTTACATTTTGCATTATATTTCTTAGCATTTTGAGCGTAAGGTGCCCGCAGTTTTTTTTTTTTTTTTTTTTGTATAAGGTTTCAAGTGTGCCCCGACTTCAAAATTTGAAAACCACTGATTCAGACTTACAGAAAGAGCAAATGGAGACAATTCAACCACAAAACAAAGTCTGTTAAACCTTAATAAAAAAAAATAAAAAAAATCAGCTTGATGAAAAACCAAGCTGACCAGATCTTTGATGCTGTGTATGCATGTTTGTGTGTGTGTGCGTGTGATAATTAAACGTGTACAAACCGAAAATGAATAGAAAAGTGCAAATAGTATTTCTTCGTAGTCTTAAATGTACAACTGCCATACTTTAATATTAACCAAAATTGTTCCCTGATAAATAAAATACAATTAATAATGATAAAAAAGTTTATAATAACTTGTTGAAAATTATTTATTTATTTATTATGTTGTTTTTATTTGTTTTTAAATAAATATTATCATTAAAATGAAGAAAAAAAAAAAAACAAAAAAAAAAAAAAAAAAAAAAAAAGACAAATTTAAAACGAAGAAAAACAGTTTTTAGTATGACCAAAAATTCGCGCTCGATATTTCACGGATATGACGACAGTGGAATCATGTGCCTGGGGGGACTTAGACGTGTTTCCTATCCCCAGAGGACAGTAAATAACAAACTAATTGTAAGTTTGTATTTATTAGCATAAAATATTTAATACACCCGATTTAATAATAATATCATTTACAATCATAATGCATTTTACAGGCTGTGGTAGGGTGGAACCGCGCAGCGAAATTGGAGGAGATTGTCACAATTATTGCATCTTAATTTTAGATAAATCTTTTTTGAATGTAAACATTACTTTTATTTATACGCTTGGTTTATTTATTTTTTTTTTGGTTATCTTAATATAGATTGCCTGATTATACTTGCACTTTATCATGTGATAAAATGTTTTATCTTCCATTCAACCCCCTGAAAAATTCACGCGGACGCTGATGACACGGTCAGATATCAAATCGAGGCTGCGATTTCAGAAGATAATTGTCATTTTTATTGAGTCATTGTGAAGCAGAGATTATGGATAACAGTATTTGAAGAATAATTTACTTCCCTAAAGCAACACAGAACATCGATGAAACATATATTATAATAAATACAAATATCTCTGGACTAATTTTCAGCGATCTGAAAAGTGAAAGACAATTCCGAATTCGTTCCAATTTTCTAGAAATAATGTTAGCTGGTATTTGGCGTATTGACTGATGCGGAGCAAAATTGTATTTTGTAACTGGGTTTGCGGAAAATATATATAATTTTATTTATTTGCAGAAATTTCAATAAATATATTTGTTTCCATTTATTTACTTATTTATTTTATTTTGTTATTATTAATATATATATTTTGTTATTTTCAGCATAGAAGACCGTTGTTGGTTGTTGACTTTATAATTATTTGAACATGAACAAATGACACAATGAGACCTTATATTTTAGAAAATTTAATAACAAATACAGTTGTCTATGTCACCATTTTGCAGAATTTTCTGTCAGTAACAGAAGGTAAACAATTTTATTTTAAAGGCATTTATTAAGAACTTAATTTTACTTGGTGTGCATGTTTATATGTCTGTGTGTTTACTTACGATTTCAAGAAACAAATTATTTATTGATTTATTGAAATATTCATTAATTCATTTGAATTTTTGTTTTGACATAGAGGATAAATTGTCACAGCAAGAAGTTTATTAACTTATACATTTATTTTATGTTAATTTTTAAGTTTTCTCTACAGTCAACAAAACTTCCAAATATTATATTTATATCAGATAATATGATAATTTCAGCAGTACCTGTTATTGAGGCACCAGATTTTTATGAAGGTAAAACAGCTGTGCTGGCATGCTTTCAAAAAGTTGTAGGAGAAAATGCTACGCTGAAACTTACCATATCAAGTGATCCAAATAAAGAACTTTTTGTGAAGAAATTTTTCAAAAAAACAGCAAGTAGAATCTGGGAATCAAAGATAACATATACCTTCAAACCAAAGCGTAACAAAAAACATAAATCAGTAAGAATTTTTAAATGCACAGCCAAATACAGTGGAGGATCATATTCGACAGTCCATCGCCTGATGGTTAAAGGTAAGTTCCATACCAAAACCTTTTAGGTATTTTTATTTTATGTATTATTGTTATTATTTTTGCTCTAGTATTGTTGTTATTATTGTTGTCATTCTTCTTATTATTATATTTGTTTTGTTGTTGTCATTATTCTTCTTATTGTTATTATTTTATGTTGTTCTTATTTTATTATTATTGTTATTATTATTGTAATTATTGTTTTTGTTATTGTTTGTTATTAATATTGTTGTTTTTACTGTTACTGTTGTTGTTGTTATTATTTTATTATTGTTGAAGGTACTTTTGAAGGACATTATTATTTACAGATGTTTTATTTTAACAGAGCCTAGTTTTTGCAACTTCATGCAGTTAAAGCATGCTTTTATTTTAAGTAGTTGTAACAGTTACATCAAATATTACAATATATTTAAAGTAGAATTCACAAAACATATTTTAGGTTTGATAAATAGGCCAAATTGTTAGATTAATTAACTAAATAATTTATGCATTTATTTTATATAATTTTAAAGTTAGCCCAAATATAAATAGGTACCAGACAATTTATCTGGCAAACTTGGATCTGGATCTGATCCTGATTTATGGATTTTTCAGTTTTTGGGACCAAGGCTGTACACACACACACACACACTGAAATAAAAAGTAAACAATAAAATTTTAAGATTGAAATTGTATTTATCTGACACAAATGAAACCATCTGTGAAACTGGTTTTCGAGAAGCAGGATAAATAGTCTGGTCAACTTATTTGTTTTATTTTAACACAGACACAATAGATGCTACCACAATTCTGCAAACGTATGTAAACCTTTTACTTTATGTAAATGTTTTTTAAAAATATCAAAATAATCCTGATGTAATTTTATTTTATCAGTAAGACCAACTCTTCCAGTACTAGTGCCTGTCAAACCTGTGTCAGAAGGAGATATAACACTGATTGTGTGTATGTCAAATTTTGGAGATCCTGCAGCAGAACTTTCGTGGCGTTATGATTCAAAACATTATACTGGGAAAACCGTAATAGAAAAGAATGGGGATGGTACCTTCAATGTTACAAATACACTGAATGTGTCGTTATCGCGGCCTGACAACGGCAAACCTGTGTTCTGTGATATGAAGCATGGTGGATATGACGGTGTAAAGTCTGTTTCACAGAGGTTAAGAGTGATGTGTAAGTGTTTATTAATTCACATTAGAAAACTTGTGTGTGCGTGTGATGTTAAAAGATATGTTCATGCCTGTATTGATCATCATGTAAACAATTATATACGGGTTTGAGCTGAATATGGTTTGCTAATATTCATATATTCATAATACTTTCTGTGTGTGTATCGTCAACATTAAAATAATATTGATGTTTGCATGTACACATTTGTATTTGTTTTATTGACTACTGTGCTAACTAAAATTCCACGTTCTGTGTTTTGGAAATGTTTTCTATGTTGTCATTGTTTGAAAAATATACATTCATGTTCTCTGTCATCTACAAAAAAAAAAAAAAAAAAAAAATTATATTCAGCTAGTCACAAATGGTCTTCCAAAATACCCATATTTCCCAACATCACCTACAAGAAAATACCATCAGCAATATTTTTTTAAACGTTAACATAAAGTAATAATTTGTTTTGCAGTTCCTCCTGTCGTAAGTGCCTCAGCGTTAAAATACATAGCAAATCCGAATGACATGCTGACTCTCCAGTGCAAAGTTGATGCAGAACCTGTGCCCTACAGAGTGAGATGGTCAAAGGATGGCATGCATCTGAACATACTGTCTGGTCACTACAGAAGTGGTATTACATTCTATCAACCGACGTTGACAATATACAACACAACTCAGGCAGATGAGGGAAAATACAGATGCATTGCCACTAATATCAAAGGAACTGGTTCAAGTCAAGTGATAACTGTTCTCTTGAGAGGTTTCTTTGTTTTTGTCTTTTACTGTCAAAGCAGTTTTGATTTAAAACACGTTTGTTGTATTTTTCAGTGATTTGAAACTTGTTTTAGATTTAATCATGGTTTAGTTTAAGTTATGTTATAAAATGACAAGAATATTTTTCTGTTACTTTCATAAAAATTTTAGAAAGTTAGTTAGTAGGAAAATGTATTTGTGTTTATGCAAGAGTTTTGATGGTTTGGTCATAAAATGATGGAAGCATATTTTTCTCTTTGTTTCATCAAAATCCTAAAATTTAGTTAATGACTTTAAATAGAGAAGTTATATGATCGTTAAGTAGGACAATTTTCTTCTAAACAGAAAAAGAAATCACTGTAATTTATATATTCAGAGGTGCATATTTTTCTCTTAATTCATTAAGATCCAAAAATTTAGATAATAAATTTAGTATTAAAATTTATTTGATGCTTATGCATGACTGTTAATTTTTGGTGGAAAAAACATAATCTTGGTTATCCAAATCCAAAAATGTAGTTAATTTAGTTATTTGATGCAAGACTATTTCCCATAATGCAAAGAAAAATAATAATAATCTAGGATAGACAGTGGCACAGATATCTTTCTGTCTTTACATTCTCATCCAAATCTTAAAGTTTAGTTAACAAATTTTGGTACAGCGTATTACCATATTAATTTATTTGTTTATTTATATATTTCTGACTTCACATTCATCCAAATCTTCAAAATTTAGTTAACAATTTTTGAAACAGACTGTATCAATATACTAATTTATTTATTTATTTATTAGATGACACATTGCCCAGTCCAACATTAACATATCTACCATACCGATCGGTAATCAAATCTGGGTTCGATGTCAAGCTGATCTGCAGTTTTCAAAAAAAACTTGATGTGACAGATGTGTTGTGGTATCGGATACGTCTGAAAAAAACTGAACTAATAGGACTGTCACACACTGAGTTCAATAGAACATTTGGCGACCATTTAGTGATGACACTACCCAAAGTAACCAAGAACTCTTCAGGCTATTACTATTGTGAAATTTACAACAACGTAGGAATAGGCCAGAGTCGGCGAGTTCAGATAACAGTTGGAGGTTAGTACAGACAGATAAAGGCTCTCGAGTGTAAAGTTGATGCAGAACCTGGAACTTCAGTGATAAAAATTAATTTATTTTTAATAATTATATATTTTCATATTTTACTCAGCTCAAATAAACAATTCGTATAATTATGATATAATTACCTTATCAAGTATCAAAAACGCAAATTTTCTGTAATGAATTAATAATATTTACATGTTTGTCTTGAATTAGAAATTGATAACATTAGACTTGAATTAAGTATTTAATAGATAATTCTCTATCACACTTCACTCTCGGTTATACAACAGGAGTCTTGTGAATTGATGTACAGATATGTTTTCTTCTTCCTTCTCAACCTCAATCTTGTGGAGCTTAGGGTACCTATAGTTCCAAAAACTCATTTCACTGTTGACAAAGATTGATTAATCCCTCGTTAATTATTATATTTTCATATAAATTAATGAATAAACCCTCCATATATTTTTTAATTTAATTTTTAATTTTTTTTTTTTGCTGGTTGTTTATTAAATATTTTTTTTTGTTTTTGTTTTTTTTCTGCAGAGAAGAATGTTTTATTTGCCATGCCAAAAGGTGGAGGTAAATACATATACTTAACCTTGAATGTTGTGTAATATTTTGTAAAAGAACAGTTTATATAGCAGTGGTATCCATGTTGTTTTTTAAGTCACTTTCAGTGGCCTCGTTCCCTTCCTAGGCATTCCATGAAACTGTAATGAATTTTGATTTACAGTGTATTTTGAGTACAAACTGGGAGAAATTGCAAATTTAACTGTTGTTTTTAAATCCTGTGAAAAGCCCTTTATCATCCAGGATGTGAAATTGCTCATTTTTGTACCCAGCCATCTACTATATCTTATTTTATTTATTTATTTTTTTTGTTTGTTATTATTATTATTATTATTATTATTATTATTATTAGTAGTAGTAGTAGTAGTAGTAGTAGTAGTAGTAGTAGTAGTAGTAGTAATATTTTGTTTGTTCATTTATATGATTGTGTTATTATTATTACTTACTAATATCAGTTTAATTTGAACAGTGATTAATTAATTTGAATAGAAATAGAATAACAAAGTAGAAATTAACACATATTTAATCATAACACATCAAATTTTGTGTGTTAAAAGCTGTGATTATATTTTTCTGCCAAAACTATTATTTTTAATGATACTAAGAATATGAGAATAACTAATCTATTAAGTGAACACAAACTTAAAGTAATATTCATATTAATAATTGTGAAACAGTAGTAATACTCAGTGTGTGTATATGTTTGTGTGTGTGTGTGTGTGTGTGATGTATGTATGTATATGTATGTTAATAATAACAATAAATGGTATACATATCAATGTGTATGTGTATGTATGTACATGTGTTTTTATGCATGTATATCTATTTAATTTATATCTCTTTCAATACACACAGATGTAAGTGCTGCTGCAGAAAATGTAGTATGGATTATGGCTACATTGCTGGCAGTTTCTTTGGGGGCTGGAATTTATTATGCAGTAAAAGGGTGTAAGTTTCATTTGTTATAGTCTCCTTTTAACTCTTCATTATACATGCATCATTACCATTATCACATCTGTACAATATACAGATATATTTAGTGTCTTCATATCTGCAATGTAAATATGCTGTCATTTCTTTACAATATGAATATATCTTTACCATTTTCATATTGGCAGTATAAATATATCCTTGTCACCTTTGTATCTCTACAGTATAAACATATCTTTTTTCATCTTCATAATTGTATAGTATAAATAAATCTTTATCATCTTAATATTTGTCATATAAATATATCTTTACCATGATAGTAACATAGATTAACAATAAGTAACATAGTACTTCAGTAATAACTTCTTAGATTACAAATAAGAACACAACACTTCAGTAATAACGTGTTAGATTACAAATAGGTAACAATACTTCAGTGATAGCTTGTTAGATTACAAATAGGTAAGAGCACTTCAGTAATAAATTCTTAGATTACCAATAATAACATAGTACTTCAGTGATAGCTTGTTAGATTACAAATAGGTAACAGCACTTCATTGATAGCTTGTTAGATTACAAATAAGTAAAAACACTTGAGTGATAATTTGTTAGATTACAAATAAGTAACAAATACTTGAGGATAATTTGTTAGATTACATTTTCCATAATAAGTGATAAGAATAGATAGCTAAAAAAAAAAAAAATAATGAATAACAATTTAAACCAAAAAAAAAAAATGTTCATGATAGCTAAACATCAGTTTTAATAACTTTGTGCAGTATGTTTCAAAATTATTATTGTTATTATTAATAATTTAATTTTTTTTAATACTGTTTTTTTTTGTTTTTTGTTTTTTTTATTTCAGACATAAAACCTGGAACAGGGTTCGGGAACAGGTGGACACCAGTAGTCATAGCAGGAAATACATGAATTCAAAAAGTTTACCTGGAGTAGTTGTACATTAAATGATATATGTGTATATATATATATATATATAGTGTTAATTAATTATGTTCTGACAGTTGTTGAGAGACTGTAATACAAGCTAACTGTTTAAATACACACAGAGCAGTGATTCATTGATATAATATTATGAAATTAATAATATAATAAAATTGATGTTAATATATCAGAATACTCTTGTATGGTAGCAAGAAGCATCCTTCCTAAAACCATCACTATACAAGAAAAAATTGTGACCGTCCACAAATAAATATTAATATTAAAATGTGTTGAGATGTTGTTTTTTGTTGTTGTTATTTTTATTTATTGATGCATTTCAAACCTAATCTAAAGGTTAGTAACTGACTACAAATATGAATGGAAACAATAGATATTTGTGAAAGTTAGGCTGGGGCATCGTTTTTAATCAGAGAGGCACAACAATGGTGACTGAATTAGGTTGTTTATTAATAACATTTATTATATGACTTATTAATGTATACAGACCAGATTTACTTCGCTTAGAAAATACAGTTCTTATGAAATTACAAAATAAAGGTATTTAATCTGACTCATTTCCTACATGAATGTGCCATTAATTGTATCTGAATTTTTGAAACTTCTAATTAAGTATTCCAGATTTCAAAAGAATCTTTTCACTTACAGTGTGTCTCATGTTGTTTTTAGGCATTGGATACTTATGTCATATTTTTACAGTCATAGCTCAAACACTGCATAGGCCTCGTGAAACATTGGTGATGTGTGCATGGCCTTGTAACAAGATTAGTAAGTTATACAGACCTAAAACGTTCAGTAAGCTGTACAGGCCTTATAAACTTGTTTTCAGTATCTAATGCACATAGGCTGTCTCAAAATAGTAAATCTTACAAAATTTTAAATTGGTGTAGGTGGAGACATGAATGTTCTCTGGTAGTGTATACATTGTGTGTGTGTATATGTGTAGGTTATTTAACATACACATACATATATATATGTTGATCAATTGTGAAAAAGCAAATTGTATGAAAATAAAACCGTAATTGCAATTCCTTTAATTAACTGAATGTGGAAAAACAGAAATGCCTGTATAATATATTTACTTTTTTATTTATTTATTTATTTATTTTTTTTTTGTTTGTTAAATAAATGCAAAAATAAAATAAAAAAAAATAAAAAAAAATAATGAAATGTATATTTCTAACTGCTTTTATTTTATTTATTTTATTCTTTGGATTAAAACAAAGCAGACATACATTGTATTGTTCTATATTTTTAAAACAAAAGCAGCAGCAACAACAACAATAATAATTAAAAAAATATATGCAGATACACATAGCAACGTACATTGTAAATACCAGTTATAAGTAAAATATTTATTAATTACATAATTATTTTGTTAATTTGTTTATTATATTTTAAATAAAGATTAGATGCACTGGTAGACCTACAATTTTGGGTGACAAAAATCGTGAACTGTCATAGAGAGTTTTAGATTTAATGTAAAAACAAATACAGCTTACGTGATTCTAAAAATTAAATAAAACGCGTGTGTTTCAATTTACTAAAGGGCGTTAACTCCTGTCGAAACGAATTCATCTATCGTCAAGAAGACTGGATTAGTGTGTTTCTAGCAATATACATTGGTACCTTGACTTACGAGTTTAATTCGTTCCGTGACCGAGCTCGTATCTCAATTTACTCGTATATATCTAATCAATTTTCCCAACTGAAATTAATTGAAATACCATTAATCCATTCCAGCCCCCCACCAAAAAAACACCCCATTTTTTTTCTTTTTTGTAACATGTTTTTAAATAAGAAAAATGTATTTACAAATGACAAATATTGTATAAAAACAAAATATAAGAGAATGTAAAGAAATAAACTGGTTTGTAAGGTGTATTTATCTTGGAAATCAGACATTATTTCAACGTCTTTGGCAGGAGTTACAGCCTTTATCGACTACTTCAGCTTCAGTATGGACATACTATAGAAGTACTACGCTCGTACTGCTTAGCCATGTCGACTACATGCACACCTCCCTTGTGTTTTTCCATGAATTCAAACTTTAATTCAGTGGACATCGTCCGCTTCTTCTTCTCCGCACTGTCCTTTGCACTCACTTTCATAGGATCCATGGCCAGAAAAAAGAAATTTGGCAAAATACTGCACAACACAACAAAAATGCTTCCGCGGCGAGGTAACCACGTGGGATGCTGGACGGATGTTGTGTTGTTCGTTTCACCAACTAGTGGCTGCGTATCTGAAGCGCGCTCGTAACTCGGATTTTGGCTCGCAACTCAAAGCAAAACCTCGAAAGGTCGACGGCTCGTAACTCGAAAACAGGTAGGTTGGGCACTCGTAAGTCGAGGTACCACTGTACTTAGTTTAAACTAAATAAAATGATCAAAATAAAAACAAATAATAATAAATAATATTAATACCAATATATACATGAGTATAATTATATGTGTGTGTGTGTGTGTGTGTGTGTGTGTAAACGCACACACACGATAAATAAATAAATTAAAAAGATGCATGATCTCCTCTCACATACAGAAATCCAGTTTTTCATATCAAATGAATGGACAACTTTTTAAATTTTTTGGTAAACTAATAAACTAAAATATTTACGTTCCAGACATTTTCTTTTTCAATAAGTCCAAATCGTTTATCATTAACCACGATACAGGCCTGTTGTCTCTAAATACGTCACAGAATTGTTGACATCTTTCATTTGTATGAAGAGGAACGAAAATTGATGCTGGCAACATAGCGTAATTATTACTATAATTCATCTTCAGTTATTATTATTATTATTATTATTATTATTATTATTATTATTAAACTCAAATTATATTTGGAATGTTAAATTAGGCATTCTGACCAGAATGTAAGATGTTTTAATATATCATGGCCTTAAAATGGAGATAAATTTTCGATTGTAAGTTCTTAAAACTGTAGATGACGAGTTTTACATTCGAATTCTAATGGTAGAATAAAATTATGGATTTGTAACAACAACACAAACAACACCACAAATACTACTAATAATAATATTATTATCAGTGTAAAAAAAAAAAAAAAATATATATATATATATATAATAAATAAATAAATAAATAATACCAAAAAACCCCCCCCAAAAACCACAATTGAATTGAAGAACAAGAAGAAAATCAAAAAGACGAAGACATTAAGAAAGAAACACTATATAGGAAAAATAAAGTTTTAGTAGGAGCTAAGCTGGCGCTATATTTAGCGGATATGACCTCATAGAAACATGGAGTTAGACCAAAATTGACCTTCGTAAGTATGAACGGAGATAAAACAAATAAAAATTAAAAAAAACTCAATGTAGCTTCAGAAAGCATTTGCTGGCTTCAAATCATGTGGAATTTAAAAGAAGTGTAATATGAAAATAATATAATAATAATGATATTATCATAATTGTGTAAGAGAGAGATGAAACAACAAAAAAAGAGCAGTCGGAGTTGCAAAACGTTTAGTGGATTAATAAATTAACTGATAGGGATAAAAAAATAATAATAATAATAAAAAATAAATATAAATAAAATAAAATTTAATAATTACAAATTATTTTATGTTACTGTAATTCTTTGGTAGTTTTATTCAAATACGGCCTGCACAATATATGATTTATTACTGTACACCTTTTTGAATGTGCTCATGTTGAAATTTTTGTACGTATTTAAATTTATTTATTTATTTATTTATTTATTTATCTTGCCATATCATACATGAACAGTGTTTCGTGTGTGCTGTGTGGTTGTTTGTACTCAGAGAGAGAGAGAGAGAGAGAGAGAGAGAGAGAGAGAGAGAGAGAGAGAGAGAGAGAGAGAGAGAGATTAAAATCATATACGGCACTGAAATCTATTTTATTTATATTTGTAGGATATAATTCGGTGACATGAAATTTTTCAGACTGTTTAGCTGTCTCCATGCTTTTTGTATGTTGCTATTTGTTGAAGGTAAGATAATAATAATAATAATAATAATAATAATAATAATAATAAATATGTAAAGTAAAGAATAATTAAAATTTTAAAATAATGAGACATTTTCTTCATTTGATTTGATTTGATTTTGTCTGTTTTAGATTGTTTATTACTATTATTATAATTTAGTTTTTAATTAATTATTTTTTGTTTTAGTACATACAGACATAAATGGTTCAAGATATTTCTTTTGATTTTTATGTTGCAGTTTATTTACATTTTTCTTTCTTCTTCTTCTTCTTCTAATAATAATAATAAGCATTAAAGAAACGATAATTTAATATTATTATGTAAGAAATACTTTCATTATCGACAGCAGTGTTTTAAAAAAATGTTATGAGGAACATTTAAGAAAATAAGTAACTAATGACAAGTCAGGGTTTAAGTTTCTGACATATATAGTATTTGAATAAACAGATTGCACTATCTGTCTATGAGGCCAAATGTTTTTCTTCCACAGGTGCCCTCAAAATTGTTAAACCGACTGACGACGATGTCCTTAAGGATGGTGAAACATTCAACTTTCTGTGCAAGGATGACTTCTCCTACATGAAACTTGATATATGGTTTGAACTGGCATCGCAAAAAATCGACAGCAAATCAACGAGTGAAAAGATTGGTGGAGTTTTTAGATGCATAGGAACCTTTTCAATGAAGATCACCAGACTGAATGATGAACAGATCCTGATGTGTTTAGGCAAAGGAGAGAGGGGTCCAATTATTCGAGATTCAGTTGCGTTAAAAGTAGAATGTAAGTAATTTGTTATGTTATAGATATGGGTTTTTCATTGTGTGTTATAATTAGTATTGTGCTGGCCCACCAACAGAATGGGAAGTTAGTATTGTGCATGATCAAAAAGCAATGGTGAAAGGATTAAAAAAAAAAAAAAAAAAAATGGAAACTGAAAAAGAGAAGAAAAAAGTTATATGTTATGTACGATTTAAGATAGCCTTCAGCTTCAGCTAACCTCAGTAAAACTGTGTACTTTTTAAACAAATATAAATAGAAACAAGAAAAAGAATTTAAAAAAAAAAAGAAAAGAAAAAGAAAAATGAAAAAGAGAAGAAAAAAATTATATATTTATTCTGTACAATTTAAAATATTCTTCAGCAGTTCCTTCATCATTACAATTGTGATGGCCTATCTGACTGAAAAACCAAAAAATAATAAATAAAAATAGAAATTTAAAAATAGAGAAAAGAAAAAATAATTATGTATTTATTGTGCACAATTCAAAGTAATCTTCAGTGTTCCCCTCCCAGTGAAAATTGTTATAATATTTTGTTTATCTTATGAGTGGGGACTCAACACAAAAGTTTTGACCCACTGTTACAAAATAAATCTGTTTCATCCATGTTTAAAGTAAACAACTTCTTGAGTGTTCTGAATTTATATTATAAAATGTTTTGCAGTTTCTTGATCTATAACATATTCATTTTGAATTCTAATGTTATACATTTTTTAAAAACTACCAGACAGTGAGCTATCTAAAAAAATTTTTTTTATAAAAATAAGTAAATAAAAAAGCTTTTTCTGTTAACGCATTTTTATCAGAATTTCAAAGTTGTTTAATTGTTTTTTAAACTCTACTAAATATTCTTATGTGGACTGTGTTTAGTAAGTAACATTCCTTGTGTGGTAAAAATAAAAAACCTCAGTAATTTCAAGACGGCGCTAACTTGAAAAACGTCCATAATGTGTTAATCAGAGCATTCCTGGAATGTGAAAAAAACAAGAACTTTGTCAGTTAAATTTTTCTAGTTGTTTGAAAGGCAGACATCTGCTTCACGTATGGAATTGTCCTGCTCACTTCACATAGTATTAATTCTTGGACAGCATCTCTTTAACACAGGCTGTCAAATGATTCGTGTTGTCATGGTGATGTTTGGGAGAACTTTCCAACACAAAAATGAGAATTGCAATCATATTAGACTGATTAGAATGATTTTCAGAAGCACTGGTTAAAAATTAACTTATTTTACATTTTGAATAAAATACAGGTGTGTCTGTCTGAATATCCTGTGTGTGTGTGTGTGTGTGTGTGTGTGTGTGTGTTACAGTTTATATATTTATTTGACAGTCTTTATATATTTTACAGTTTATAACCAAGTTTTACAGTTCTCATACACATTTTACCATTTATATTCATATTTTACAGTTTATATGCACATTTTCAGTTTACATACATGTTTTACAGTATACATACATATTTTACAGTTTATATAGACATTTTGCAGTTAATATACTTTTTAAACTGTTTATATTTATAGTTTATATATGTTTTACGGTTAATATACATATTTTACAGTTTATATATGTTTTATGGTTAATATACATATTTTACAGTTTATATCCATGTTTTACAGTTTATATACATTTTACAAGTTAATATAAATGTTTTCATTTGGTACAGCTAATATTATGGAATTTAACAATTTATATACACCTTTTACATTCACATTTTACAGTTCATATTACATGACAGACAGACAGACAGACAGACAGACAGAAAACAATTTAACAGGTATGCATGCTAATCAGATCAAGCTGTTGTCAAGCACACTGTCGCAGAACTATGTACACGCTTTTACAGTTAGTTTACGCAAACACTTTTCAGTTGCCCCAGTAGCCACAGTGGAGTCTGCTGTAGTGAAAGGTTACCTCGGGGAGAACGTTGTCATCCAGTGCAACTACGAATCCCGCCCGAAGACTGGGCACGTGTTTTTCTTCAAGCGCGACGACCCGCCAATGGATGTTGGATCGGGCCGGTTTCTTCAGGGCTGGATTCACGTGCGGACAGAACACGACAACAGAAACACTCTGACGATATACAGAGTGGAGAGGAGAGATGCAGGCACTTACTACTGCGTGGCTGAGAACAAGTTTGCATCGGTGGAGAGTCCTAACATAAGACTTGATGTGGAAAGTGAGTATGTCTGTGTGGCTGTGTGTGTGTGTGTGTGTGTGTGTGTGTCTCAGAGTTTTTCTTCAGGCTTTTTTTGTTACACCGTTCCGTGATATTTTATAACGATTTCAGTTCATCCAGTAATATATACGTTTTATTGTTGTTGTTTTTTTTTTTTTTACAATTTCAGATAATTCAGAGATTTGTTTTAACAATTTTAGTTCATCCCAAGATATTTTTTCACAAATTCAGTTTGTCCCAAATTTTTTTTAATAATCTTTGTTCATCCAAAAAAAAAAAAAAAATGTTATAATTTCAGCCAATCCCATATTTGACAATTTCAGTTCACCTGCAAAATACCATTTTTAATTATTTCAGTTTGTCAAACACACTGTTTGATTACTTCAGCTTGCCCTGAAGCGATACCATTTTTAGCTATTTCAGTTCATCCAGATAAATTACGTTCGATTAGTTTAATTCGATAAACATTTTTCACTACTTCAGTTCGTCCAATTCTGAAGTCAACTCCTGATGTCAAGCTGCTGAAAAGAAAAGGGAGTATCACCTTTACATGTAGCTTCACTCTCGACCCACCGCCCACTGAAATCAGGTGGGTGAAAATAGCCAAAGACAAACATGAAGTAATCAAAATGAATGAGCGCTTCAGTTACGACGGCTCGCTGAAAAGTCCCGTGCAGATGACAGTTCGTAATCTGGACTACAACGACACGGATAACTACACTTGTGAAATTGTCAATGACAGAGGAGCCATACAGACTAAGTATTTAAGAGTCTGTATAGGATGTGAGTGCTTTACAATCTCATTTTTATCTTGTGTGCAAATTTTCGGTGTGTACAAATTATGAACGTGGTCGAGGGGCTATGTCGGTTTCGTGTTTATTTAACAGTTTTTAACGATGTAACCGTATTTATTTAAAAGACTGAATAGGGTGTAAGTATTTTATAATCTTAATTTTATCTTGTGATCACTTTTGGTGGGTTTCATGTTTATTTAAGAATGTGTATAAGATGTAAGGATATTTATTTAAGTGTAGGATCTAAGTATTTTGTATTCTTATTTTTATCTTGTCTGTAATTTTGGTGGGTAGAAGGGTCCGTATAGGTACATGGTTGTGGGATAAATGGGTTGCTTATGTGTGTGGGCTGGTACAGACATTTCAATTTGGTGAAGGAATGGATACATTTGTATATGGGATACATTTGTATATGTGTACTGACCAAGTTGGTGTATGTGTATGGGTTAAGTAGGTATATGTGTATGGGTTAAGTAGGTATATATGTATGGGCTAAATAGGTACGTGTTTGGGCTAGGTTGGTGTATATGTTTGGGTTATGTAGGTATATATTATGTATATAGGCTAAATAGGTATGTATGTATGAGCTAAATAGATATGTATGTATGGCCTAATAGATATGTATGTATGGGCTAAACAGATATGTATTTATTGGCTAAATAGATATGTATGTATTGGCTGAACAGATATGTATTTATGGGCTAAATAGGTATATATGTATGGGCTAAATAGGTATATATGTATGGGCTAAATAGATTATGTATGTATGGCTAAATAGATATGTATTCATGCGCTAAATAGATACGTATTCATGGGCTAAATAGGTATGTATGTATAGGCTAAATAGGTATATATGTATGGGCTAAATAGGTATATATGTATGGGCTAAATAGATTATGTATGTATGGCTAAATAGATATGTATTCATGGGCTAAATAGATATGTATGTTATATGAGTGGATCTGAGAATGTACATTATACTCACAGGGGTATATGGAGGTACATGTGTAAATCTGGCGTGAATGAGTGCGCTTGCATCTGTAAGGTAAGAAGTAAGTGTATATAATGGCCAAATACTGTGCATGTTTATTAATTAAATTTATTGAGTTGTGTGTGTTTTGTGCATTGTGTGTGTTGCTGAGGATATGGGCATTTATGTGTTTGTCTGTGTGTGTGTTCCAAAGTTTCAGTAAGGATAATTAATTTATCAGATAGGGAATTAAGGGTGCCAGTTACCCTAACTTAATGTTTAAAGCATTTAAGGTTTTGAAAAAAAAAAAGGGACATTTCTTTTTAGATTACCCAGTGAATTTAACCTCATCATCTTCACACATAAGTAGTCCAGATCTCTAGTACTAGCTCAACTGGTCCAATATTTTTGGAGACAAGGGCTCCCAAAGTTTGTCATTTTACCAAAAAAAAGGGCATGATTTTGATGACATTGATGTCATTGGAAAGCTAATGTGATAAGAATTCCAAATCTGTCATTACTTTCTTGAAAGCTGGATTTCGATAACCCCTCGACCTTGAATTTGACTTACATCAGACTTTAAGATCATGTTATAACTAAAAGGGTTAAAATACTGAAACAAAAAAAACAAAAAAAAAAATATTTCAAATTTAAAAATAATTTAAAAAAAAAAGAAGAATAAAACAGATGAAAAACTGAATAAATTTTAAAAAAACATTCTTAAAAATACTCAACCATTTGATTCTAGAATCATTACCTCTTTTCAAAATTTTTAGTAAATATTATTTCAGATTCACCACTTCTGAACATTACACCTGCAACAGTGGTTGTCAGGGAAAAGAGCCAATTCTCACTGCAGTGTAACTGGGATGCCCAGCCTGCTATTTGGAAAATTAAATGGTTTCATGAAACTGACAACGGCAGTGTTGAGATAAGGTCTCTTCACGCAAAATACGACTTCAAGGGACGTAATCGCAAAAACCCGAGTCCGTTGTATGTATCTCGTGTAAAGATGAACGACTCTGGCATCTACACTTGCTATGGAATTAACGAGAAGGGCACAGCTTACTCCAAAAACAAGGCTGAAGTGACCGTTCAGTGTAAGTATGTAGAAAACACTGTACGTTGCAGAACAACTGAACGTTTCTAGGTGTATACTGACTACTGTAGGATTTAAATAGGTGAGGCACTTGAGATGTTTGTTGTAAGCAGTTATAAATAAAAAGTATAAAAGTTGACGTGCTTGTAAGCAGGTTTTAAATAAGTATAAGAGTTGAGGTGTTAATAAGTGTAGGTTTTTAATAGGTGCAGCAGTTGAGGTGTTTATAAGTGTAGGTTCTAAATAGATGCAACACGTGAGATGTTTGTATGTGTAGGTTTTAAATAGGTGCAGCAAGTGAGATGTTTGTAAGTGTAGGTTTTAAATAGGTGCAGCAATTGAGATGTTTGTAAGTGTTGGTTTTAAACAGGTGCAGCAAGTGAGATGTTTGTAAGTGTAGGTTTTAAATAGGTGCAGCAGCTGAAGTCTGATACATCTTTTAGTCATTGAGTTCTGTGTTTGATCTGGTGTCTGTCCATTGAATTAAGTGTGATGTTTATTCATTAAATATGGTTTATTCATTAGATATATTCATTCATTCATTCAGTGTGATGTTTATTAATTAAATGATGTTTATTTATTAATTATTCATCCTTTAAATGTGATGTTTTATTCATCCACTCAATGTGATTATTCATTATGTATGTTTATTAATTAAATCTTTATTTATTCATTAAATGTTATGTTTATTAAATATGTTTACTTAATCATTAAATATGATGTTTATTCATTCATTAAATATGATGCATATTATTTTATTTATTTATTTATTCACTGAACAGGTTGTGGTATTTTTATTCCATAAATATATGTTGTGTATTTATTTATTAAATGAGATATGGTTTCTTGATCACTATTCATGCATACCAAAATAATGGATATTTTTCACTAATTGTGATATGGTGATTCATCTTGTATGATGTGTTTATTCAAACTGTGTAGTTATTCATCAAGAATATGCTTATTAAAGTATAATATGCCATACATATTATACATTTGTTAATCTGATGTTTGATTTATTTATTTATTTATTTATTATTATTATTATTATTGTTGTTGTTGTGTAGAATTACGGATTTATATATTAAGGCTGATCTGGAGCATGATATTAATTTGTTTATTCATTTATTTATTCGTTAAGATTACCCAAGAACTAATGAAAAATACAGCAAGATTGATGCCATTTTTGGATGGTTGTTTCAGTGTATTTTATTAATTAATTTGTTTATTCATTCAGTCTACCCAAGGCCAATTAGGAAATACACCAAGATTATTGTCCATGGTGGAAAGAAAGTAAAACTGAAATGTCCTGTGTTTGCTGTCCCACCTGACATGAATTACACCTGGAAGTACAAACTGTACTTTATGAAGGAACAAACTGAAACAATACAGGTTGAAACAGGACCTCTTGGTAAAGGATTTGGACTTTATACCTGTGTGGCAATGAACATGATAGGAAAATCAGAAAATGTGTATCTTCACATTATTGGTATTTCTAAAATAAATTATTTGGCGTCTCTCTCTGTCTGTCTGTCTGTCCAACTATCTATATGTCTGTCTGTAGTCTGTCCACCAACTATCTGTATGTTTATCTAGTTTTCTTTTTGTCCATATAATAACAACCTCTCTCTCTCTCCCTCTCCTCTCCTCCCCCTCCCTCCCTCCCTCTCTCTCTATGCCTTAAATTTTCAATATCCCTTATCTGAAATCAGGAAATTAAATATTATATTACAGAAAAAGAATCGGATGTTAACAAGAGTACCAGTTATAGTGACTTGCACCGAAACAAAACAGGTAACTTCTTTTTAATTTTTTTTAAATTACAACATTGTACTTGGAACTGTACACAAAAGGTACAAACACACACACACACACAGACAAACATGTAAAAGCATAGGCATACATACACATACATTTGTGTGTGTGTGTGTGTGTGTGTTTAATTATACTCCCCACTGATATATTCATGCCCCCACTTTATCAAAATGAAGGACTGTTTAAGAACTATTACATAATTCGAAGACTAAAAAAAGTTTTTATTTCTATTAATACTTTTATTTGGAAACATTACAACCTCACTATTCAAAAACTGCATGATCTTCATTAAATTTTTTATAAATAAAAATGTCACATGACTCAATAAAGAACATCCCCCCACCCTCTGTTTCTCTTCCCTTGTGTCCTGTACTGCAAAACACACATCTGTGCATGGGTTACTAAGTGAAAAACAAACAGCTCATGTAGGTCTTCAGAAAAAAAGTGAAGAGCAAGAATGCAGGCTAATGCAAATTATTTTTTGTTATATTTACTTATTAATTCATTTTAAATATTTGTTTATTATTTATTTTTATATATATATATATTTTTTTTTTTTAAATGTTTATTTATTAATGATTTATTATTATTATTTATTTATGGTTACATTTTAAATCTTTTTTTAACAATTAAAAAATCAGTCATTCTGTTAATGTTATAAAAATCAATCAAATATACTTGTTGTTTATCAATTCTTATCAATATATTATTTTTTATTATTCAAGTAAGTTTTCCTTTTTTTCATTAACAATCATAAAAATCTATTATTATTATTATTATAGTTATTAGTGGTATGTATGTGTGTATATATATATATATCTGATAATCATAAAAATGTATCATTCTATTTTTCAGAAAGTTATTGGTCTGAAAAATATCATATACACTTATGTCTTTTCTACTTTTTTTTTTTCTTATTATTATTCTGTCAGTTTTATTTGATTTTATTCACTTTTTATTTATTTTTAATTTTTTTAATTTTTTTTTTTCCCATTGATAGCAAACGTTAATCACATACATTTGTCCATTATTCAGATGAATATGAATATGGATTTCTAGATTCATTCAGAGGCCATTTTGGAACAAATGTAAAATTTCTTATTGTGTTTCAGTATTATTATTGTTATTATTTTTTGCATTAGTGTTAATGTTTTTATTATCATTATACCCCTATCATTGGGATATAATTTTTTTTTTTTAATTATTGTTATTGTTACTGTTATTATTGTTGGTATTATTTATTATTACTATTATTTATATCATTACTATTATTGTTATTTATTATTATCATTATTGTTGTTATCATTGGTATTATTATTTTTATTATTATTATTAATATTATTACTATTGTTGTATTGTATTGTTGTTATTTTAGTTACAATGGAATTGTGCTGATACTCTTAGAAATCAATATAAATGGAATGTTATTATATTATTATTATTGAGGTTTTTCTTCAAATGTTTTGTCTTTTTATGTTTTTGTTGTTAATATTAATAATGTCATTTGTATTATTATTATTATTATTGTTGTTATTATTCTTATTATTATTGTTTATTGTTATTGTTATTCTTGTTGTTGTTACTATTATGGTTTGTTATGATTTCTATTTTTTATTATTACTGTTGTAATACTGGTCTTATTATTGTTGTTGTTGTTATTATTGATAGTGTTTTTATTGTTATTTTTATTACTGATGTTGTTATTATATTATTATTGTTGATGTTGCTTTTGTTGTTATTTTAATTGTCATTGTTGTTATTTTAATTGCAGTTGTTGTTATTGGTGATGATGTATATATTGTTTTTGCTTACAGACAAAAAGGGAGATAACAAAACAAATGAGATTATATATGAAGGTGATTTGATTAATATTCTCAGTACAGTCTATTAGTTACACTTGTCCACTGAAACAAGTCACAAAAGCAAGCAAAACCAGTCAAAACAACACTGATCCATTGAAACCAGTCACAAAAGCACACAAAACCAATCAAAACGAGAATCAATCACGTTAATAATTAGTCACATTCATTACACAATCTTAGCCATTCGTATACCAAAATCTGTGATATTAATACACAAAAATTAGTTACTTTAATACAGCTGTTTTATTAACTTTATCTTCTGACATTGTCAGAACCTATGACAGAGATAGACAATTGAAATCATTGGCTAGTAAACAAAATTAGCTGCTTTACTAACATTTGCTTCATCTTCTGTCCTTGTCAGATCCTATGACAGAGACAGACAATTGAAAGCATTGGCTAGTAAACAAAATTAACTGCTTTATTAATGCTTGCTTTATCTTCTGTTCTTGTCAGATCCTTTGGACAGAGATGCACAATTGAAATCATTGGCTAGTAAACTTTCTCAGTCGCTGTCTGGAGTGAAATGGTGGGTGATAGCTGCAGCAATAGTGGGGCCTATCTGTTTTATAGTTTTGACTTATGGAGGATATCGGTTTTACAAAAAATGTAAGTTTTAAAAAAGTATTACTTTAAATATTGTTCCTTTTTTTTCTTTCTTTTTTTTGGACATGTAAGGTGTAAGTTTTAAAAAAAATATTGTGTTAAAGATTGTTTTGTTTGCATGTAAGATGTAAGTTTCAAAATGAATTACATTAAAAAAGTTGTTTGAATGTAAAATGTCAGTTTTCAAAAATATTATATTACAAAAGCTGTTTGAAAATAACCTGCAAGTTTTAAAAAAGTATTAGATTAAAAATATTGTTTGAATTTAAAATGTCAGTTTTAAAAATGTATGACATAAAAAATTGTCATTTTAAAACTATATAAATGTGCTTGTAATTATGTCATTTTTACCTCATGCAAAGTAAAACAAGTGTTATTTTTATCTTTTGCAGACTATAACAGGTGTTTATATCTTATACAAACTATTTTTTTTTGTCTACATACTATAATAAGTGTTATTTTTATCTCTTGTCGAGTGTAAGAAATGTTATGTTTATCATATTCAAACAGAGACATGTCAATTTTATCATCTGCAGACAGATGTTGTTTTAATCTTGTACAGACAGAACAAAAGTGTTGTTGCATTTTTATCTTATACAAACTATGATTATTATCTTTATCTCCAACATGTTAAAATAATATAACTTTTAATTCGCATAGCCTGTGACTGTTATTAATATCTCCTTTGTACTGTGTAAAGAGATAGTTTTGTCTTATCCACACTATCATTGTTATTTGTGTCTTCTATTCTGTATTATTATCTTTTACATTCTACAATAATATTACTTTTTAACTCCTGAAGACTATCATTCTTGCATTTATCTCCTACAAACTATGACTGTTATTTTTAATTTCTATTTACAATAACTATTGCTATTTTTATTCTGTATATTGTCTTATTATTATTGTTGGTTCTCTGGGTTTTTTGTAGGACATACTGTAGGCTTTGATTTTTATTTTCATCTCCTTTAAACTGTTATTTTTAATTTTATACACACTACAATAACAATTTTATCCTATAATGTTATACAGTTGTTTTAGGTTTTTTTAACTTACAAAGACACTGTATTATATAGTTGATTTTTTAATTGTTTTTATATCTTACATAGATGAATTGTAAGTTATGATTGTTATTTTCATCTTTTAGAAACTATGAATGGTTAATTTTTATTTCACATGTAGTTTAATTCGTTGTTTTTTTCTGTTTTTTTTTCAACTCTTACACAGACAAACTGGAGAAGCAGAAGAAAGCAGATCGTGGGGGAGAGTCGAGTGATAGCTTTGAGGAAAGTAGTGAATCAAAGTCTAGCGAAGTTGAGGGAACAGAAAATGAGTCAGCAGAAGCTAAACCAACAGAAGCTAAGCCAACACCAGCTATGCCAATACTAGCTAAGCCAATACAAGCTAGGCCAAAACCAGCTAATCCGTTACTAGCTAAGCTGTTACAAGCTAAGACGACACCAGCTAAGCCAACAGAAGCTAATCCAACAGAAGACAAGCCGACAGAAGCTATTCCAACAGAAGACAAGCCGGCAGAAGACAAGCCAGCAGAAGACAAGCCATCAGGTTCAAGTATTAAGAAGGGCCAAAGCGAAGCAGAGGTGATCAAAGAGGTGAAGTCGGTGAAATCAGTTGCGTCCCAGAAAAGCACTGTACTGAAGAAAAACCGTGTGTCAAATGCTCCTGACGAAGACAACTAACTGTATTTAACAGAACAAAAATAAATTCAGTCAAACAGCTCGTCACTGCTTTAAAATGATCTCTGGTACGTAAAGGTGATGTCAAAATTGTTCTCTCGTTCTCTTGATGTGGAAGTTGTACTGACAGAGATGTCAAAACTGTGTTTGCAGAAGTGATGTCAGAATTGTACTCACAGTATCAGTGTCAAAATTGTACTCACAATGTCAGTGTCAAAATTGTACTCACAGAGATGTGAAAGCTATGATGTCAACTTGCAGAAACTACATCAAAACTGTACTCATTGTTAATGTCAAAGTTTGTACTTGCAGAAGTGACATCAAAATTGTACTCACAGTGCTGATGTCAGAATTGTACTCACAGAGAGGTCAAAATTGCATTCACAGAGTTGAAGTCAAAACTGTAGTCACAGTACTGACATCAAAACAATACTCACAGAAGTGACATGAAAAATTGAATGATAAGGTTTAAATATTCGTTTTAAGCTAATTTCCAAAAATTGTTTACCAGCAATAATGTGTAACAGAAAGTTTGATTTGAATTGTTTATTCCATTTGAGAAAGAATATTAATTTGCTTACCCAGTTTATGAAAGAATTTTAAATTTGTTTACTCAGTTTATGAACCAGTATTAAATTTATTTATTTGGTTTAAGAAAGAATATTAATTTTTATTTACTTAATTTATGAGGAAATATTAATTTTGTTTACTTTAATTATGAAATAATATTAAATTTATTTACTTGATTTATGAAAGAATATTATTTACCCAATTTTGAAATAATATTAATTTTGTTTACTTAGTTTATGAAAGAATAATAGATTTGTTTACTTGAATTATGAAATAATAATGTTGTTTACAAAATTTATAAAATAATATTAATTTTGTTTACTTGAATTATGAAATAGTATTAAATTTGTTTGCTTGATTTGTGAAATAATAATGTTGTTAAATAATTTATGAAAGAATATTACATTTGATTACTCAGTTAACAAAGGAATGTTAAATATTGTTTACTATTTAATTTCCAGTATTGTGTTTAGTTACAGGCATGCCTTCAGTAACATTCTTTTTTTTTTTTTTTTTTATAAATAAGAATAATAATGTTAGTTCTATTAAATTATTTAGCAGATACAATTTCTCTTACGATTAAACAATAACATTACTATTTAATTACTAATGTTCATTTAGATTTTGCCATGTTTTACTGATTATTATTATTATTATTATTATTATTATTAATACAAATAAATATGCTTTTCTCACCTCTGTTAAATTATTTAGCAGATATAATCTCTCTTATGAAAAAAACAGTTACGTTTACTTAATTAACTATATTGAATTTTCAAACCATCATGTTTTTAATTATTTTCTTTCATAAAAAGTAAACAGTCTTACTTCTAGTGAATAGATATAATCTATATTACGAAACAACCAGTAATTTTTCTATATAGTGATAAACATTTATTTAGATATTATCATATTTTCATTGATCTAATTTTATATATATATATATATATAAAATAATGATAATAATCTTACTTTTAATGAATTATTTATCAGGTAAAATCTGTATTACAAAACAGTCACTAACTTTACTATTCAGTGATAAATGTTTATTTAGATATCGTCATGTTTTCAATGATATATATAATTCTTATATAAAGTATAAATATAGATAAGTATAATTATCTTACTTCATGTAATCTATCTCGTGGGAAATAATAAAAAAATAACATTTAATTAGCAGTTTGAATATTTTATGCTAATCAGTTGTCTTTGTTGAATGATAATAATAAATTATGATTGGTTTACATAAATTATGATAATAAGGTGATGTTTGCTGAACTGTTCAGCATTATGATAATAAGTTCTATTCAGAATTTGATAAACAAAAGTGGTCTGATTTATAAAATACAAAATCCATTTTAGTTATCAGAACTGATTTTTAAAATAAATTAATTATGAACCATTCAGCAAAATCTTAACTTATGATAAACTACATTCAAAATGAAATAAATATAAGTTGTTTGATGCATAAAAGATTTCTGTTTAATGGTCAGTGTTAATTTTGGGTATACCAAAATTGTATACTAAACTAGATATATGTAGATTCTAATATGAATTTTGATGCATATTCAGAAACCAGTGTATCAAGTGGTAACTAATTATTGTGTTTATATTTCTGTTAAAAGAAATATTGTTACAAATACATTAATACTGTGTTCACTTATAAATTGTTTCTAATGAATATTTATATTTAAATGTAGATACAATTTCGTATTTAGTGCTGTTACAATTGTTTCTAATCAGCATTTATTTATTCAGAGTAAATAAAATTTCATATTTAATGTTGATATTTATGTTTGACTTCTGTTTTCATTTGACATTCATGTTTGTTTGTAAATTATAGTGTTTAAAACATCTTTTTGATTTAATTTTATTACTCTGTTATTTATTAGAGGTTAAATTATTAGTTTAAGAATAATAATGTTAGTTCAGTCAAAAAGTAAACCAGTTATTTCATACAAGAAATGATAGCACGTATAAATTTTGTCAGATTCTGAGAATATTATATTTAAAATATAGTAACAAAAATAATAATAATAATAATAATACTAACAATAATTTAAAAAAACAACAATAACAAACAATACTACGATGATGACGATGACGATGATAATAATAATAATAATAATAATAATAATAATAATAATAATAATAACAATAACAATGGTAGCAATGGCAATAATTAATAAATAAATAAATAAATTCAAAAAGATTATCATAATGAACGAGCAACAACATCTTAAAAGAAAGGAAATTTCACCACTTCATGCAAAAAATAACGTGCCCATTACGTTGTAAATAATTAAAGACCGCAACACTATGCTGTATAGTATACACTCGGTCGATATAATTACAGGAAGAAACAGTAAAATGTAGAAACGTTTCGAAAAGTAAGTTATTTCAGACTGTTACTATAAATAAACATAATATTACTGTTCAGCTGCCAGTTCTGCTTTCATTTAAATAATTATTTGACACATAAATAAAATAAAAACGATTACCTTTCTCGAATTCCAAAACCCCATCTGTACTCGACGTCTGCTATCGTGACGTAAATAAATTGTTAAACAAATGAATACCGATTAAGAACGAAGTTTGTCGAACATTGCCGAGATTAAAAACGAAATCATAGCATTGCTTATTGACTATTTAAACTGAACTGCTGCTGCTTTTATTCTTGCTACTACTACTACTACTACTACTACTACTACTACTACTACTACTACTACTACTACTACAACAAATAACTACTACAAATAATAATAATAATAATAATAATAAAAGATAAGAAATAACATGAGTTACTGAAAAAACTTAACTGGAAAGAAACCAATAGTTTTAATTATAAATATAATTATTAAATCGATTCTATAGAAGATGAGTTTTAAAAAGCCTGCATTTGTTAGCTTGATTACTTTAGCTATTCTTGTAACAACAGTGGATTGCAATAATAACTCATAGTACTGGGTAGATCTTCTCAATCATAGTTATAATTCCTACTACTACTACTACTACTACTACTACTACTACTACTACTACTACTACTACTACTACTACTACTACTGCTACTATACCTCCTACTACTGATAAAAACTATTAGTTACAAATTCACATTAATTAAATACAGTTTATTTTTCTCAGCATTGTACAGAACATAAATAACTGCTATATTAATGGGATGAATTTTATTTGTCATACATGAGTCTAAGTTTAATCTGATAACCGTTAAATACGTCTGGGCAAAAATACATCAAGAAAAGTAATATAAATGTCTTAACGACTTAAAAAAAAAAAAAAAAAAAAAAGTTATTATTTGTGGATGTAGCTCATGGTGGACCCTTCAGATTTCCGAGATTCAGGTTTGTATTTGTTAAATTATTATTTTTGTTTGTTTGTCTGTCTGTTTGTTTATTTTGATAATAAATTTATTTATTTATTTATTTATTTATTTATCTATTTTGTTTCGTTCGATTATTATTATTATTATTATTATTATTATTATTATTATATTTATTATTATTGCTATTTTTGTTATGTTTTATTATTATTTTTTATGTATTTATTTTGTGTTTTTATTACTTATATAATTGTTTATTGTTTACTTATTTCTAATTTACTCATTTTAATGTTATGCACTGTTTGTGTGAAGGTTTGTGTATGTACGTATATTATATCTTTGATATGTGTGTGTGTATGTGTACGTGTATGTAAAATGCAAGTATATCTTTCTGTATATGTTTGTGCGCGTGTGTGTACGTGAACGTGTATGTATATGAAAGCATACATATATGTTTCTCTCTCTCGCTCGCTCGCTCTCTCTCTCTCTCTCTTCTTTCTGTCGGAATCTCTTTCTCACTCGCTCGCTCGGTATGTGTGTGTGTCTGTGAATTTTAATTTGATAACGAGAATTTCTCTGTTTGAAATTAACTAACAACAGTTTTACGAGTTTCCTGTGATGTATTTATTTTCAGAGTGAAAATGGCGGCACATGGACGCAGTTTCGTAGTTACCGTACTTTGTCTAATAACCGTTACGTCGTCAATTAAATATTTCGTAACCGACATTGCTGTCTCCTCGTTCTTTTTTATACGTTCTAACCACGGAATGCCGGGTAATTACGGTTTCGAACAGACGAAGAGAAGAAGCATCTTCGACTGCGCCAGAAGCTGTCAGGTCAATAACAACTGCTATTATTTCTTTTACAACAGTCAAACGAAACTGTGCAAGCTTTCACGTTTCAGACTGAGTCCGGACGAGATCTTTGAAGGTAATTGGGAAACATGGAGGATGAAGTAGAAACCCGCGTCACGTGACCTTGTGAATCTAGGATACAAGTAAGCTACGTGAAGATTATAACTGAATTTTCATACGCGAAACATGCATCACATGATCTTGTGATATTTAGGACGATAAATTAAGTGATGATTATAACTGAATTTTCATAGGAACATACATCACGTGATCTTGAGGATCTTGGACAGTGAGTTATGTAAAGTTTAAAACTGAATGTTACACACTGTCATGGCGAAGTATGTTCGTAAAAGTAGTATTTCGTGACTGAGATATGTAATAAAATAATTTTAACTGTCATCTCAGTTTACTGATTTCATGTTTTACTGTTTTACCTATATTATTATTGTTGTTGTTGTTGTTATTATTGTTGTTGTTGTTGTTGTTAATAATTGTTTAATGTTCTAAGTCTTCACTTCTTCTTTTCCCCTTTTTTTAAATTACAAAATACAATAACAGTATTAATAACAACAACAACAACAGCAGTAATAATAATAATAATAATAATAATAATAATAATAATAATAACAATAACAACTGTAATAGTTTTGTATTACCGGCAGTAGTAGTAGTAGTAGTAGTAACAATACCAAAATAAAGTAATAATAATAATAATAATAATAATAATAATAATAATAATAATAACAATAATAACAACTGTACTAGTTTAGTAGTAGTAGTAGTAGTGGTAGTGGTAGTAGTAGTAGTAACAATACCAAAAATAAATACAAATTAGATTTCAACATTCAGTAATATTTTCCATTTGTTAATATAACTTTATGTATTCAGAGTATTAATACAGATGCTTTAGATACATACATTTTACTTATTTATTAAACCTTTAAATAGGATATATTCACAGCAGCATCTTTTATTTATTAAATAAATCTAAATATACTCTAATAGTCTTTCTCGGTTATCTGTCCTGAATATCTTCTGTGGACTTTTAAGACATCAATAATAATAGCTTAGTAAAGACATAAACCTACATATCATCAATATTGCATGTTTTAGATTACTTTCTTTCACTATCAGATCATCGAAAACAGTTTGTTGTACATGCATATATACATTCGTACGTACAGACAGACAGGCAGAAGAAAACAATAACATACATTTCTAAACACGTAGATAGGTACACACATTTTTTCATACATATAAACACACGTACAAACACACATATATATACTCTCTCTCTCTCTCTCTCTCTCTCTCTCTCTCTCTCTCTCTCTCTCTCTCTCTCAAACAATAACAGTAGCTGTTGTTATAGTAGTAGTTGTAATATTATTAGTAGTAGTAGTTGTTGTTGTTGTTGTTGCTGTAATAGTAGCTGGGCAGATCCAGCTTCTATGATGAGCGGCAGTCCATGACAGAAAGGGGGGAGTCCATAACGTTAAGAAAAGGCGATACTGAAAAATTGCACAAGATCACATGGACCATAACATAATAGTGCTACAACAGAGACGCGGGCAGACGTACTCTACAGTGTTCCATACACTGACAGAAATCTTTAAAAACTAAAGACGCGATGAAAACGCGAGGGGTACCTTTTCCAAAGTGGAATCACATTTTCTCCGCACGTGGCAAAAATGGGGCGAAGCTATCCGAAAGTGCTGCAAGGGTTGCCCCACCCAAGGGGAACAACTCATTTCCGAAACGTGCAAAAAACAACAACAAAAAAACCCGCACATATTTTGAAAATTTGCTCGTTTATTTTTTCACACGCATTTTCAAAACGTGCCGCACCTTTTGTAAATGTTGGAAACGTGTTTGCCACGCTCGCCCCGACGGCGCGTACCTTTTGCACACGTTGAAATATTTTTCCCCGACCCCCGGGCATAGTGCCACATGGCTTTTCAGTTTTTGAAAACCGAATATTTTCAAGACGCGATGAAAATGCGAGGGGTACCTTTTTCAAAGTGGAAAACAAATTTCTGCGCACGTAGTAAAAATGGGGCGCACCTACCCAAAAGTGGAGCAAGGGTTGCCCCATACGGGTGAAAAGTGACGCGCGGCCCACCCAAAGGGGAACAACTCTTTACCAACACCTACCAAAAAGTGGGGCATGTCCGAAATGAGTTGTTCCCCTTGGTTGGCGCGTCCGGCACTCTTCACCCGTGTGGGGCAACCCTTGCCTAACTTTTGGGTAGTTGCGCCCTATTTTTACCACGTGCGGAGAAAAAGTTATTGCACTTTGAAGAAGGTACCTCTCGCATATTCATCGCGTCTTGAAAAAATTCGGTTTTCAAAAACTGTAATGAATAATCATAAATAAATAATATGACTGTGTTTAAACAAAATATTAAACTGTTAGTTTTCATTGAGCTCTCTACTAAATTAAACATTTGTACTTACTGTTCAGTTTGATTAATTTTCTGTATTAAATATTAATGAAAAATTATTCTTATTATTATTAAATTATTAATAAAATTAATTTTTTTTTTTTTTTTTTTTTTAAAGTAAAAAAGTAGAACATACCATTAATAATAATAAAAAATTAGGTTGGTATTATCTTTCCTTTTTACTTTTCTTTTTCTTTCGTTCTTTTTATTTTATTTTTTTCTTTCTTTGTTTATTTCCTTTTTTCGTTATTTTCTTCTTCTTCTTCTTTCTTTTTCATGGGTTATAAACTATGTTCGATTACAGATGTACATTAAACCAGTTTAAGTGCAAATCGAACACGCTCTAGCGTACAGGAATATGTTTCATTGGTACATTTAACAGAACTGGTTTTAATACATTATTTATGTTTTATGATAGCAACTACTGTACAACAAATTTAGGAAACAAGCTAACAATTGAATGTATACTGCTTATAATTTAACGTGTGTTTTTATAACTCAGTCACATGCACAATATGTAAGTGGTTCGTAAGTTGTCGTACGTAACATTCTTTTCTCTGTACCTGTAAGTGGACTATCAGTTTCATTTTTTTCTTTTTTATCTGTACACGGTCTGTATCACTGTACAGTTTTGTCACTGCATCCGAACTGATATCAGACGCTCGAATCTCATCAATGGTAAGATTAGTAAGTTCGTAACAGAAAAGAAGAAAAAAAAAAAAAAAAAAAAAATAATAATAATAATAATTTGTTCTCCGGTGGCAGCGGGTTCTTGTATAGTGTAGAAATGAATCGGACAAAGTATTCAGTCCTAGATGCATGTATACATTATAAACACATTCTCTTCCTTAATAACTGACACGAAATTATACCACAGTACATCTGCTGGTTTAAATACAGCTTACGTTTTACAGTTACACCATAACAACGACAGTTTGCAAGCAGTTCATATCCCAAAGTACGAAGGGACACTGCAAAATTTGTAAATAATTTTCTCTTCTACTAAACAATATTTTCTAATTCTTTTTCTTCTTCTTTTTTTTTGTTTTTGTTTTTTTGTTGTTGTTTTTTTTTGTTTTGTTTTTTCTTACTGCGGAATAAGGGCGACCCTGAAACCCCTACATTATTAATTTTGGATCAGCCCCTGATCAGCAAGTCCCGACCTTCCAAAACACATTTGTGTTAGGTTTCGCATACCTCAAGTACTTACTTGGCTTCGTATCCACTGCGCAATATCTGCGCGTAATTAACTCAGACTCGATTGCATGTTTTTCATCTGGCAGACGAGAATATATTTTTCTTCTAGAATCTTCCTTGAACCGCTGCCAGTTTGCCGCGCTATGCGTGCGGAAATCTCGCACGAAATGTTGTTTCGCGATACTTTTAATTTTTTTTTGTTTTTCAGTTTTTCTTCTTTTTTTTTGACAGTATTTGTTCATTTCGCGGTTCTGTTTCAGTGTTAGGGCATTCACGTGACCTGATGTCAGTTTGGTAAAAGGTTATGTATGGAAGCTGTGCCCGTGTTTGAATAATAATAATAATAAAATGTTAGATACAGTTCTTCAGGTGTAACCAATAAAAACATGCAAATCGAGTTAACGCCCTTCCTTTTTCTTTTTTCTTTTTTTTGTTTTTTCCCATGGATTTTTTTTTTTTTTTGTTTTTTCAGATTAGTTCCTTCTTTGTTTTATTTATTTATTTATTTATTATTTCAGAACAGTGTCGAAAGACTAGGTTATCAAAGATTATGGTTTGATAAATTCTGTTTATGGGATGGTACGTACTAAACAACACTTGCCGCTGCGTTTTCTCTCATTATCTCTATGAATCTTAACCTGAAAACATACTTAAATCTCTCTCTCTCTCTCTCTCTCTCTCTCTCTCTCTCTCTCTCTCTCTCTCTCTCTCTCTCTCTCTCTCTGAGTCTCCAAAAACGAAACACTGTTCATGTATTTGGCATAAATAAATAAATAAATAAATTTAAATACGTACGATGTTTCATCTTATTTATTTATTTATTTATTTATTTTATTTTTTTTTAATTTTATTTGAATTTATTTTATTTTATTACTTCTTCTTCAAACACTTCTCCTCTATTTTGAAATAGAAATGCCAACAACATTTACAGAAGAAATCATGTTGCTTCTTAACCCATACCGTATTTAAATTTCCAGAATTATATTTCTTAATATATCGTTAAAAATGTATTCATATATTCATTCATTCCGTTTAAAATGTTCCTGTCTTAACAGGTAACAAATGTCTATTTTATTCTTAACAGCATGAAAGTTTGCAAGCGCAAATCCGTTTTTCGTTTCCTGATGGTTTTGTTTACTATAATTATCACGGAATTCTGAAAATGTCGTATACAGTGATCTATCATCAAAGCATGGACCAAAACAATCACCATTGCTTGTTACTTGCTGTAAGATAATATTTACTAAACAGAACAGTGTTTATCTAGCAGAACGGATAGTAACTGCTAACTGGCGTTTGGCTGAAGATAAGTTCGGTAAAATACAGATCTGAGTGTTTTGTTACTAGCCGTTTTGAAGACACTGATGTGTTTTTCTGTTTTTACGTTACAACTGTTTGGCATTTCATGTTGGTAGGTGTGGGTGGAAAGACTCGTAACAAGTGCAAGGTTTATTTCAAGAAGATATGCTTTGCATGAATGCTTCTAGATATATACTTACATATATATATATATATATATATATATATATATGCACATAGATACACAGAGAAGCACAAATTCACCATATATACACATGTGTAGATAAATATACACGCATTCCTACCTACCTACTTACTTACAAACATAAACAAATTATTTAACATATATTTATGCATTGCTAACAATGCATGTGTCAAAACAAAACAAGCAATAAAACAAAGAAAAGAATAGAAAAATAAATAAATAAATAAATAAATAAATGAAAACAAATTTTTGCAATCATAATGCACAGTAAGAGCAACCTTGACCTTTCAGTGTGTTTTTTTCTTTCTTTCGTTATCAATTCTTTCCTTTTATTCGTTCCTTCTTTCTTTCTTTCTTTCTTTCTTTTTTGTTTTTGTTTCTATCAAAGCCAGTATTCTAAGATGAAGAAGAAGAAAACAAGACAGTTAAATTGAACAGTAACTTTATTCAAACATCGATTGAGATGCAAGTTAAACAGACACGCCATGGCGACCTGTTCTCATTAACATCACTCTGGTATTCATGCGCACGATCCTTTGATTATAGTTCCTGCGCAATATTTTCCGGAAATACTCCGATGCGTTGAGAGTCATACTAGATCAACGGAGAGAAAAAAAAAAAAAAAAAAATGATACTAAAAATTTAGGAACTAATAAATGTTATTCAGACAGTATTCAGCCAATAAGCTTGGTTTTCCGACATATATGCCTGTGAGATAGTTAATTTAAACATCGATGGTCGGGAAAGAGCCAAATTATAAAACACAAAAGAACGTATGAAAGCTCGAAAACAAAATCAGCTTCCAAACACATTATTCTCCGTTATTTAATTTTGTTTGTTTATTTAGTAGCCGATATTACTGTAATTTCCGAACATATCCGAAAGTTGCCGAACATATCCGAGTATTTCCGAACATAGCCGATCATTTCCGAACAAAAGGACATCGTATAATTTCACATTTCTTGAAACTGTATTGTTCATCTAGTGATACTTTCTTCCATGGAGCACATATCAGTGTATTGAAAAATTAACTGCTTAAATAAATTATACACATTCTGTTCTCTCTTCATCGTCTGCATGTTGTGTATTATAGTTTTGCATTAAAAAAAAAAAAACAAAAAAAAAAAAAAAAAAATCATTTTAATATAAAAAAAATTATAGTTGAAAGTAAAGACATTTCAACGGCATAAAAAATGTACTAATGAAAGCACTATGATAGCAGTAATAGATATGAAAATATTTGTGTACACTTTAAATTTCACATTAAGATAAAATCGAATCAAGAATTAAATTTTTATAACATTAACTGCATATTGATCAACATTTACTTTCAAAACTAATACAACTTATCGATCTGCCATCTATTATTCGTCTTGTCACAATAATCCTGTGAAATCGTCACGATTTACGTATTCAATTGTCTATATCGATGGTTTGAAAATTTAATTTAAAAAAAAAAAAAAAAAAAAAAAAAAATCAAAACAAATAACATTAAAAACAACCTTTTGATTATAACACAATTAAAAGTGTACATACGACATGTAATTCCAATAAATATAATAAACTTTTTTTTTAAATAGAAATTTAGACAATTTGATAATTTAAAAAACAATCCTAGTTAAACATAGTATAATTCAATTTTTTACTAATTCTACTTTGGTGGCGTGTAAATTCAACTTAAGGAAAATTGAAGGTGAATTTCTCAGTAGCACAATGTTTTATAACTTTAAGAAAAATCACATGTTTTTAGCTGTTAAAATATACGAAGGGTTCAACATGCCAATTACAAAATAAGCAGTTTTGATTACCTCTCTTTCACAGAGAAGATGAGTTTATAAATGAAATACAAACGTAAAACGTAGAGTTTCTATGACGTAATATTTCTCTATATGTTCATATTTAATCTTCACACACAAAAATCTAACAATATCAAATAGAGAAAAAAAAAAAAAAAAGAAAAAAAAAAAAAAAAAAAAAAAGGAAAGCATTTATTATTAATATCTGCCCAAAATGTTTTACAAGCCAAAAAAACAAAATTAACATTTCTCCACGGATTCATTACGTCAACAAATCATTTATATATATAACTTCAAACAATACCGCGGATTACAATTATGTATTCATCCAACAACTGAAAGAAAACTCGTTTAAAATACAGACGTTATGAACTGAACGAAATCACTCGATGAAATACAAAACAGTGCGAAGTTTTAATGACACAATGAAACAGCACGATCGAACACCTTGTTAACAAATTCAGAATAACTACTCGTTTGAGTAAGCTGTGATAACGTTCGGTAGGCTGTGGTAACTGTTGGTAAGCTGTAACAACGGTTTGGCGTGGGCTGCAGTAGTGCTTGGTAGGCTGTAAGTCACTTTTTGTAAGATGTAGTAACGTTTGCTAAACTTTGAGCAAGTTGTAAGTAAAATCTGGAAGTCCGTAGTGTTAAGTTAATAACATATTTCACTGTGTTGTTATTTTTAGTAACATAGAGTACGCTGTGGTACGCATATTAAGGCTGCGGTACGTGTATTAACGCTGTGGTACGTGTATTAACGCTGTGGTACGTGTATTAACGCTGTGGTACGTGTATTAACGCTGTGGTACGTATATTAACGCTGTGGTACGTATATTAACGCTGTGCTAACGTGCAAGAAGGCTACGTTAACGCGTAGACGGCTCTAGTAAGCTTCAATACGATAGAGTAGGCTGTGGTAGCATGTAACAAGGCTGCGGTAATGTGTATAAGCATACAATTAACCGTTTTACGATGTAGTTAAGTTTTAATATGTAACAGGATTAAATAGTATTTAAAAGGCTGCGGTGAGTGACATTAAGACAATAGCTGTAGAATTATACAGTATGCTGTTGTAATCTGTAACAACGTATAACACAGTCTTACCTGTAGCAATATACAGTAATGCACATTAAGCTGTGTTGACATGTATAAAGACGTATTAACATCAAGTAAGCTGTAGTAAGCTGCATTAGCATGTATTTTACAAGGAAGCTGTATTAACGTGTACATATATAGTAACTTCTTCGTTTTAATCTAAAACAACATAGACTTAGTGGTAGTAAGTTAACGTAAGCTTAAGTAACATCATAGTAACTTGATCTTTAGTAATAAAGTACAGACCGTCATTGTTTAGAGAATATCAAAATGTAAATCTTTTATATATATTTAATATATTATATATATAAATATATATAAAGAGAATTTACTAAGTGTTTTTCTAAATTAATTTCATTGCAGCGGGCAATAAAATATCAGTAAAATTAAGTTTACGTTAGCATACAAATTTTTTTTCTTTTTTTTAAAATAAAAAAACCCATATATGTTTATTTTATTACAAAATAACAAAAATAAATAATTATTATTTTCAAGTTTTAACTACTGTTTATTTTTTTAGGTGTTCTTTCATAAATAAATAAATAAATAAATAATAACCAGTCACACAAAATATATTGCAGACATATACAGGTCATAAGTTGAGCAGGTGAAAACAAAAATGCGAAGAAGCTATCTAAAAATAAATTTAAAAATGCGTCGCTGAAACGTATACTGACCAACAAAAGAAAATTACTACTATTGTATATTTGGTGACGCTGTTTTCATTATATAAAGACGGCTGCAAATCGAACAACTGCGTATACATTGCATTGTGGGTATAACGAAGTAAGTATTGCATTTTCTTTTGACTGTCAGTATACAGATGCGACTATTGAATCAAGACACGAAAATAAAATAAAAGCGAAGAACCACATCTAACATTTTTTTTTTTTTTTTTTTTTTTTTACATACAGATATTTGCATAAATTTTTATCGGTTTTTCATGATGTCCAAAGATCACTGTAAGTTTTATATTTTTCTTCAGCGTGTCCAAAATTAAAAAAAAAAAACAAAAAAAAAACCAATTAAAATAAAATGTCCAACACAGTCCGTCATTCAGATCGTTTAGTACTGTCCCTTGATGTCCCTCTTTCCGTAGCCCATTCCAGCTTGACTGGCTCCTTGGTTCGATCCGTACTGGAGGTTGATGGTAGCTTTGGATGCCTGGGACATGTCTTCCACAGCGATGTCTGCAACGTGTCTCTGCCCGCCCATCGACATTCCAGCTTGACTAGCACCCCTGTTAGACCCCGCCTGCAGTCCGATCACACCCTGCCCCGCCCTGGACGCCTCCCCTGTTTTGATGTCGGCAATGTGACGTACAGCTCCCATGGCCATACCTGCTTGGCTAGCGCCTTTGTTACTTCCGGCCTGAAGACCAATCACCGTTTGTCCTTCCCTGCTCATGTCGTCTGCTCTGATATCGGCAATATGGCGGACGCCACCCATTGCCATACCTGCTTGGCTAGCGCCTTTGTTACTTCCGGCTTGTAGACCAATCACCGTTTGTCCTTCCCTGCTCATGTCGTCTGCTCTGATATCGGCAATATGGCGGACGCCACCCATTGCCATACCTGCTTGGCTAGCGCCTTTGTTACTTCCGGCCTGAAGACCAATCATCGTTTGTCCTTCCCTGCTCATGTCGTCTGCTCTGATATCGGCAATATGGCGGACTCCACCCATTGCCATACCTGCTTGGCTAGCACCTTTGTTACTTCCGGCCTGAAGACCAATGACAGACATACCTTCTTTTGACATGTCGTCTGTTTTGATGTCGGCAATATGGCGGGATGCTCCCATTTTCATGCCTGCCTGTGACGCGCATTTGTTTGTTCCTGCTTGAAGACCAATGATTCCAGCTCCAGCTCTCAGCTGTTCTTCTGTGAAATGATATTCTTGTTTTTCTGATGGTTTGGGGCCGCAGGTTGGACCGGTAAATCCGTGACGTTGTGCCTAAACAAACAGACAAATAAATAAATAAATAAATAAATAAATAAATAAATAATATTTATAAATAAAGAAAGAAACAACAACGAAAAACAAAACAATGAATGAATGAATGAATAAATAAATAAATAAATAATATTTATAAATAAAGACAGAAACATAAAAAACAATGAATGAATGAATGAATGAATGAATAAATAAATGAGCGAACCTAAGAAAGAACAAAACTAAGATAGCGGAAAGAAAGAAGGATGTTGTTACTATTACAATGTTGTTTTGTTTCTCTTTTGTTTTTTTTTGTTGTTTTTTTCAAAATGAAAATAATGAAAATTGTTTAAGTAACAAACAGGTAGAAGGATCATTAAAATTCTTCACTGATCAAATTAATATCTTTAGCAAGTAATAAAAACACTATCAAGTATTTTAACCGTCATAAAGATAGCTTATCTAACTCATTTGTCATTCAATTTATGTCATGAATATTGTAGACAAATGTTATTAAACCAAATAAATTACTGATATTACCATAATATATACTATGTACTCAAGCATTATAAGTAAACATGTTATAACGTCATAATATGTAGACATACAGTATTACGTCATACTAATCGATGTTGTAAGTTATTATACTCTGTACATTATGACATCGCAATAAACGAAGTAGAAACATTATTATGACATCATAATTAACAAAGTAGTCAGGTATTATGACGTGATAATAAACGAATTAGTCATATATTATAACGTCATACTCGTCTTATATTGTGACGTCATAATACACGATTTAGTTATATTTTCACTCCACAACGGAATGGCTAGGTATGCATTTTAAATAACTTTTAAAAAGATATATAAAGTTTATTTTATTTTACTTTATAATTACCTTATTAATTAATTATTTATTATTATTATTATTATTATTATTATTATTATTATTATATTTTTGTTATATGTAGAATTACAGATTTATATATTAAGGCTGAACTGGAGTATGGTATTAATTTGTTTATTCATTTATTTATTCATTAAGACGTAATAAATATATTAGCCGCTATATGAAACTGTACGAAATATTCTGAAGCGTATAAAGTAGCTGGTGCATTGAACACAATACTGTGGCGCGTATGAAGTAGTTGGTTCATTTCTTTTTAACTGATTTAGCTTAACGTTCTAAAGTTGTTGATGACGCAGACTACGTACCTCAGTTCCAAGCTGGAGGATTGTTGAAATCACCATTGCCATATTTCGACCTTCGTACAGATCATTCGTCTGGAAGAGGCTGTTGCTAGGGACACCGTAGGCCTCAGCTCCCTTCAGGAAAATTTCGATGTTCTCCATCTAAAAACAAAACTTCATACAATTATGTGTAGAATGTACGAACGTTATAACATTGCGTACAGAACGTAAGAATGTATTCCGTTATATGTAAATATATAATGAACGATATCAGTAGATGGACTTTTTCTATCATTGTGCATAGAATGGACTTTATATTACTGTATGTAGAACGTACCAACTTTATGAAATTATGTGTTGAAAGAATTTTATACACATTATATATATAGGACGGAAGAATTTTATACTGTTATGTAGAGAACGAAATATTTATACCATTGTGTGTGTGGAACGTATGAACTTTACGTCATTATATACCAAACGAATATTACGTCATCGTGTGTAGAGTTGATGGATTTTATATTAATGTGTGTAGAAAGTAAGAACTTTATATATTGTATAAAATGACTTTATGTCATCATGCATAGAACAGTTTAAAAATATGGAATAAATTTTTTTAAATATGTGTCAGTTCTTCATGTTTTATTTTATGATAACAAATTTACAAGACCAGTTTTAGCAATTTTGCATTCTGTTTCAAGATTTCTAGTAATATTACAGTTTTAAGGTAATATTTTAAATTTCAAAGGATTGCTTCATTTCATGCCTTAGCCGTTTGCTTTTTTTCAAATATGTTATCTTAGTTTGACACCGAGTTGGCCTTTTAAATATTTCAAATAAACCATCATGGAAGAACTCATTGTTTTGACATTTCTATCTAAGAATGGTAGCACTTCAAGAGAGTTTAGTCCTACATGATTTAAACTTTTCGCGTTTCAAATGAAATGTTTATAAAGAGAAAATATCTGCCTACTGCTTCTCAAACACTTATCACTTTAACAGCACAAACATTTGTGTTGAAAAATTCCTTAAAGATTAAAAAGCAACAACTTAACACTTCTTTGCTGGATTCATGTTCTTTTTTTTTCCTTTTCTTTTTTCTTTTCCTTTTTGAACTCCAAGCAGATAACACGTGATATATAAATTAAACAAACTTTGCGTCACTATAAATGAAACCTCATTAAAATTATTCATTTTTGGAACTGAGAACATGTTACGTAATAAATTAACATCAAACATCCGATCTATTTTCGTCTGTCGTTAAAACATTCCATCATTCAAAACGTAATAACTTTATTTGACAATTTTAATGTAACAGGAGCTCTATATAAAAAAACAAAAGAGTTCTAATTGGTATGAGAGAAAAAATGTTATTAGCCGAGCTGGTAGAAAAAAAAGATTCTAACACAGAAGAATCTGGATCAACTCTTCACAGTGGACTTCGAATAATCCAAAATGTTAACGATTAAAAATGACTTTATTTTTTTTCCCCCTTTATTTCCTGAACATTGTTTTGAAATAAATACTCCGTTTCTCCTTAATTTTTACTATTGTTATTACTATTTTTATATTTCTTTTTTCGCTTCTTTTTCTTCTTTTCTTTATCTTCATCATCATCATATCGTCATCATCGTCGTATTCACCTCTTTTTTTAAAAACTTTTTAATGTTCTTACAGATTTCAAATAAACATTTCTAAGACGACTTCAGTTCTTGACGCCTCAAATACAACTTTCACAAAGCTGCTAAAATGTTGTGCCAGCTTCACAAACCAACTCCAAATACGTCATCAAAACTGTATTCCTCGACGTTTTTTTTTTTTTTTTTTTTTTTACCCTGCATAATTGTTCTTCATATCTTTATTCTTCTAACTGTCAAAGTCATTATTCGGATTTTTTTTTTTTTATATTTTGGACAATCTCCTATCCAAATTACACGATTCTTCTTCTTTAATAATATTTAATTTATGGGCTTCAAATTGATGGTGCACCGTTTTCTGTAATCCTTCCAACGTCATTTAAACTTCGAGCTCGTTGAATTTAGATTCCTAACCTTTGAACCCAAGCAGTCATATGGCGATAAGATGTTTAGGAAACCAACGTTGTTATTCTGAATAGATTTCTTTTCCAGAGAACTGGGCAGTGTATTTGTTAATTCGACACCATGGCGATAACAAATTTTCCCCCGAAACAGATTCTTAAATTACTTTATGATGAAAGCCGTTCTCCATCTAAAACTAAACTTCATACAATTGTATACACAAAGTACGAACGTTACAACATTATATATAGAACGTAAGAATTTTGTATAAAATATGTAGAACGTATAAACGTTATATCATCTTACAGAACGTAAAATGTTATTGTATACCCTTATATGTAATTACAATAATGAAATTTATATCGTCGTGTGTTGAACGTATGAAGGTTATAATATTGTATATACAGAACGATACAATTCTATACCATTACATTTAATTATACAACGAACTAAATGATCATGTCAAAGTTACGTTGATGTTACGGTTTTAAAAAAGTTAGTGTATTCAATCTTGAGATTAACGCTGAGACATCGGTTCCTTTTCGTTTGCGATATTTGTACGTATGTTTGTTGTTGTAAGAAAAATAAGCGAGAAAAGAAACATGAACGCCTTTTATCTTATCGTCTGCAGCAGACGCCATACTTTGATGACTCATTTATTTTTGGGAAGGGTAAGAGATTGTTCATCATCTCGAAAATGTTCACCGAAAATAGATCGAGTAAAAAATTATTATTATTATTATCATCATTATCATTATCATTATCATTATCAGTAGTAGTAGTAGTAGTAGTAGTAGTAGTAGTTTTATTCCTCAAATGTTTTTATTCGTTTATTTAATTTTTTCTTTTGTTTCGATCCTCCTTTTATTCTGTCTTTCATTTTTATATGCTTTTTTATTTCGATTTTCATCTTTCAAAATCAATATAAAATAATAATAATAATAATAATAATAATAATAATAATAATAATAATAATAATAATAATAAAAAACAATAAATAAAAAGTAAAGCATGATATAAACCAGAGTTTGGCTTAAGACGTCATCATTGGGTTTTTTAATGACATCATCATCTCCATCATGTATTGGCGAACGTATAAACATGCTTTACAAAGCCCAGTGGTTTCTCATTGGTCAATTATTGGTATATCTCCATGGACACGGTTCCCTACAGATGACCCATCCATGGTAACAACTCTTGCTAGGCCAGGTCAGTGACTTGGTCTGTATTAATTGTAAATTCTGGAGTCAGGAGATGCGAACCCAGGGTCTGGCAGACGTAAAAATCACTTTAAAAACAGCTGTAAACTCCGAAACAGAACCCATGTAATTAGCAACAGTAGTTTCAGTCATCTTTAACCATTAAAATCTTCAACGATTTTCCCCATGTTTATATTTTGATGTCCTCATCTATAAATCACAACAGATTGGTTCTGTTACTAAGAATATCTTCAGAACACATGCTAGAGTAAATTAATTCAAGGCAGATCAATCGAGTTTTTTCCTTTCGTCTTCGTGAGTTCATGGATTTTTTTACGAAGATTTCACAGATACTTTTTGAAAATCTGTTCAAAAATATTTATCTTTAGTGATGTATCATTGAACAGGAACACGACATACTTGACAATATATTATTTTTTACCTTTTTGTCTTGTAATCGTAAGTGACAGACTGCATCTACGACCACGACAAGACGTAAAGAATCTGTCCGTCCGTCTGTCTTTATTTATGTATGTATGTATGTATGTATGTATGTGCACTGTAGAGGTCACAATTCCATTAAAATTAAGAAACAGCGAAATAAATGATGATGAGATTCAAACGGAGTATCTTTCGGATTTAAAATCGATGTCACTGAATCAAGATTTTAAAATTTATTCATTCATTCATCAATCAATATTTCGATTTTAAAAAATTCAGTTTGAGAAGAAAAAAAAATTCATATATATAGTATGTATTAATAATGAAACAGGCTGCCTGTGGAAGCGAATTTAAAACCTTCCAGAATTAAATCTAATAAAGAAATACGTGAATTAGGCAATTTTCTTCTCTGTATAAAATTATCCTTAGATTTAGTAGATACTTATATCATAGACACTGTTACACGATCTCAACTCGATCACATATATGATATATCAAACAACTGGTACACAGTTCCATTAATCCCAAATGAAAGACGGTTATTTTTGAACGAGATGTCCTTTGACTCAAAGGTACTGGTATCATTACTTGTTAGCAGTTTCTTTTTTAGAACTGACTGACAAGATGAAGACCACAAACTCCTTTTCATCAGCAGAACTATCTAATAAAATAGTAGCATCTCGCTAACAATGAACTTTCCCAGAAGTACTTTATCATGATCGACGTTCTGAATCGATGTCTACGAAAACGATTGTCAGAAAATTAGCGCCATAAAATGGTGTTTTTGGTCATCTACGACTTTACGTAAGCAGGTAGCGATTGGTTATGTATTTAGGTCGTATTGTTATCATTAGTATGTGTATAGAATATCAACGTATAAAACTGAGTCCAATGGATATTTTGTAAAGGAAGCAATAGGTCTTAATCCATACAGTAATAATAATAATAAATCCTGAATCTATGCAATAACAACAATAATAATAATAATAATAATAACAATAATAATAATAATAATAATAATAATAATAATAATAATAATGTTCGACAAAGATCATCATCATCATCATCATCATTACTATTATCATCATTATTATTGTTGTTGTTGTTGTTGTTTCTTGAAATGTCCATTGTTCATTTGTTTGGTAATTATACAAGAAAAACTTACCTTTAAGCATGCACGTGGTTTTTTTGCTGTCATTCACGGTGTTTATACACAACATCAAGCCCGTGCTATATTTTTTCTTTCCTCGACAACTAAAATCAATTTTTTTTATATATATATATAAAAATAAAACTGATTCTGAAAACGGAAAGAACAAATACAGCATGAACCATTAAAATAGGGGGAAAACATAACCAACATACATTCGTATAGAAAATACAAACCATGACGTCATAATGACGTCATATAAACCATGCACAATTAAGACAAAAAGATAGCCTCAATTAATTACGTTTGTTTTCGCTTCCAATGCAAATATATAACGTGACAAATGTTTGAGCAAATGAAAGAGGTTGGGGTAGCCGTTGATGTCGTCAAAGCATGCTAGGTTGAGAAGAAGCATCAAGTTCAAAATGTGAACATGCGTGTTTTGTAATTTGTAATTTATCTCATCTTATTTTGTTAGTAAATTACTTTATGAAACTAAATTAATTAATTAAATGAATTAATTAATTAATAGAAAAAAAGAAAAATAAGTAAATATTTAGTAGTGAGGAGAAGAAAAGAGGTGAGAGAAAAGTCGGAATAAATAAATAAATAAGTAAGTAAATAGAATAAATAAATAAAATAAAATACATAAATAAATAAATAATTAAATAAATAAATAAATAAGTAAATAAAATAAATAAAAAAATAAATAAAAAGTAAATGAATAAATAAAGCAGTTTTAAAGATTATTTAAGAAGAATAGATATTTTTTATTTATTTTTTATATACTACTAACAGTCGACTGCTTGCTGTATAGTATTTCATTCTTGGATAGTAAATGTAAACATGGAAACAAACAAAAACCCTGAAAAGTGAAGCAGTGAAAAGCTCAAAATTGACATGCAGACTTCTGGAATGAAGAAAATTATTTATTTATTTATTTGTTTGTTTGTTTAATTACTTATTTAATTACTAAGTTACTTACTCTTACAACCATTGCTATTGTTACCATTACTGACAATGACGTAACAATAATTAAATGACGTAATAGCTTTTGTTTGTTTTTCAGATGGTATCTGATTGGCAAAGTTAAGGTTCCTTTATTATTATTATTATTATTATTATTATTATTATTATTATTATGTTTTTGTGATGCTGTTGATGCTGCTATATTTATAATGCTATATAGAAAACAAAATTTATAAGACTTCAATGACGTAATACTTGTGTTTATTTAGGAGCAAACACGGTGGAAAAGATAGGATTAATTTTTATAGTATTTTTATGGTTTTATTACTGTTGTTGTTGTCGTCCATGCTGTTTAGAACGGCAGCTACAACGACGAAATAGCAATAATTAAAAACATTTATTTATTTATTTACTTATTTATTTATTTATTTATTTTGAATTATTATTACCATATTTCACTACATTTCCTTTTTTCTTTATAATTTGAAATTATTTTATTTCTACTATTTAGGCAATATATTATTAAATGTTTATTTTTCAAGTTGTTAATCATTTTCAGTCAGTAATAAAGAATAAAATAATACTTAAAATGCTGTATATCAGGAATGTAAAATAAATAAATAAAATAAATAAATAAATAAATAAATAAATAAATAAATGTTACAAAATAGATCAAAATTGTATTGTGTTTAAAAAATACATCTTCAATTTCACAATACAAATATTTGTTCTAGTTTTACTCTTTCATTTGTTCATTCTCTCATTCTCGCCATCTTTTTTTTTTTTTTTTTTTTTTTGTGTTGTTAGTTAGTTAGTCTGTTTTTCTTTCTTCGTCATTTATGCATTTTCATTAATGATTTAAGTTTATTTTGTTTATTTATAGTGTATATTCTTTTAAATTTTGTCTTTAGTTTACCTAATTGCTGAAAAGAAACAGTTAGTTAGTTGTTAGAATGTTCTAGAAGTTTATAGAAAAAAAAAAAAAAAAATGAAATCAGAAAAAAAAAAGAACTCTGCTCAAATACCCAAACACGCTTGTCTTTATAACGAATGCAATGCAGATCCGTCAATTCCGTAATTCTCCGTGTGTGTCGTCTCGGTAAACATCGACAAATTTCGTAACAACATTTTATAACAAAAAAAAAAGCCGTGAGAGATTTTGCCTCGTTAAATTTCGATAATTGTTTTTGTTTGTTTGTTGTCGTTTTGGCGGAGGGTTGTTGTTGTTGTTGTTTGTTTTGTTAAATTAATTTTATTTATGTATATAAATTCAGATGATTTTCGTTTTATCTTCTTCGATGCACATCGTTAAATTTCGTGACTAGAAAGCAAAATCAGGATATTTCGGCTTAGGATATTCCGGAGAATTTTATATGCTGCGACTTTATAATCAGTCTTCGTGATTTCATTTTATATTTTCTTTAATATATTATGAATTCTATTTTTTTTATGTATTTTGTTTATTTATTTATTTAATTATTTGTTATTACAAATAAATAAATGTACTTTTTTCTAGATTATCCTTTGTTTCTAAATATAAATACTTTCGCGTCCTTCTCGAATATTCTTACTGAAGATGACGTCATCGGTAATTTTACTCCATTCAAAATAAAACTATTCTCCTACAAACTACTTTCATTTTTTTTTTTTTTCTGAATCATATGTTACGTATAAACGCTACATACGTTACTTTTCTCTGTTCTACAATTCTCCTTGCAATTTTAATACAAAAAAAAAAAAAAAAAAAAACGGCCGGGATTTGATTTCCTCAAAGGGGTGTGTGCCTCCATTCTCATGGATATACAATGATGATAATTTTACTAGCATTTCCATAAATAAATATTGAATGAATCTTATACCGACTGGAGCATGGACAAAATACGGACATACGAATGTAACAAAAAGATCGAAGCTGGCAATGAAACCCAGTGCACAGTAGGCGGACACGAAACTAATCGACTGCGCTGGCGGACAGACGTTTTCGACGGACGGACAAAACGGACGGACTAGTGGACGGACGACGGACTGACACGGATACGGACGGACGGATCTGCACATATTGGAAGTGATACAAACGGTAACAACTGAAGCTACCCACCTGCTTAAAGGGCATTTGACTGTCTGTGAACTTGAGTTTGATGGTTTTGCATTTGGCGGGAAGGTTGGACTTGGGTGTTCCATCGTACACGGCCTTGACGAGTCTGAAATAAAAAAATAAAAAAGAGATGAAGAAAATAAAATACTGAAATAAATAAATAAATAAATAAATAAAATATAAAAATAAATAAATAAATAAATAAATAAGATGGCACTGCAAAGAAAAGTCTCTCTTTCCCTCTTTCCCCCTAGTCTTTCTCTTTCCCTCGCTCTCCCCTCCTTTTCTCTCCCTCCCTCTCCCTCTATTGGCTATTTTTTTTTCGACTGCATTTCAAAAGACCTGTTTAGACATTAAATAATACAACATCAAAAGATCACAAAAGATAATTACATAATAAAAAATAAATAAAAAATGACATGTTTGATTCTATCAAACAAAAATATCTTATAAATAAAACATGCATCTTATAGTATAAACATAAATATAATCTACCCCTCCCCTTCTCTCTCTCATACATATATATATATATATAATGTAGGTCTGCGTATGTATGTCATACCCTGCAGATTTCATAAATAAATTATTAACAAGGATAACATGGTTGGAACGGTAAAAGACGATACTGATAAATATTAAATAAAATAAATTAAGCTGTTGAAATGTTAGCAACAGAAATTTATGTAAACAGCAAAATATTACGTAAATAGTAAATGTAAAATCACATACATTGCAGTGGAAAAACTATGTAGTACCCCTATTTCTTGTGCTGTATGACAGTGTATTTGAAATATGACTGCAATATTGTCATTTTATGTTATGTACGGCAGCTTATGTGAAACGTTACTAAAATACTGCCACTGTGCAATGTACGGCAATTTATGTAACGTATGAAGTGTTATGTGAAATGTGATCGTATTATAGATATTTTGTGTAATGTACGACATTTTATGTGGAATATTACTGTGATATAGCCAGCATATAGAATAAATGAAATGCGACTATCATACTGCCATTATGTGACTATAATAATGCCATTTTATGGTATGTACGACTTTTTATGTGAAATGTGACTAATATATTGCCTATTTGTATAACATATGACATTTTGTGTCAAGCGTAACTATTTTAATCTTTCAAAAACATTTATCTGGGTCACAGTAAAAAATGAATATATAAAAAATCTTAAAACGTGATGTTTTATTTTTCGGAATGCAGTGATGTCTGTATCTTTAAGAGAGGAAAAAAAAGCTGCATGTTCATAAAAATATCTGGTGGAGTGATTCTAATGTTGTTAATACACGTAATGCAGTCGAGGTAAAACATTACATAGTGAAAGGTAAGACAGGATTTTTTAATTTTATTTTGCAAATACGAAAGTTTCTCACAGATCCAGAGACTGGTAAACAAATATATAACCAAGGAAGCAATAAGTTTCATATAGCATGGCTCTTCAGCGTCATTCTTTATGTAATAAAACGTCACAGTCATATTACGTAAATAACAAGAACACTGATTTATGACGTAATACACGATTCGACGTATAGGGTCACAAATATAAATATATATATATATATATATATATATATATAATAAGTGTGTGTGTGTGTGTGTGTGTGTGTGTGTGTGTATGCTTATATCTATCTATCTATCTATCTATCTATCTCTGTATCACCATTCCCAAAATATAACTTATTGGTTAACACATTTATACATCGTTCTTGTTCTTATTAAACATCCATATTGATTTGAATAGTGATAACGCACATATGAGTTCTGACGTTTTATAGTGAGTATTTCTTTAACATGCTTTTAAATATACCTGGATTAATATTATTCGTATGTTATATTATGGCACTGGTATTTTACTCATCCATTTAAATAAAACTGGATATCCTGCCTTATTATTTCTTGTTATTTTATATCATGGCATTGGCATTTCGCCCGAGTATTTCTTTTACATCTGTTTAAATAAATACCAGGACATAATGTTATGTTTTATTATAGCATTAGCATTTTGCCTGAGCATGTTTTTAACATCTATTTAAAATATATAACAGCAGTGGCATTTGAAATGCTATTTCTCAACGATCATGTATGACCTAGGAGTTAAATATACATAAAGTAAAAATGAAAATAATTGCTACCTGACGAGCAAAACTCCACTTCTTAGTCTTTTTTCTACTTCCAAAGCCCCGGATCCGATGTCTTCGCCAATAAGTTGTTTAATCCAGTTTCTCACTTCAAGTTCGTTTCCGCTGTCGTATTTTGCAGCTACCTGTTACAAAGAAGAGAGTAGTTATTAATAATCGTGTTTGGAGAAGAGAGGTATGGTGCAAAGAGAGAAAGAGGGACATACAGAAAAAGAAAATGTTATGAATGTGTGTGTGTGTGTGTGTGTGTGTGTGTGTGTGTATGTATGTATGTATGTATGAAGAGAGAGAGACAGAAAGACAGAGAGAGAGAGACAGTAATAAAAATTATTGGAATGCTCAACTTTGCAAGCTGTAAACATTAAAAGCTTTCGATTTAACTTTTTATAACCCTTTATACATTAATGATAGATGATGGTCTTGCGATATTGCACTGTCTTTGAGGTTGTTTAATGTGTACGAAAATATACATTAATGAATGAATGAATTAATATTTGCGAAAGCCTCACTATACTTTTAATATTATAGAGAATTATTATTTTTTTGATAAAGAAGGAGTTAAAAAAAAAAAAAAGCATGAAATGTGGAAATGGGCAAACCCAATGTCACCAATGTCACCATTCTTTGACCTACTTTTATCAGTTAGCAACAAACATTTTCATACTACGACCTTCCCGTAATCAGTACAGCGGAAACCACGAAATTTATTACATCATTCCTGGAGCATTGGGTGAAACGGGCAAAAACACACAGAGATATACATACATGCGCACGAGCACGCTCACGCACAAACGCACAAGCGCTGTCTCTCTCCCAAACGCGCATGCGCACACGCACACGCACGTGCAGCCAGACTGTTTAAAATCTGCACCTGATGCACTCTTAACAAGGCGGCATCTTTCAAGTACAACAAGTATAAACAATTCGCTAACTTATCAGCGCCATCTGGCGGACCCAGGAGCTGCTTATCGGGAAGGTGAAAACGAGGCGTGTTATTTCCAGCATCCAGAAGATAAGTTTGCACTGCGCATGTTTCGTTTCAAGGTAACCATGCTTCTCTCTCATCATGGGAACACGAAAGCAATTGATAGTGCGTAGAAAAACGAAAAGATGGGTTTGTTCTAAAACACAACATTTTTTTACTTGTGTTAATCTAGAAAATGTGTTTTAAAACATGTACGACATAAGTTTTATATCCATAGGTTATAAGAAGTTATAATTATATCAATATTAATAAATAAAATTAAAAATTAAAAAAAAAAAAAAACAAAAATAAAAACAAGAAAAACCCTAGTGTGTGTGTTTGTGTGTGTGTGTACACATACATATATTTACAAATATATATATAATGATAATACAATAAAATAAATAAAATATTAAAGAAACATGCGCCCATTTTTTTCTTTCTGTCCATCTTCATCATCTCTAAAATTAAAAATATTTTTCAAACATTTTTCCCGTATTCTCGACTAATAAAAAAAAAATTCATAACTTCTAAGATTTTTTTTTTTTTTTTTTTTTTTTTTTTTACTATCTGTTTACATTTATGATTCTTAACGTCATTACGATGTTCATAAGGTAGAAAAAAGAATTATCTAAACTTGGCATATTTTTAAACTCACTTTGTCCGTCTGTCTGGCTGACTTTTTAAATCTATCTACCATTCTATCGTTCTGTCAGAATTTCCGTTTGTCGCTTTCAATCAGTGAGAAGCTTATATAATTTTTATTAGACTTTTATTTTCCCCGTTTCTTTTGAACGTACACAAAGAATGATATTATCTATACCAGACTCCGCTATTACCACAACCGATAAACGTTACTGACAAGCACGTGCAGAAGGAGCAGCAAAGATTTATGGGGGAATTTACAGAACACAAATTTTACAAGGAATTTTTAATATAGCGCTCACTGCTTTTGAACGAAAGCAAGGTTAAGTTGGTAAATAATTAATGTTTAAATAAATAAATAAATAAAAATAAATAAATAATTATTTATTAAACTAATGAATAAATAAATAAATAATTTATCAGTAAATCTATAAATAAATAAATAAAATAAATAAAATATAAATTAAATTAAACTTAATGAATAAATAAATAATTTATCAATAAATGTAAAAATAAATAAATAATTTTAAACAATAAATAAATAAATAAATTATTTAAATAAATAAATAAATAAATAAATAAACAAAATAAAAAATAAATTCAAAATAAATAAATAAATAAACAAATAAATAAGCAAACACAAAAAATATGTTCAAAATTAAAACATCAATCCGCCATTTTAAAAGATCAGAAATAATCATAAAACCTTTTCAGAAATTCAAAACTTGACGTTCCTTCCGCATGTTAACGAGAGCAGCTGGCCTTCGTCTATTTTCGTAAGACAGTAAAACACGCGCCGCTATCGGGAAAACACGAACTGCGGCTGCCGTCTGCAGGTAACCCGATCTTTGCCGAGTGAAACTTTTGGCACGCTTCAACTTTCAACCATCCGGGTGATTAATGTTTCAGCATCGCCGACTTGTCTGTCTTCGAGGACGAGCTATTTATAGATTTATAGGGTGACCAGTCCGCGGAGGCTGAATACTTTTATTAACGATTGCGATGCGTAATTGTATATTGGTCATTTTATGCACAATATTCGTACAGAGAGATAATATATTGCTTGTTGGTTCAAATATACATGTTGGTTTATATATATAAAGATTATGATAACTAATTTTATGGTTCCATTATTGCTTATACCTCCTTCTTTATGAGAAATGGGGAAGGTTTTTTTTTTATTTTTTTTTGTGGGTGAACAAATGAATTAAATATTTTGAAAGGAGGAACATTGAAGTTCGAGTGACTGTTGATGTTATAGAAAATGAGGCCTTCTTTAGATATATATTTAAAATTTATGATTTAAATTTTCTGCAGTTTGAAAGAATTGTTGTTTTTTTAAATATTATTAATTCACTGTAACTTTTATCGTACAGTATATATTGGACGACGAATTATTATTATTATTATTATTATTATTATTATTGTTATTATTGTTATTATATAAACACGTGTTATGTGTCTGGTTATATGTCTTTGTATGCAACATGTGCATAAACTATATATAACTAAGTATTAGTGTGAATGCGATGTTTTCATATTGTCTTGTTAAATTTCTCTCCCTCTCTCTGTGTATACGTGTGCGCGCACACGTGAGTTTAATTTTTCCAGTAAAAATATTTAAAAAAAAAAATAGGGCACTGTTTGCTCATCCAAACAGGCAGTCTATATTCAGAAATTTTCTGTAAGGTAATAAAAACCCCCAAATCTCTGCAGCTAGAATCTCTTACATCACCCACTTGCAGGTAGCTTTGAAATAATTACCACAAGGAATGCTGGGAATTTTCAAATCTCGCCGCACGTGTTCTCTGTCCGTCTGTTACGAGAGAACGACGGAAACTGCCGAAGCGTTAACGCCGTTATTTCCGCCTGTTAATTTCTTCACCTACGAAAATTCACGAGGCGGTGAAGTAACCAGTTTCACACTTAACAGCCAAACCTGGGTGTTATCCAAGTGTTGCTGTTTGATGTACTGCCATAGATGTTGATGAAGTCGGCTAGGATGGTGTTAACGATAACGGTCTTGATGATGATGATGATGATGATGATGATATGATGACCACGACGATTGGAATTGTGGATATAATTATGTTGGAGTGCCTGTCTGTGTGTGTCCGTGTGTGTGTGTATGTGTGTGCGCGCGTATTTCAAAATAAACAAAATTGTATATGATTAAGCAGAAACAATTTATAAACAAATCTGAAAATTTTTCTCTTCCATTCCATTCCATTTCTTCTTTCTTTCTTATCTGAAATCGACAGGCCTGATATTCTCCAAGTACCTGTCTGTCTGTCTATCTGTCTATCCATCGGCCTGTCTGTTAGATTCAACAGAACAAATGTTTACTTACGCTGTTTTATATTGGCTGATATTTAAAATGGGAACAACATGAACAAAAAAAATGAATTTACATCTCCACGTGTCTAATACTTTCAGAGATTTTTCTCTAAAGCATCCTGCAATCTCGACGGATGCTCTAAAAATAGACTCGCCCTCTCCCACCTGCACGTGCATGTAAATTTACATACCTGCTGCTTTAAAGGTATTTTGAACGAAACACTGAAAATTAATTAATTCTGCTCGCTTATTTCGCCTCCATAAAATTAAAAACAGAAACTGAAAGATTTATTAATACTGAACTTTAAAAAAAAAGATAAAAGATAAAATAAAAATTAACAGAAAATAATTTTGACTTAAAAAAAAAAAAAAATTATTATTTTTTAATTTGATTTAATTTGATTTTATTATTATTATTAGTTTTTTAATTCAGGTTTATTTTATTTGGTTGTTACTTCTTTTTTTTTTCTTCTCTTATTTGTAAAGCAATAATTTGCTGGTTATTTGAAAAATATTTGATTGCACATTTTTTTTTTTTTTTTTTTTTGGGGGGGTATGGCTGGAAATGAGCCAAATTTCTCTTCATCTCAAAAAGTAAAAGAATTTGTGGAAAGATTGATCGTTATTCTGCCAAAAGCTGCCATACACTATTTATAGAATGTCGAAATAAAAATCTTTACATTTAATTTTTAACATTTATCTCATTTTTTTTAACATATATTATATACAAAATTCTTTCACGTCTTTATTTTATTTAAACCGATTTTTAAAATTATTATTTTTTAACCTTTCTTTACTTGCTGCTGTTGTTGTTGTTGTTGTTGTTGTTGTTGTTGTTCTGTTATCTGTTTTATCAGACTACTAAAAACTACAGAATAAATGCATCAAGGAACATACGCTGTAAAAACTAAAATATTAAAAATGCACTTTGAAACGAAGTTTTGAAAACAATCTTACAAATTTCGAGTACGATAAAACGCGTCTATTTTGAACTGAAAGGTGTGACGCGGAGGTCAAAGGTCGAGCTAGTTATGTTCTGCACAGATAAGGATTTACTCGTTATTCAGTTCAAGTCCCGCCCAAACAGGCAAACAGGCTTTTCTCCATTCTACCCACCATTTCAAACTACTCTACAAATTCACGTTTATGAACATGTGGTTGTCGAGTTTTTATTTTTATTTTTCGTTCTATCTTTTTTTATTATTATTTTCTTTTCTTTTTTTTTTTCTTATTTTCAGCAAATGTTTTCCTTAATTTTATTATTATTTTCTGTCTTTAAATTTATTTTAATTTTATTTTAATTTTATTATATTTATTTTTGCTATTATTTTTTTTTTAATTCTCTTTCGACATTTTTTCCTTTTTCCTTTTTTTTTTAACCTTTCTTTTCTATTTCTTTCTTTTAATTTTTTCTAGTTTCTTTTTTCTTTTTCTCTTCCTTGTTTCTTTTCAATTTATAAATCAACCTTTCTTGCTTATTAAGGTAACTTAATCGTGATTGTTTCCAAACACACACACATTGGAAAAAAAACAACACATTTCATACAGATTACGGAACAAATGGCTATTACCGCGCGCTAACATATACAAAAGTTAATATTTTCAATTCTTTTATCAGCAGGTTACAGCTGGCTTTAACAGTCTATTCGCCGGAGAATTCCTACAAAATATTCACACACCGAACACTGCTGGAAATTCGAGAATGTCAAAAGGCAGGAACAATATTTTTCACTCTCTCGCAAATGCCGTATCTCCAAAACCTCTCACACAAGACTTTACACCAAGGAGCTCACAGGACGGAGAGAAAAAAAAAAAAAAAAATGTTTCTTCTACTAAAAAAAAAAAAAAAAAAAAAAAAAAGACTTCAATACGTATTTCTGTACTTACCTTAGAGGCGTGAGCTCTCATATCGCCCGAGGGTGCGGCACGTTCGGCCATTGTTGTCTTGTACGGTTGACTGGGTGGAAAGAGAGAGAAAAAACAGAAACCTGCAACTAAACGATCTCGCTAAAGGGACTGGTTTGAAAACTGGGAGCACCGAGATGGTCGGATATACGTAAAGTCCACACAGCAGAAGACAGAAGCAGACGCCGACAGAACGAGCGTAAATGAGGCAAGTTGAAGGGCCTATCGGGTTTCAGCTTCTGCATGCTTTCGCCTTATATGTCTAACCGCGCGGTCACGTGACTCCCGCTATCTCTTCCCTTCCGCGATGGTTTTGGAAGGACTTTTTTTTTTGTTTTCTTTTTTTTTTTTTTTTTTTTTTTTTTTTTTAGAGATTGAAGAGACATCGCGGTTACAACTGAGAAAGGAATTTACAAGAAGCGAGTTCAGGAGGAAATGTTTGCTATATGATGTGTTTCGGAACCAGTTTCGGTGGCTCCTTGAGTAAACACACAGCCCATAATGTTTATCTGTGTTGGTACACCCACGTAACATAAATTTATTTTGATTACGTCATAGTTACTTTTCTTTTATTTTAATTTTTCCTTTTACATTTTTATTATTATTATTTTTTTAATATTTTTTTTTTTTTTTAAATGTCAGCTATCAAAACTTTGTTAATAACAAAGTACAACCAAGAAATATAAAAACATTTCGAATACTGGAAAATTATGGGAGTCTGGTTACTCGCGATCAAACTTTTCTAATAACAAAGTATATCCAGGTAGTATAAATTCATACCGAGTAGGAAGTTATTGTGTTAATACCCTCAAAGTTTACTACTAATAAAAGTATTTCCATTATAATATAAATTTATTTTGATTACTTCTAAATTTATTCTGTTAATACCCTAAAACGTTACTAATAACTATGTATACCAATAAAATAACAAATTCACAGCAGTTTCAAAGGTTATTATTTGAATGACATGTGGACCGAACTTTGCTAATAACATAACAACAAAACAGCACAAATGGTGATAAATGGAAGCTGGCTTTTTCCTTGATTGTGTAAATATTTCAAGGTATCTCTAAACACCGTAAATACAGTTATTATTTTAATTAACCAAAGTATAAAAGAAAAATAAAGATGCATTAAAACTTAAAATATTTACTGCAAGTAAAAAAAAAAAAAAAAAAAAAAAAAAAAACGGTCTTTGAAATTTTTATTTTCCAATTTACAAAACAGACGATATAGATTTTTTTTTTTCTTGCCTTTATTATTATTATTATTATTATTATTATTATTATTATTATTATTTATCTTTATAGTTATTATATATGTCGAATTTTTAAATTTAAAAATAACATATTAATTAATTAATTAACATATTCTTAATATAAACAATATATATATATATAAAAAAAAAAAAATTTAATACGAATTTATAAGAAATTAATGTTTTACCTTTTCTGTTCTTCCACTCTGACTTAGTAAATTAATAGTTCGTAGCAAGCTTCCATAATTCAACATTTAGTTCAGTACGACAGAAAAGTAACTATAATGTAATTCATAAACGTCTGCTGCATTCACTGCACGTGCAACTCGTGCAAAATTTTTAAATCACATTTCAGTTGCTATAGCGACTGGTCAGTTTCAAGTGACTGCTTTGACAATGTGGCCAAGAAACATTTTAACCTAGCCTCGTATAAAACTGTGGATAAATGTTTTCGATAATAATAATAATAATAATAATAATAATAATAATAATAATAATAATACTCGCAC
>CM022676.1:10333585-10381085 GCA_012295275.1 Chrysomallon squamiferum
TATTTATAACGGTATATAAGAGAAACAACTTTAGTTAGTAATTTGCGGATGTTCTCCCTTAATAATCTACTGGAAAAAAAAAAAAAAAAAAAAAAAAAAATGGTTATTTGTTTTGCAACATAAACTATGAGTATCTCATATAGCTTCAATGTACTATATATATATTATATGCCAAAATGTAGAGTTTTAAAGCGATACTGTATATATTTATTATTATTTTTTAGCAAGTTGCTAATACTCATGAATTTTAATTAATTAATTAATCGAACTACTTAGCTGAAATGTACCGTACGCCAATGTTTGTTAACACCGGTCCGAGCCTACATAAAGCGGCGTTGATGTCACGTGACCTGAACTGACCCGAACTGACCCGTCATTTTCGATCCTCTGACTTAAAATGTATGTCTAATGTAGTGTAAGACCATTACTACACAGATTTGGGAAATTTAGCAGTGAATACAGCTACTGTACTGTAGCTAGCACTATTACTTTTATTCTTTCAGCAGCAGACGACATCCGGTGTTACTCGTGCAGTGGAGGGAATGGAAGGTAAAAAGATGTTTGGTGAAAAACTTTGGACAAATTTGCCATACGATGGTAACCCTAGGCGGAATTCAGTCTATAAAATATGACAAGGTAGATAAATCTAGATAAACAGACAGACAGTACAGTTACAAAAATTTAAAACAAAAACAAACACAGTTCTCTTTCTTTTTATGTTTAATTATTAAAATCATGCTATATTACATTTTGATGTGATTAAAAATAGCATCAGTGAATTCATGCTATTTATATATATATATATGTATGTATATTTATTTATTTACAGCTATATGATTTTTCAACAATAGATCAAACTCTGCCACAAGGCACATGTTATATATATATAAATATATGTAGTATAATGTTATTGGCATAATTAATTTTTATTATTCAAATGTTATCAGTGGTATTTCATACGATCTCAAAAAGAGAAGGTATACAAGAAATCAAAATTTTATATAACTTTCATTTTATGTCCCGTGGACTGTAAATTAAATATATATTTATCAGAATAATGATTCTTCATTGTTTTATTTTATTTTATTTTATTTTATTTGCTTATCTGCCTATTTGTTTAACTGTTTTTGAATTAAGTTCTTCATTTTCTTTTTTCCCCACACAAGCCATTGTATATCATAATATTTGTTTTTCATTTTGTTTTTATTTACATATGAAATTTATTTTTTAAAAATACTAGACAATGGCAGTATGAAGCTACAATAATACAAATATTATATAGAATCAATATAAATTATATTGATCTTTTATTATTATTATTTTATATAATATATTTAAAAAGAAAAAAGAAATATTAAGTACAAATATTTTTTTCACTTTATTTGGATTAAAAGATAATCTCCTATATTGGAATGTTAACATAATTTATTGTTTGTTTACAAAAATTTATGTAAAAATAAAGTACAAATAAATAAATAAATAAATAAAATATTATATAATAAATTAATAAAATAAACAAAAATAAAAAATACAATAAAAAAATAATAAAAAAAAAAATAATTAAAAATAATAATAAAAAAATATAATAATAAAAAAAAAAAAAATAAAAAAAAATTCCTATATACTTTTGATTTCATGAATTAAAATTTATGACACAAAAAAAAAAATGAAAAACACTAAAAAAAAAAAAAAAATTCACTCTCTGAAATGGAATAATTATGCAAATTGATGCAAATTTATGTAAATTATTTTTACCGATATACATTTATATACATACATGTGTACAACATGCTTATTTTTCTTTTAAAATTCACTTTAATAACATTCTTTGGTAGAGCAGTTTCCTGTTTACTAAATAAAACACATATTTACATACTTGTTACATAAAATGAACTATAAAACAAAAGATATATATTGATAATAAGCCCAGCAGAATTAAATAAAATGCAAGCCCATGCAGATATTGTACACTATTCAATTAATCAAGCATTAACAACAATAATAATAATAATAAAAATAAAATTAAAATAAAATACCTCTGTTACTACAGTGAAAATATTTACATGATAGATTTAGGATAATCATGTAACAAAATGTTTTTAAGATTATAAAATAACATAGAAGTTCTAAAATTATAATGATACAAATTTTTTTTAGAAATAAAATAAAACAAATTTTCAAAAATTAATGTAAAACAATACATAAGCTTTCTAAAATTATAATGAAACGTAAAATGTTTTAAATTATAATGTAACAGAACATTTTTAAATTATGAAACACACTTTCTAAAATAAAGTGAAACCGAAAATTTCTAAAATTAAAGTAAAACAAATGTTTTAAACTATAATGTACCTGAAAATTTTAAAATTACAAAACAATTTCTGAAATGAAATGAAACATAAAATTTTAAAACTAAAATGAAACAAAGATTTTTTTTGAAAGTATCTAAAATTGAATTAAATAATAAAAATAAAATAGTTTAATGAGGAGAAGTACATATGATGTAATAATTCTTTTTTAAAAGTTTCATTAAAACATTTCTTACACATTTATGTTCTTCTGCATTGATGTGTGAGCAGATCTGGTTGTCAAACAAAAAATATAAAATATTTTAATATTAACTGCAATAACAGTTTCGTTAGTTGGGCTTTTTTGCCTTTTTATTATTATCATTATCATTATTATTATAATTATTATTATTATTATTATTATTATTATTATCATCATCATTATTATTATTATTATCACTATTATCATCATCATTATTATTATTATTTTATTAGTATATATTTTTTTCATCATTATTAGCAGTTCAAACTTTCATTTTTCTACAAATTTCAAAAAATATTATTTTATTAAAATTTTATATATATTTTTTTATTTCTAAATTATTAGTTTACCCACATACATTTTATATATATGCCTAAGGAATCCTTCAAAGTGTTTTGAAACCAAATGTCTTTGTGGTCCATAAAAACTAGTCTATTTTTGTCTCTATGGTTCATGGACTGTGGCCCAGGTTAGGATGGTAGGAATTCAAAAGCTCTGGAATAGTAGGTAAGGTTAGACTGACAAATGAGACACAAAAAAAAAAAAAAAAAAAAAAGAGAGAAAAGAAAACCATGATTATATAAAAATAAATCACCCATGAAAACATAAAATTATTGAGATTTCACAAAGTACAAAACCTTATTTACACATGTATATATATACATATAAAATATCTGGTATATTAAATAATAATAATAATAATAATAATAATAATAATAATAATAATAATAATTTTGATAATAGTCAAGAATAATAATAATTAATAATAATAATAATAATAATAATAATAATAATAATAATAAAATAAATAAATAAAATATAAGCATTGCTTATTATTAATTTCATAAACACAGAACAGAAACATTTACTGAATTTAATGCATCTGAAATTATAGGAAAGTTTTAATTATTATTAATATGCTACATTTTCATACCTTCTTCTCTGTTCCCCCCCCCCATACTTTGACATTGCAGGTGGAATTCTTAATATTTTACCAGGCTCAAGAAATGAGGGATTTAGCTGTAGAAAATAGCATCTGTAAGAATTATTTTAAAATTAATATCTTCTCTTCAAAGTTTTTTTTAATTATTATTTTTACTTCATTTTTGTTGGTCATTATTCTTATTTCTTTTGAGCAAAAATACATTGATGATTGTAATTTCACTGATAAAAACAAGAAGAAAAAAAAAGAACATGTAAAAATATAAATGTTGTTGTTGGAATTATGATTTGTCATTTCTGAATGGTTGAAGGAAGACTTTCTTTTATTTTGATTTTCAGCCTTAGTGCCAGAGTTAAAAATTATTCGTTTATCACTTAAATATTTCTAAAGATGCATATTCAAATCTGTGGAAGGGGACATAACTGTTCCAAGGGAGACAATTTGAAGTATGATGATATATTCCTAAATAAGATAAAATAATAATGAATAATAATGAATACATAAATAAATGAATAATGCAAAATATAAATTTATTCTGTTTCCTAATCTCTGTTGTTAAATTTCAGACAGCAGAGATATTAAAAAATTGTTTAAACATTTAAAATCAAATTATATTTCATATGAAATAAGATAGAGATAATTTATGAGTAAAGTGAATATTAATTAACAAATTCAATAATAATTATGCGATAGTTATAGGATTTGAGAAAAAAGTGTATATATAGATAACCTTTGTTTGAAATATAAAATGAAAATAAACACCAATTGAGAAAGGAAATCTAGAATAAAAATAAAATCTAACGTGTATTTTCAAACACCATTGCTGCCTGTTACCAAAATACTATTGAATCCTTCAGTCTTAATCACTGATAACTGCTATAACTGGGCACATGATTTTTACAATATTTAATTTTTTCATTATTATTATGATTATGATTATGATTATTATTATTTTAACAAATAAATTGACGAAAAAGTTTTTAAAAAAGTTAAAAAAAAGAGAAAAGATTCAGTTAAAATGACAGTTTTGGAATGACCATCATATTATTAGTTCATATTGAAAAAATTTAAACTGAAAAAAAACCCAGTGACATCTAATTTATGAACTGTCATGCAACAAAACAAAACAAAATTCATGAAGTGATGTGTTCTTACAAAAAGCATAATGAAATTCATGAACTGTCACAAGATCTTACTGAAATTCATGAACAGCTGTGTTTTTCAAGATCATATTTTCTTACAAAGTCTATTCTCAATCTTCACACAAAAAGAATTCTGAAAATCATGAACTGTCACACACACAGCAATGATAAGTCTGAAATTCATGAAGTCATATGTCCTGACCATGCACCCATTAAACTTCATGAAATATGAAAACAGAATCAGGAAAGACTGAAGGTTTCTGAAGGATGGAACTAAGTCTGGCCAGATTCGTAATGCCTCTAGTTCTGTTTAACTGAGATGATTTCCCACAATGCTACAGCATCTACAAAATGTCCCTGTGTTATATAGTATTATTACATGTGCTCATTTAACATACACTTCCTATATCCCACCGTTATATTAAAGAGAAAGTGTCAGAGTTTTTGGTTCAGGAATAAAAATATGAATATGTACATTGAAAAAAAAATGTAGGTAATTAAAATCACATGATTTTTGTGTATTATTAGTTTTAAATAGAAGATGTAAAATCATTATTTCTTACTCATGTTGGTGCTGCTTATGTAAAATCATTAAGGCAACATAAATTTTCTATTTTAGCAGATTCGAATTATTCAGTACTGCTGCAGTATAAAAATGTTCTCAATTCTTGAAATTGTTTTCTGTAATACAGAAATGTATAAAATATAAAATAAAAATAATAATAATGATAATAATTTTTTTTTTAAATAATATAAATTTTGTAACCAAAATCTGTCAACAGATCTCTTTAATATAACAATCTCTAAATGAAGCTATTAAGGAAATAATAAAAAAGCAAAAGTTTATATTAAATATTGGTTTTTGTCTTGTTCATTCATCTTATTTTCTTGTTTTATTCATTTCTTCCTTGCTGAATTGCAGAATCATTTCTTGATGCATTCACTCATTATTCAGTTCAGTAGTATTTCTTCACTGTTCAAATGATTATCTATTCATTATCAAACATTATTCATTATTCATTCATTATTCCAAATTATTTTCTGTCTGTATTAATTTTTTTTTATTCATTCCAATTTGTCATTTTGGAAACCACACTTTATGGCTCTCATTTGCCTCATCCATACACAAATTATCTCCCTTTTTTTTGTTTGTTGTATCATCCAGATTGCCTTTTTGGTAACAGTACCTTCATGAAAAATTTCAGTTGTCTCCCTTTCTTTTTAACATCTTATCGCCTCTTCATTTCAAGTTTTCTTTATCATGAATGATAACAGTTGCCTCCCTTTGTTAACAGGTGAAATTTATTTTCTTTCATCTTGGCTGCCTTTTCCAAAGAAACAAATTGTCTTTCTTTGTTATAAGTTCACTATAGATCCCAGTTTCGAAATTATAAGTTGCATCCTTTTTCTGATATTCAGATTGCCTCCCCTTATCTTTCTTTTCAATAGTTCACAGAACGTTTTGAGATCTATGATTTCATATTTCATGTTATCTGTTAACAAATTAACTGATTTATGTCAGTTCACAAAGTCTTCACTAAAATCAGTTTAGTTCACACAGTCTGTTATTAAACAGGTTGTCTCCCTTTACAACTAACTCTTCAGTACAAGAATGTAATAATTCTTTCATCTATTCCTGGAATTAAAAACTGTCCAGTTGTCTCCCTTAACAAAATGGCTGACACAATTACAATTATATACATAATCTTCATAATTTTCCTTTTTTTTTTTTTTTTTTTTTTTTTTTTTTTTTAACAAGTGAAACTTCCAGAAATAAAATGTTCTCTCTGACAATGAAGAACAGTTTTGTTATTTTCATACAAAAATAATTCTGCTTATTTCAGCATTAAAAATTAATATTACTCTGTCCCGTTGCAGCATCAACTCAAAGTCATAATAATTTAAATCTTCAAAACTTTGATTGAGAACTAAAATCCATTAAATCCTTACTTAAATCATTAACTTAGATTTGAATTTCTATAATTCAGGATAGCAAAATCATTAATTTAGAACTGAAATCCATTAATTCATGTATGTAAACTGATAGATTTTTAAAAAAATTTAAAAATTGAAGACTGTTTAATATTTCAAGATGTGTACTGTTCAGTTTGATTTTTCTGAGTAAAATCCAAAACTTTTCTTAATACACCTCAGAATTTTTATCCTTCTGTAAAAGCACTGGTCATATTTCATAATTATTAATTGTGAGTAAATTTTTATGTAATACAAGATGGAAGTATGTATTACAAATTGCTTTAAGTAAAAAATATAAGGATAGATTAATTTTTATTATACTCTATTTGATACAAGATAAAAGTGTATATTAAAAACTTTTTTATTTAAGTAAAAAAAAATAAGGGTAGATTAAAGGTATAAAACATATTTATAATTTCAAATAGAAATCAAAACGCCACAATTTTATATTCGATATAACAAAAACTGAAGTATAAAAATAACATTTTTGCATATTAATCCAAAGATGCTTATAAAAAGATTTTCATTATTATAAAAAAGATGAGTGTAATGTATCAATCTTCAATAATAAAACAATGGAATACATCAAACAATAAAAAAAAATATAATAATAAAAATAAGCAATTGATGACCCTTCAGAAAAAAATGGAATGGAGTGACATTTCCAAGTGATTACATATTCCTGTGGAATACATTTGTTATTATATACACACTGAGACCCAATCAGATGAAACACAAAATGTTATACAAAAGAATCAGCAACATTTGGAATTATATAGCACTTTGTAATTATTTGAAAAATACCAACGTATCACATGGTTATTGAGAAATATAGCTGATGCATCACAAGTTTTGGTTATAATATAAGTTATGTTTGTTGTGGTTTCTTTACAGTACTGTCTGTTATAACATAACAGTTATTTTTCTAATGGTTTCTGTTACACTAGTGTGACTTATAATATAACAATTATTTATGTTATCATTTCTATCTCAGTAGTGACTGTTATATGTTATTATAAGTTATGCATTTTGTATAACAGCAGTTATTGATGTTATATTCTTTGTATAATGATAGTGATTTATTACAGCTGTATAATATGAATTATAGTGTAATAACAATGATATTACACAATAATTCATTATACAGCTGGTATTACACAATAACTCATATGATACAGCTGGTATTACACAATAACTCATATTATACAGCTGGTATTACACAATAACTCATATTATACAGCTGATATTACACAATAACTCATATTATACAGCTGATATTACACAATAACTCATATTATACAGCTGATATTACACAATAACTCATATTATACAGCCGAAATTTTTATACTACTCTTGTATTCAGTTGCTTTTACAGATAAAATCTCATAAATATGTAATTTTAGACAACAACAACTCGTACATGTGTGTGTGTTAAAACAAAATAACTCGTGTGACACTGATGATGGTGATGATAACTCATGTAACTGTTATCAGACAGCAGGCATCTGAACGTGCGCGTAGTCGGTGTCGTCATCACGGAATGCGACCGGACGACGGCTTCGTGGAACATCGTCAAATTTAAGATCAGCGTACGCTAAGTCTTGCTCTCTCTTGTAGTCATAGCTCTGAAATTGAGAAATAAATGAATTAATCAAGTTTGTTTATATATGTGTATATATGTATATCCTCACTCATTAACTGTCGGTCTGTCTCACTGTCTTGTTTCATTTTGTCACTTTATTTAATCTTTCTTTCTCACATTACAATTCTTTCTCTCTCTCCCCCCCTCTGCCTCACAATCTTTCTCTCTCTCTCTCTCTCTCTCTCTCTCTGCCTCACACTCTCTCTCTCTCACACACAAACACACACAGAGAGATAATTAATGTACATTCATATGTGCATCTTCCATTTATCAATGAAATCACATTTATTCAAAGAAATAATGAATATTTATTTTATTTATAGATGTATTTATGTATGTATGTATGTATGTATGTATGTATGTATGTATGTATGTATGTATGTATGTATTTATGTATGTATGTATGTATATATATATATATATGTATGTATATGTATGTATGTATGTATGTATGTATGTATGTATGTATGTATGTATATATATTATGTATATATATGTATGTATGTATTGATTTATTAACTAACAGAAGATGTTTTAATACAGAGCTATTACATAATTTTAAACTGATTCTATTCAGTACCAATGCAAATCAGCACCTCACACAATTTGTCCCCACAGACTTTATACCACAATTACAGAGCAGTTGTTGGATTGGGAAAAAATCCCCAAAACTTACATTATTATGTGCAAACTTCTTCTCGTCGGAAACAAGATCAGGCGGGGTGTTGTACATGCTCAGGTTGCTATGGTTACTGAAGTAAACAAACAGATACAGTATTAATAATAGTAAAGAAATATCACCATCATCATTATCATGTCAAATTTGTAAAAATGTTCAACTTTTATATTAAATTTTTTATATGTTATGACATTAATGAAGAAACCCATTATTATCATTCTGTTGTAGGTGAGAGAGAGAGAGAGAGAGAGAGAGAGAGAGAGAGAGAGAGAGAGAGAGAGAGAGAGAGAGAGAGAGAGAGAGAGAGAGAGAGAGAGTTTTCAATTGTAAGATATAAATAAATAAATAAATAGACAGCAATTTTCATAAAAGATACAGAAGCATATAGGAAGAAGCTTTCTTTTTACATATAACAAAAATTCTTTAAAATATTAAAAATTCTTACTTGAATGGTTTTTCTGGAGGTTCTGAGAAAACAAGAAAGAAGAGAGAATATTGATAATAAAATTTTAAAATATTTACATGTAAAATAAAAATATATCTATCTTATAAAGCTGATTATTCAATTTTTTTAAAAAGAATATAGTAAATAGATAAACAGAAAGTAAACGATATAAAATAAAGAATTTAAAAAAAAATTACCAATAATTTTAGGAAGATATAATTTATTATGTTCTATTACAAACAGAACAATGAATTATAATAATGTCGGTAATAATAATAATAATAATAATAATAATAATAATAGTAGTAGTAGCAGTAATAATAATAATAACAGTAATAATGATAATAGTAGCAATAATAATGATAATGATAATAATAATAATGATAATAGTAATAATAATAACACCAATAATAATAATAATAATAATAATCATGATGATAATAATAATAATAATAATATTAATAATGAGAATAATAATAATAACAATAATGAGAGTAATAATAATAGTAACAATAATAGAATAATAATAATAATATAATAATAACAATAATAATAACAACAATAATAATAATAATAATAATAATAATAATAATAGTAACAAGAAATAATAACTAAGAACAAACAAACAAACAAACAAACAAACAAAAATTCAAGAAAATAAAGCAAATACGACAAAAATGATAATCTATAAATAAATACCTTCAACTTCAGGCTTCTTCTTTCTTTTACGAATAATAATGTACGTTGCTATGGCAGCAATTATTATTATGAGGCCAATCACAACGCAGACAGCAATAATTATAGTTGTAGTTTGATCATCTAAAAAGTTAAATATAAACGATATTTAAGTAAAGACATATCATGTTATAATCTATAAACTGTGAATGCTGTTGTTGCTGTTATTTTTGCTTACATTATTATCACAGATCTATTTTTATTGCTGTATATTATTAATACATTGTTGGTTGTTATTGTTATTATTTTCAGCATCATCATCATCTTCATCATCATCATGAGCTCTAGACTGTTCATGGTGTTGTTATTTTAGTTATTTCTGTTATCATCATCATTGCTACTACTATTGTTGTTGTTGTTGTTTAATATTTGTTTCTTTACTTTATTATTAAAATATTTATTTTCTGGGAAAAAATATTAAAATGCTGAAATATTTTAATGAATTTTTAGACACACACACACACACACACACACACACATTTTCATTATTTACAAAAACCTCTCTCTTTCCATATACATATTATATATATATATATACAAACACACGCACACACTATCTGAAATAGCTTAATAGATATTTACACATTTTGCAAAGCAATAAATAATAATAACAATAACAGAAGTGAATAAATGAAAATATGAGAAAATCAAAATGCAGTATAAAAGCTTTTCATAACAAAGAATAAAAGAAAAATTTATGGTCAAGGAAATAAGAAAAGATGCAGTTTGTATGCAAAAAGAAAAAAAATACATAAATGAATTTGAGAATGAACAGCCATATTTATTCAAAGAAAACATCAGAGAAATTTGTAATAAAATATAATAGAAGTTTTAATAAAAATAAAAATAAATTTTCAGTCAATTAATGAAATAAATAAAAATTGTGTAACTAAATTATGTAAGTACAGTAAATATATAAAAATTAAACAAATAATGAAATAATGAAATAAATATAACAAATAAATAATAAAATAACTAATGAATAAACAAAGAAAATAAATAAATAAATAATACAATAAATTAAATAAATAAATAATGAAATAATGAAATAATGAAATCAATAAATAAATAAATGAACAAATGAACAAACAAATGAAATAAATAATACAAATTAAATAAAAAGATAGATAAATAAATAAATAAGGAATTAAATAAATAAATAAGTAAATAAATAAATAAACAAATAAATAAATAAATAACTAAATAAATAAATAAATAAATAAAAAAAAAAGCAAATAAGCAAATAAATAAATAAATAAATAAACAAATAAACAAAAAAAAAAAAAAAAAAATAATAATAATAAATAAATAAAATAAAGAAACAAACAGTAAACTGTTTTTACCTGATTCTATTATTTTATCTGTACGACCACCTTCCTGAGTTGTTGTTGTCACAGTGGTCGTTGATGTTGTAGTTGTTGGTGTGGTAGTCTCCACTGCAGAAAAAGCATGCCGAAAATAGTGAGATAACAGAACATGCTGAAGTCATGCTTTGTACATGTGTGTGTGTGTGTGTTTTTACGTGTGTGTGTGTGTGTGTGTGTGTGTGTGTGTGTGTGTGTGTGTGTGTGTGTGTGTCAGTATTAATGAGTTGTCCATTTTTAAAACAGAAGAAATGTTTAGAGATTAATTTAACATCATTTAAAAAATTAAAAAACTAGCAAATTTTTTATTTACTCAGATTTTAAATATATATATATAAAAATGTTTCCATGGCCACACTAGACTGTGTCTGTTGACAGGTAGGTAACTGGTTATGACTATATTTTATTTTAAGAGTTGGAATATCGAGACATGCCTGAGAAAAATAATGTTTCAAAAGAAAAATTAAAAAGAAAAGAACTACTTGCCATGATTCACTCTATGAAGAACTGCTTGAAAGAGAGAGAGAGAGAGAGAGAGAGAGAGAGAGAGAGAGAGAGAGAGAGAGAGAGAGAGAATACATAGAAGACAATGATGTCAAGAATGACTGTCAGAAATAGATATGGTGAGAGATTAAAAGAGAAAGATTGAGAGAGAGAGCAAAACTTTTCGAATCATAATTGATAGAAAATAAGCAATTGAATAAGAATCAGCAATTAAAATTAAAAAAAAAATAAATAAATAAATAAATAAATACATTTGAAATTACTCACCTGAAAATTTAAAAAAAAAAATTAAAAAAATTTTAAAATAATAAAATAAAATAAACTATAATCACTCACAAACGTTGACGTTTATCTCAGCCGTCACATTGTACGTGATGCCGTCAATCGTGTTGCTGGCCACACACTCGTACACGCCTCTGTTGCTGATCTCCAGGTTGCTCAGCAACCAGTCAGGACCGCTGTGAGTCTCATTGCTGTTCTGTTTCTTCCAGAGGAAAGTGGCGGCAGGCTTTGACGTGATTCTGCACTTCAGAGTCACGAACGTCTGGACGAGGAAGTCTGGACCCACGGGCTCGGAATACACTGTCAGGTCCTCTTTGCGAACTGGATCTGAAGTGTTAATTCAACAACAACGTTTTTAATCTTTTCGTACCACTACACCTACAACTGCTACCACCACATCCACTACAACTATTACTACTGCCAGGGGTACTACCGATGCCACTTCTGTTACTGCTACCATGACTGCTACTGTTACTGTGACTATTACTGTTAGTATGACTACTACTGTTACTGTGACTACTACTGTTAGTGTGACTATTACTATTACTGTGACTATTACTGTTAGTATGACTACTACTGTTACTGTGACTACTACTGTTAGTGTGACTACTACTGTTACTGTGATTACTACTGTTAATGTGACTACTACTGTTAGTGTGACTACTACTGTTACTGTGACTACTACTACTATTACTGTGACTACTACTGTTACTGTGATTACTACTGTTAGTGTGACTACTACTGTTATTGTGACTACTACTATTACTGCGACTCCTACTAATACTGTGACTACTACTGTTACTGCAACTACTACTGTTACTGTGACTACTACTGTTACTGTGACTACTACTATTACTGTGACTACTACTGTAAGTGTGACTACTACTATTACTGCAACTACTATTAGTACTGTGACTACTACTATTACTGTGATGACTATTACCTAAACTACTGCTACTGCTGTTACCACAATCATAAGTACAACTACTATTACAATTAGCAGTACCATTACTGCCTCTACTACTACTGCAATGACTATTACTAGTACTACTATTATATTAGTACTTCAGAAATTAATACTATAGCTACCACCACTGTTACTACCACAGCTACTACAGTTAACACTGATACAACTACAGCCACTACTTTTATAAGGTTTTCTAAATCAGGCTTTCTTTGGTTTTTGTGGTGTTCAATATATTCTGCCTGTAGTATTCAATATATTGTGTCTGAGGTGTTTAATATATTGTCTGCATGTTCAATATATTGTGTCTGTAGCATTTAATATTTTGTGTCTGTGGTGTTTAATATATTCTGTCTGTAGTGTTCAATATATTGTGTCTGTGGTGTTTAATATATTGTGTCTGTAGCATTTAATATTTTGTGTCTGTGGTGTTTAATATATTCTGTCTGTAGTGTTCAATATATTGTGTCTGTGGTGTTTAATATATTGTGTCTGTAGCATTCAATATTTTGTGTCTGTGGTGTTTAATATATTCTGTCTGTAGTGTTCAATATATTGTGTCTGTAGCATTCAATATTTTGTGTCTGTGGTGTTTAATATATTGTGTCTGTAGTGTTCAATATATTGTGTCTGTGGTGTTTAATATATTCTGTCTGTAGTGTTCAATATTTTGTGCCTGAGGTGTTTAATATATTGTCTGCAGTGTTTAATATATTGTGTCTGTAGTGTTCAATATATTGTGTCTGTAGCATTCAATATTTTGTGTCTGCGGTGTTTAATATATTCTGTCTGTAGTGTTCAATATATTGTGTCTGTAGCATTCAATATTTTGTGTCTGTGGTGTTTAATATATTCTGTCTGTAGTGTTCAATATATTGTGTCTGTAGCATTCAATATTTTGTGTCTGTGGTGTTTAATATATTCTGTCTGTAGTGTTCAATATATTGTGTCTGTGGTGTTTAATATATTGTGTCTGTAGTGTTCAATATATTGTGTCTGTGGTGTTTAATATATTCTGTCTGTAGTGTTCAATATATTGTGTCTGTGGTGTTTAATATATTGTGTCTGTAGTGTTCAATATATTGTGTCTGTGGTGTTTAATATATTCTGTCTGTAGTGTTCAATATTTTGTGTCTGAGGTGTTTAATATATTGTCTGCAGTGTTTAATATATTCTGTCTGTAGTGTTCAATATATTGTGCCTGAGGTGTTTAATATATTGTCTGCAGTGTTTAATATATTGTGTCTGTAGCATTCAATATTTTGTGTCTGTGGTGTTTAATATATTCTGTCTGTAGTGTTCAATATATTGTGTCTGTGGTGTTTAATATATTGTGTCTGTAGCATTCAATATTTTGTGTCTGTGGTGTTTAATATATTCTGTCTGTAGTGTTCAATATATTGTGTCTGTGGTGTTTAATATATTGTGTCTGTAGCATTCAATATTTTGTGTCTGTGGTGTTTAATATATTCTGTCTGTAGTGTTCAATATATTGTGTCTGTGGTGTTTAATATATTGTGTCTGTAGCATTCAATATTTTGTGTCTGTGGTGTTTAATATATTCTGTCTGTAGTGTTCAATATATTGTGTCTGTGGTGTTTAATATATTGTGTCTGTAGCATTCAATATTTTGTGTCTGTGGTGTTTAATATATTCTGTCTGTAGTGTTCAATATATTGTGTCTGTGGTGTTTAATATATTGTGTCTGTAGCATTCAATATTTTGTGTCTATGGTGTTTAATATATTCTGTCTGTAGTGTTCAATATATTGTGTCTGTGGTGTTTAATATATTGTGTCTGTAGCATTCAATATTTTGTGTCTGTGGTGTTTAATATATTCTGTCTGTAGTGTTCAATATATTGTGTCTGTGGTGTTTAATATATTGTCTGTAGTGTTCAATTAATTATCTGTAGCATACATTATATTGTCTGTAGTGTTCAGTGTATTGTCTGTAGCATACACCATATTGTCTGTAGTGTACTTACACTGGACGGTCAGAGTCGGTGTCTGTCTGTACAGATCTGAACGCTGCAGTGTCTGGGTTGGATGATATGCCTGACAGCGCACAACGATGCCATCATCTCCCCGTGACAGCATCAGTTTCAGCCAACTTGTACGCAGGTAGGTGCAGCTGTTTGGCCCAGCTGCAGAATAAGGAGGTAACAACAGGGCGTCACTGGTCTTGTTAACTGGAACGTTGTTGTGGTAGATGAGCCACCAAAAGGTACCAGCTGGGCTGCCGACGTTGCCATCACACGTGAAGGTGACGTTGTCGTTTTCGGTGAAGACGGTTTTGTCGGGGTTCAGCGTCAGAGATGAAGGTTTGAGTGGTGCAGCTGAAAGTGAAAGAAGGAAATAAATAAACAAACAAACAAACAAACAAACAAACAAACAAACAAATAAATAAACAAATAAATATATAAATAAATAAATAAACAAATATATACAAAAATAAAAAAAATAAAATAAATACAAAAATAAATAATAAAAATAAATAACATATATTTTAATAAATAAATAAAAAAAAAAAAATAAATAAAAAAAAAAAATAAATACAAAAATAATTAACAAAAAATAAATAAAAATAAATAAATAAAAATAATAAAAAAGAAATAATAAATAAATAAGGATATGAATGAAAGATTTGTTTTGATATTAAAAGAAATTAGATGATCTGTTTAATGATCTGTTTGTTTGTTTGAATATACACATATAGACACAGATTACACACACAGACACACATATACACAGCAGGACATACATACACACATACATACATATCCATTTACATCAAATACCCAGACACACACAAACATACAGACATCTATAATACACACACAAAGAAAGACTCATTTCTGCACAGTGTAGTACAAGACAACACCTACCTTCCACTTTAAATGTCGTTTCCTTGTTCATGTAACTAACAGAACTATTTGCATAGCCCAGCGTACACCTGTACTTTTGTTCATCCGTGCACAAAACTTGATGAAACTCAATGGACAAAGCTTGGGCTGTTTCATCCAGTTTAATGATGGTTCTGTCTCCCAGACTGATTTGTCTTCCTATTTCGGTAAAATATGCAATTCCGCCTTGTTGAGCTGTCACTATCGTCTGATATTTCTGTTCTATCATTTTGTCCCATTTTATGTTATAGAGACGTTGTCCCAAATCTAAACTGTATCTACACTGAAGAGTTATGGTGTTGTTTCCCAGAATTCCAATTTCTGTTGGTATCTCGATGTTGGCAGCAGAGCACACATCTGTAAAGATAAACAAATTTAAATTTTGAAAGTTTTAAGAAATATGTAAATTTAGTCTATTACCAAAGATTCAGGGAATTTATCATGTTGATAATAAGAGTGATTGCAAACTGTGTATTTACTAATACAAATGATGATGATGATATTATTAATAACAATACTAGTAACAACAATAACAACAACATTAAAAAAAAATCATAATCAAATAAACAATATTAATAATTCTTTCAGTTTTGTAAAAACCTTTATATTCGTTTTAACAAGTCAGTCAGTATGAAGTCATTCGTTATATGTGAGTCACTTAGTCACAGTTACTAAGTCACTGAGTCGTAAGTAAGCGAGTTAGTCACTTAGTATGAAATATAGTGTTTACCAGAGCAAATAAAACATCAGTGTTTACGAAAGTATGAAATGTTATTGTAAAATGTTTTTGGTATGTGAACTGTATGTTTACGACAATATATAAAGTACCAATGTTTACGATAGTATGAAATGTTATTGTATAATGTTTTTGGTTTGTGAAATGTATGTTTATGACAATATGTAAAGTATCAATGTTTACAAAAGTATGAAATGTTATTGTAAAATGTTTTGGGTGTGTGAAATGTATGTTTACGACAATATATAAAGTATCAATGTTTACAATAGTATGAAATGTTATTGTATAATGTTCTTGTATGTGAAATGTATGTTTATAACAATATATAAAGTACCAATGTTTACCATAGTATGAAATGTTATTGTATAATGTTTTTGGTATGTGAAATGTATGTTTATAACAATATATAAAGTATCAATGTTTACAATAGTATGAAATGTCACTGTACAGTGTTTACAGTGTTAAAAGTTATTGCACTGTATACACTGTATATTTATGATAACATATTAGATATTATGATATTTGCTTTTGTACATTACACAATATCATACAGAATTAACAGTAGCTTAGTAATAATCTAAAATATATTATTTTAAAAAATGTCAGTAAATTACAAATCCTTTAGTCATTGAGTTCTAATCAATTAGTCATAAATTAGTCAGTCAGTGAGTTACACAAATCATTAATCAGTGAGTCATGAATTGTCATTTGATCATTCAGAAATTAGGTCAGTAGTGAATCATTAATCATTCGATCATTCAAGGAACAGTCACTGTATGAAAAAAAAAATGTGACTTGTATGACACAGTTTTGTTTACTTCTGGTATATTGTTTGTTGTTTTTGCTGGGGATTTTCAGTTGTTTTTGTAATTGTATGATTTTTTTTTTTTTTTTTTTTTAGGTGCAGTCATTTATTTACGTTTCTGTTTTTAGTACAATAAATGTGTTTTCATCAAATTACAGATTTTTTCTTTTCTTATTGAAAATACTACTACTACTACTACTACTACTGCTACTACTACTACTACTAATAATAATATAATAATAATGAATAAATAAATAAATAAATAAACAAGTAAATAAATAAACAAATAAAACAAAATAAGAAATTAAGAAATAAATAGCAATAAATAAAAATTTTAAAATTTTAAAAAATTAAAAAACTAGAAAATTAAAAAATCTTCTGCAAATATCCTCAACTGTTCAAGATACCAAAACAATTTTTTATTATTATTATTATTTTTTTTTAATTTTTATTTTTCATCTTTATTTATTCAGCCTGGTCTAGTTTCCTCAAATTGCACTGTTTACTACATTATAAAAAACAAAAGAAAAATGGCCGACAAAATCTGCCTCAGAGATGGAGAACAAAACATAAAATGGGGCAAAACTAACTGATTGCTTGGGGTGTGTGTGTTAGAAATCATAAAGTTAAACACACAAGGTTATTTTAGAGCCTGGCCTTCTTAACTACATCGGCCACTGGCACGTCTCCATCACAAAAAAAAGAACGAAGTCGGAGAAAAAAGCAAATAAACAAAAATCAACATGGCCGACCAACAGTTATTTGAAATGGCAGGAAGACGTCAAAAAGACAGGTAAACAGTTTTAGTTCAAACAGATCTGTGTCACCGCTTCTCTGCCTCCGACTACAGCAACATCGTCAACAGTTACTGACCAGAACAACGTCGTGTTGCCAGGCTATGTCAGCGAGTCTTGTTTTGTTTATTTTTTTAAAATCTTACGTTTTTTTTTGTTTCTTAAATCAGTTTTATGTGTTTATAGTTTAAATGTGTGTGTTTATCTGTGTTGGGTTTTGTTTTTCTGTGTATGTGTGGATAAGTGCATGTAAGTAAAGATATGTGTATATATACACACACACACACACACACACACGTGTGTAAGTAAATGTGTGTATATTTTATGTGTGCATGTGTGTATTTTTACATCTGTATATATATATATACATATACTCATGTATGTATGTAAGCATACATCTATATGTGTATGTGTCACATGATATGTTTATATTACAAAACATATGTAAATGTATATACATGGTATATATACATATATATATATTGAAAAGATAGACCTCTAGGTACGAATGCTAATGTAAATTTTTTAATTTTTTCAATATGTATGTACTAAACATACGCAGACTGTTTGCTAATTTTAAATGTACAAATTTATCTTCGGTCTGCTGCACACTGCGACAACTACAACAACTGACAGTAATAAACATCAGCGCACTCCGTATGACTAATACACAAACACATTAATCACCTCCTTTCAGTATACATGCAGGTAACAACAGCCAGACCCAGTTGTCTGTTCATGTCGGAACTCTTTTTGCTTGTAAGGTTGTTTTTTTTATTTTTGTAAATTTTTGGGGGGTTTTTTCTACGGTTTTTTGTTGATGTATTTTTTTTTTTTTTTTTTTTTTTGTTGTTGTTGCTTTGGCAGGTCACAGTAAACTTTTTCATGTTTACATTTATTATTTTTTTATTATTATTATTATTATTTTTTTTTTTTGTTGGCATTTATAATTTCTAGATATGTAGTTCATGTCTACTAGCTTGGGGTTTTTTTTTTTTTTTTTTTTTTTTTTTTTTTTGCATTTTAATTATTATTTTATTTTACTTTATTTTTTTATTTATTTATTTATTTATTTTTTTATTTATTTATTTATTTATTATTTATTATTATTATTACTGCATTTCTACACTTTATTTTTAAAAGATATATATATATAAATATATATATAAAATAATAGAGTAAAAATTGAGAGACAAATATGTATATATATATTTGTATGTTGTTAATTTATTTTTTTTTTTTTTAATATACAGTGGTGAATGTCATGTACAGAAAGACATACTGACAGACAAAATGACAGACAAATTCATATTTACAACAGACAAAGAAAGCTAACACACAGACAGACACACACACACTAACATCAGATAAATTTATCTGAGACAGAGAGAGAGAAAAAAAAAGGAAAACAGCCAGAGAGAAATAAAGACAGCAAAAAAAAAAAAATAATAATAAGAAAACGTATATCATACACAAACACAATTATAACAATATGCACAGACAAATGAAGAAATCAGATACCAAACCCTGCAGTGTAAATAAACGTCTGTATAAAACCTAGCTGCATGTGTTGTTACAAACATACATCGCTACCAGTGCGTGAAGAAATTAAAACCTTTGTTTGCTTCAACAAGACAACAGACAGGTAACAAACAAACCACACAAACCAATGTTTACTCAGAACATAAACTCGCAGAAACTACACACGAAGAAGAAGACATGTCCCGGTATCGAAGAATGAATAAGAGAAAAAGTTCTTTGAAATCGACATGTCACGCATGAACGAGCACTTGCAGAAGTAGATTAGAGACGGCTGAAACTGACACCCGGGTATAACTCTTGGTCATGCGTGAATGAACACGTGTGCAGAAATAGATTTGGGGAGGGGGAATGAAAAAAGGACTGAAATTGACACCCGGGTATCACTCTGTGTCCTGCATGAATGAACACTTGCATAAACAGGTTAAAATGACTGAAATCGATATCCGATATTAACTCTCTCGGTTGTGCATGAATGATCATTTGCAGAAATAAATTAAATAAACTGAAGGTTACACCAGGTGTGACACAGGTATACAAGTATAAGATATATTACACTAGCAAACTTGGTCACAGACACACAGGTATACAGTATGAGATATATTACACTAGCAAACTTGGTCACAGACACACAGGTACCTGAGTAGTATGTAACTTTGTTTACAATAGCAGAGAATGAAATGTCATTGTACAGTGTTTACGGCAGTATGAAATTCCCTTGTTTACGATAGCATGAAATGTTACTGTGAACTATTTACAACAGTACAAGAAATGCTATTGTACATGTTTATGATGATATGAGAAAGGTTAATTATGTGTTTGCAAAATAGTGTGAAAAAATGTTTTTGTACAATATTTACTAAAAAAAAGCACAGTAAATGTTATAACAATAAATAAAATATTAATATTACAGTGTTTACAGTAGTAGATTAAACAATATATCATGCAAGATCAGCAGTGGTAGAAAATAATAATAAATCTAAAATATACTATTATGTACAGTATTAGTGTATTTTTAGTTGTGTAATATGAAATGTTATTGCATGGTGTTTACCATACCAGGTTATATACAATTTAAATAGGATATAGTTTTTCTCATGTGTTTTCAAGGGTAAAACTATTTTCATGCATTTCAAGATACTCAAACAATCTTACTACCACAACAAAGCTATGTAGATATGCACAACACACACGAAGATATGTGTAAATGTAAATGCTCACAAAATATACATTCAGCACTTATATTACATGAATATACTCAGAACCCTCTTTTCTTCCTTTTTATATGCCTCTGTCCTTCTCTCTCACTCTCCATTACTCTCTCTCTCTCTCTCTCTCTCTCTCTCACACACACACACACACACACACACACACAGACACAGAAATGCTCACTTCCCATTTTCCCCCATTCTTCACAAACACTCTCACACACACACACACAGACAGACACTCCTTCAGACATCTCTTTACCTGTTTCACACACACACACACAGACAGATCCCATCACACACTCACACATACACTCAGACACACACAGAGACTAAAACACACACACACACAGACAAATACAAACACACACACACACACACACACACACTCACATACAGACAGACACACTGACACTAATGAAAGTTCTGACACAGAAATTAATCCTTCCCCTAGGATTTCTGTTCAGCTACCTGCGACTTCAATAAAGAGTTCACTCGAGTGCAACAATGTCTTGTCACTTCAGTTTTGAGATGTGATCACTCAACCGTGCCAGAAAAACAGCAAGGAGAGAGAGACAGAGAGAGAGAGAGAGAGAGAGAGAGAGAGAGAGAGTGCCAGAGGAAATGTTTGAGATGTCAAAGATTTACATAACTGTTTTACTTGTACAACATAATGTTTCTGTGTTTGTGTGTGTGTGTGTGTGAGTGTGTGTGTGTGAGTGTGTGTGTGTGTGTGTGTGTGTGTGTGTGTGTGTGTGTGTGTGTGTGTGTGTGTGTGTGTGTGTGTGTGTGTGTGTGTGTGTGTGTGTGTGCATGTATGTGTGTGTATGTGTATGAGTGTGTGTGAGTGTGTATGTGCATGTATGTGTGTGTATGTGTGAGTGTATGTGTGTTTGTGTGTGTATATGTGTATATATATATATATATAGACACACACACACACCCTGATAAACTTGTTCACACAAATCTTTGTGAAATTAATTTACAATTTACCATAACAGAAACCCAGTTTAACAATTTTTTTTTTTTTTATTTACATTATATATATATATATAAAATCCTGTGAAAAAAACTTTTTGTAAAACACTAGAAATATGAAATAAACTTCAATACTAATTAGAGAAGCAACACTTGTGATATTTAGTCCTGCAGTGAACTAGACAAAGAACAAATGTCCAATTCTTATAGTACTATATATATGTTTGTATGTTTCTTAAATTAATATATATTTTTTTAATGTTTATTAAAGTATGTTTTTATTGCACTTTCTAAACAGGCACAATTTAATGTTATGATTAAGTTCAATATATTTTTATATTTACCAGACACAAATTTAGAATAATAATAATTACTACAATATACTACTGAATATAATTATTACTGTATTTAGAAATATCAGTGTAAGTAAATAAATTTTCATATTTATTAGTCAAAGTATATATTTATTACAATTACGATGATGATATGAAACCCATGAACTCCAATATCGTAATAAATTTTTCTATTTATCACACAAAAGCTAATATTTATGATATGTTTATAAATTCCAGTGTCATAAAATATATATTTTTTTTATATTTTATCAAAGAAAGTGTTTAATTATTCTAATTAATAAACAACAGTAATGTTTATCTTCACAAATGTCCAAATTGAAATTCCTGTACACACACACAGACAGACAGACAGACAGACTGAGTGAGCTTCAGGCCAAAGGCTTTTAAAAATCGTTTCTCATTCGTTGTCCTTAGGCCATTAAAATTAAACAGTTTGTTTCACAAAACCCCTCCCCCCCCCCGTCATTAAGTGCGAGAACAACACTGCCTGGCCATTACATCACCCCCCAGTCCCACCCCCAGCCCCCCACTGCCAAAAATAACTGGGTGATGAGTACCCTGTTACATGACAGGTGATCAGTCAAAAAACAGGGGGCAGTTCACATTATAAGCTTGAGTGGAGACTGTTTGTACAGAGACAGAGAGACAGGACACATCCTCAGTGGTACAATGATACAGTGTAATGAGTATCTGTTGTTAGGGTGTGAAAATGGTGTTAAAAACCAGTAAATCATTTCTTACGTAACTCGACAACTTTTCGATCAGACGCGAAATTGAAATGCAAATTAGATTTTCTTTGGAGATGTTAACACACAGACACACACACAAACACACACACAAACACACACACACACACACAGACAAACACACACACACAGACATACACACACACACACACACACAAACACACACACACATAGAGACACAGAGACACAAAACAAACACACAGACATACACACACACACACACACACAAACACACACACACACACACACACAAACACACACACACACACACGCACACACAAACTCAATAAATTAACAAATAGCTGAACATTACAACCAAAAACATAGCAAAAATAAAAAAATAAAAAAATCAATGCAATATTTAATAACCAAATTATCCTACATTCAAAAATAGACATTTACAACTGTTTCAAATTGAAACATTACAAAACGTGTAATTATTATTACTACAACAGTGACCAGACTAAACAAATCAATGTGATATCAAATTAATGAATTAGCTCAGCTCAGATTTAACAGAGCCAAGCTGATTCGATTGTTATTTTGAAGAATTAGAGTTAAATTAATTTTAATGGTATTTACAGATGTTTGCGTCTGTTTTAGGATTAAGTGGTTTTTTGATGAATAAAGAGATTGTTACAGATTTAGATTATTTTAAAATTGTTTTAGGATTAAGTGGGTTTTTTGATGAATAAAGAGATTGTTACAGATTTAGATTATTTTAAAATCCTCAAGGAGTGATAATGATTTGTTTGTAAGGAAAAAAAATATCAAGTTTGTCATACTTGGAATTAATTTAAATATACGTGAATATAGTAATACAAATGATTCTGTAATGAAACTGAACTGAACTGAACTGAACTGAACTGAACTGAATGAAGATAAAATAAAATAAAATAAAATAAAATAAAATAAAATAAAATAAAATAAAATAAAATAAAATAAAATATATGTGTGTGTGTATATATATAATTACAACAATGAACAAATAAAATAATGAATTGAAATAAAATTAAGTAATGAAATATAAAAAAAAAAGATAAAATAAAATGTAGAATATATATATATATATATATTAGTGTGAACATTTTCTTCTCTTCTTCATTTATATCACAAAAAAAAAAAAAAAAAAAAAAAAAAAAAAAAAAAAAAAAAATACATAATTTCAGTTTTTTAAAAACTTCCTCACAAAATAAGCGTATGGGTGTTTCCGAAAACATAATTCACATGTCAACAAACGTGACGTTTTTTACCTTTGCTCTCTGTCAGTCCTTCAATTCCCCCCACCATGGCATTCCCCCCTCTTAACCCCACTCGACCTCCCCCCACTGACACTTCCTTGGACAGAAGAGGACAGGAGAGTTTACACACTCCACATCAAATGTGCTTTGACATTTTTATCTTTCTGACTGACACCCTCCTGTCAGCAGGTCTTGGCAAACAATGGGAGCCGACCCCTTGTGACCTTGACCTTTGACACCTGACATTTCAACACAGAGAAGACAATCAACTTTCTTTCATTTTTTTTTTTAAATTCTTTTGTAACTGAGTAGGTAGGTGTGAGAGAGACATGATGTTGAGTTTATTTATTTATTTATTTTTTTATTTTTTATTTTTTTTTAACAATTTAAAAAAATCAAATAAAAAAAATCAAATGTACATTTTTTTTTGTTTGGTTTCCATTGACCTTTGTCTGTAGGTGTGTGAGTCCAATCAACCATGATTATAATCTACACTGGTGTTTAGGAAGTAACAAACCAGCATAAAACTGGATCTGTTGTACACCTCAGATCCCTATTAAAACAATCTTCCCATCCCCTCCCCACACAGAACTGTGAACACCCTAATTCTGTGTCAGTAGAACTGAAATAAACATCTGACTTCCTAGGCTTGTTTGCGGACAGTTTTCTAAATGTGCTAATAATAAAATATGTTTTGTTTTTCCTCAATAATATATATATCTATATATATATATGATTATTATTATTATTATTGTTTTTTTAAATTAATAATTGTAGTTATAATAAGAACAAGTAGTGGTAGTAGTAGTAGTAGTAGTAGTAGCTGAAGTAGTAATAGCAATATATATATATATATATATGTGTGATTATTATTATTATTATTTATTTATTTTTTTTAAATTAATAATTGTAGTTATAATAAGAACAAGTAGTGGTAGTAGTAGTAGTAGTAGTAGTAATAGTAGTAGTAGCTTAAGTAGTAATAGCAATATTAGTATTAATGGTAGTAGTAGTAGTAGTAGTATTGTTTAATAATAGTAAGTAATAATAGTATTATTGGTGGTAGTAATAGTAATTATAGTAACAAAATAATGATAACAAAAATTGAGTTTCCTTTCAGTAAATAAAGATCAAAACTCTGGAACTGCTTCCTCCCATATGTCACCCTCCCCTCTCTTCTGTGACCCTCCCCTCATCATCTGGCAGTTTCTCCTCTGACATCTGGATCTTGTTTCACTTAGCCAGAAGTCACAAATGGCCCCAAGGTACTTGAGTTCCGCACTCTTTGTTTACCTGATTTTCATTCCCTGTGTCTATTACCAGAGTTTGAAGTGCTCCTGAATGGATTCACAGACACCCCCAGTAAAAGATCATGTATACAAAAAACACATGCACAGACACACTCAGACAGACACACAGACAGACAGACAGACAGACAGACACACACAGACAGACAGACAGACAGACACACACACACACACACAGACAGACACACACACACACATACACACACACACACATACATACATACATACATACATACATACATACATACATACATACATACATACATACATACATACAGACAGACACAGACAGACAGACAGACACACACACACACACATACAGACACACGCACACACATACAGACAGACACACAGACACACTTCAGAGGGAGACATCAGTAATTCAGTTTTTGTGTTTAAAATTAAAAAAAATTAAAAATCCCAGACTGGATGCAAGCCGCTGCAGTCTTTCATTCGTTCATTTGTTCTGTCTTCCACAGTCTGTCTGTTCCAACCCAGAGGAATTCATTCATCCATCCATCTGTCAGTCAGTCCATCCACTTTTTCGTTCATTCGTTCTTTTGCAGTCCACACCAAACGTAAACTGCTAATTAATTCATCCATTCATGCATTCCATCCTTCCACCCATCACTTCCCTCTATCCATCCTTTAATCTACTGTTCCATGACCCATTCTAAATACAAAGTTGTGATTGTATCCATTCATTCATTCATTCATCCATTCATCTATTCATCATTTCCTCCATCCATCCATCCATCCATTCATCTATCCATCCATTCATCCTTTCTTCCTTCCATCCATCCATCCATTCATCTATCCATCCATTCATCCTTTCTTCCTTTCATCCATCCATCCTTTCTTCCATCCATTCATCCATCCTTTCTTCCATCCATCCATTCATTCATCTTTCCATTCCATCCATCCATTCCATCCATCCATTCAGGCATTCTTTCCTAAACTGGGTCCAATCACAACACAGAAGTGATTAAAGTGTTCCGAACGGTTACGTGTATCACAGAGGAAATCACAGAGAACGACTTTGGTTAACATCGCCACAGATGGCAAATTAATTGGCACCTTTGAACCCCTGGAGTCAGGTCTTGTTTATCTGGCAAGTGTACTCTAAACACACTGGAAGAATTTGGAGTTAGAATTTGCACTTGTTGGGAGAGTCAACAAACAAGCAAAGGGAACCAAAAAAAACAAACAAAAAACAAAACAATTTGAACAAATACATTAAATTCCAATTTCGACCTTGATGTGTACGAGGGGGGAAGGAGGAAGAGGGGGGGCAGCCATGCCTCTATTCTCTACTCTCTTGTGTGAAATCTGGTTTGTTTGTTTATTGGATGTTAAGATTCAGGGAAGGATTTTCTTTTTTTTTTTTTCTTTTCTTTCTTTGTGAAATTTTGTGATCTGGGAGATTTGGAATGGTTTAAAATTGCTTTTAAGAGATGTTTCTAAGTGAAAAGAGAGAGAGAGAGAGAGAGAGAGAGAGAGAGAGAGAGAGAGAGAGAGAGAGAGAGAGAGAGACAGACAGACACTAAGGGAAAAAAAGGCAAAGGCATGAAAAGATAAAAACAAAAACACAGATATACAGTTACACAAATATAGATAACAACACAAACAGAAAAAGACAAGAAAATGAAAAGATAAAACAAAAAAAAAAAAAAAAACAAGTTTGACAACAATTTAAGAGGTATTCAGAAATAAAGACAGGCAGATAAATATTTAGATAAATATATAGATAGACAGGCAAAGCTAAAAACAGAGACAGGAAGAAGAAAAAACGAAACAGAGATAAAGCAGAAAAGACAAGAAAAGAAAAAAAGAAAAACAATGAAAATAGATTGAAATACAAAGAAAGAGAAAAATATGGACTGAGAGAGAGAGAGAGAGAGAGAGAGAGAGAGAGAGAGAGAGAGAGAGAGAGAAAGAGAGAGAGAATGACAAAGAGAAAATAATAATAAAGGAATTATCATTATACTAGATGAACTGTAACCAATGTAAAGTTATCAACATGACAAAGGTTTAAGAGTTCTGACAATGATCTCACACCAGACATTATTTTTACCTCACAGTCGACATGTGATAGGATCTTTCAGAACTGCAGATACAAACATAGCCACAAGGGAATATTTTTATGTTGTACAAACTTAGAAACATCATAAAAGGAAAGGTGTGTAGTTGAAAATGTACCAGGAAGAAGAATAATAAAAAAAATATAAAAATCCAACTAAAAACACTGAATAATGTAAATGATAAACCTTCTTTTTTGGATGTTTGTGTGTCTTTAATATGCATGTCTGTATATATATATATATATATATAGGTTTGAAAGTATGTATATGTAGGGTGTGTATGTGTGTATGTATGGATGTACCAGTGTGTGTGTGTCCATCTTTTAGATAAAGTCATGAAGTCACACAATGAAAAATAACTAATAATCCACACACACACTCTCTCTCTCTCTCCCTCCCTCCCTCCCTCCCTCCCTCTCACACTCCCTCTCCCACTCCCTCTCTCTAACTCCCTCCCTCCCTCTCTCTCTCTTTCTATATATATACACACACACACACACACACACACACACATATATATATATATCTCACTCTCTTTCACTTTCTATTTAAAAACACCATGACCCATCCCATCAAACCTGACACACTGTTACTGCACGCAGGATGACCAAACCTTTCCTATTATCAATTACCCCCCCCTTATCAGTCACCTGACCTCTGACCACGAAGTTGTGGATGCAGTTGCTCTCTCTCTCTCTCTCTCTCTCTCTCTCTCTCTCTCTCTCTCTCACAACTGGGTCACCTGGTGTGAAATCCCACACCTAGCCATCCCGTTTTGATAGGTAAATAATTATACACATGAACCAGTGGATCAGGTTTACAGCTTGGTAATGAGATAGTTGAAACAAATACACTGGCCTGGGTTTCACTGATGTGTTGTATCATGTTGTGAAATGAGTGTGCAGTTTGCTTCACCCAGTAAATGACTTTTATTTTAGGGCTGTTAGAAAAGAATGTAGAGAATCTCAGATCTTGTTTCAGAAATGTATATATACATCAACTAATGCTCTTATGACTATTAGTAATTCTGTGACGACCTCTACTACTACGATTTCAACAACTACTATAACCTCTACCTCTGCTACTACTATAATTACTACAACAACAATAACTTCTATTGTGATTTCAACAACTACTACAACTACAGTTTCCATAATAACAACTGCTGCATATTATTATTATTATTATTCTTGTTAGTAGTAGTAGTAGTGGTAGTAGTAGTACTAATAACATCATCATCATCAGTGTTGTATTTACATATATATGTCACAGATTTGAAATAGTTTATTTGTTTAGTTAAAAGGTCAAAGATAATGACATTTCATCTGTATTTTAATTTGCAACAGTACTAGTAGAAGTAGAATTGAAAGTAGTTGTAGTAGTAGTAGTTGTTGTTGTTGTGATGGTTGTACTAGTGGTGGTAGCAACAGAAGTGTTTATAGTACTATTAATATTAGTAGTACTAATAGTAAGTAGCAGTATTAAAAGCATAGTAAAAGAAGCAGTAAAAGTAGTACTAGTAGAATTTGTAGTAATACCAGTAGTAGTGGTAGAAAATACTAATGTATTATTAGTTATATATGTAACATTATGGTTAATGATATTTATTATCATCATCATTAACATTATCATTATTACTATCATCATCATTATCATCAGTATTATTATACATATTCAACTTGCATTACTTTCATCATCATCATTTCACCGTCACTAATATCATCATAATCATCATTATTATTATTTACTAATGATACAAATTCAACTAACATTAATGTCATCATCATCATCATCATCAGTTACTATTGATACAAACTGGAGCAAAGTTCTGTTTGTTGTGATGGGAAAGGTCAAAGGTTAACGACATGCTGTTTTTTTTTTTTTTTTCAATATGTCACTTGAGTTATTCAGTCAACAAATAACATGAAGTGTTTGTAATAAACACATCAAAATGTTTTTAATGTCAGAGGGAGGAGACAGGAATTCAGCTCAAAACAGGCAAACCTGGGCTCAAAATGTCACCAGTTCTCAACTGTCTGGATTTTGTGTTCTGTGTCCATCTGTCTGTAGGGTGTCTGTGTGTGTGTGTGTGGGTGTAAGTGAGACACACAGACAAGATGTACATATGTATGTGTGTGTGTGTGCGTGTATGTGTGTGTTTGTGTGTGTTTGTAGAATGTGTGTGCATGTATGTATGTATGTGTGTGTTTGTAGTATGTGTGTATGTATGTGTGTATGTATGTACATGTGTATGTATATATCTATGTATGTGTGTTATAGTGAGTGTCTACATGGGTATGTATGTGTGAGAGAGAGAGAGAGAAATACTGAAGTCTAAAATTTCACAAAATACTTATTATTTTATCAGTTTTAATACAATAATGAAAAAATGTTTTAACAGTCAAACAAATCAAACCATAACCTGAAAAAAAAAACCAGTTAAATTAACGCACACACAAGATTACATAACCTATTTACTAGAATTTTATAACTTCATTATTACAACCACAATCATCATTATCATAATGCTTATAATTATCATTATTATTATTACTATAATTATTAATACTTGCAGTAACATTCAAAGGTCAGCTGTGATTACACAACACCTACAAAGACTGAGTATGAAAGCTAGTCTAAATGTCAAATGGTGGTCATTTCAAGGAGAGAGTTTGGTCGTTACAAAAACAATTATCTCATTATCTTTTGTTACAGAAATGTCAGCTTGTGATATTTTCTAAATGTTTGAATATTTAATACACATGCCACGTGTGTTTTTTTTTAAATTTGAATTTAATTTTATTTTTGGAAATCCTGTTTATGTTGTTTTTTTTTTTTTTTTTTTTTGCGGTGGTTTGTCTGTTTTAGATCAGGATGTACATTCTTGGCATAAATAGATTAGGGAAAAGATAAAGAGAGAGACAAGTAATTTGAAGAGATAAAGGAACAGATGAAAGTCAAATATTAATTCTCTGAAGGAAACAATTTTTTAAAATGAAAGAAAATAATAATGTCATTAAAAATAATAATCACACAATAAAGACAGTGTATATATCTATATATATATATATATATAGACAGATAGACAGACAGATATAGATAGATAGATAGATAGATAGATAGATAGATAGATGTACAGACCGATTCATATTTAGCCTGTTCAGCTATTGTGCTTTGTAAAACTGAAACAAAATTATTTTTATTGTAAACTTTCACAGTCAATTATGTTATTATTATTATATTTAATGTATTACACAAAATTAAAAGTTTTAAAAAACCCACAAAATACACAACCACAACTTTTTTTAACAAAAATCTACATTTTTCACGCTTACAAATTCTTTATTACATTTCACTCTAAATAGACAGAATTGGCGACCGGAGTTCAAATTATTCTTCAAAGGCTACAAAAGCGTTACAAAATGGTTCCACATGTCGGACATCAAAGGAGTTCAAAGGATTTAGAAAGGATTTTACTGTTCCATGGGGGATTTCAGCTCACACAAACTTTAATACCCCTTCATCCTTCATTTGCAGGTATGAAACAATAAAACGAAACAAAAAGGTTTAAGATTTTCTTATGGTTGGGTGACAATATGAAAACTGATGAATAATATTTAAAATAGTTTAATTATATCAATAATAGTAGTAGTAGTAATGATTGTGATTATAATGATGATGATGATGATGATAATGACAATGATAATGATAGTAATAATAATAATAATGATGATGACAATAATGATGCACAATTTGTGATTATAGATTTTAAATATAATTCATATAATTCAGATAACAAAAATTCATTTTAATTGGGTTTCAGTTTTTTGCATGTATTAGAGTTAAATTTGAAAAATTATCTTTTCATTTACTTGTGTGTTTTAGTTTTGTGTTTATTTGTGTGTGTGTGTGTGTGTGTATTAAAGACTAATATATGTGTGTGCATTTGCATTGTTAATGTATTAGTGTAAGTGTGTGTGTGTGTGTGTGTTTGTGTAAGAGTATTGTGTGTGTGTGTGTGTGTGTGTGTGTGTGTGTGTGTGTGTGTGCGTGATGCATATCAGTATCTGTTTATAATTACAGGGTGTAATTAGGCTTTCACTAAGCTGAATAACCTGACAGGTGTTAATTACAAAGTCATGATAAACTCTAATTTTATTTATTGTCTCACAAACTCACGAGAACAGTCATCTCATTATTACTAATTCAGTCTATTTATAAATCGAAGCAGGAAAACGTGTTTTATTTTCCTGTTTAAATGACATCAACAGAATAAATTTTCCTAATTTTTTTTTTTTTTTTTTTAATAAAGAAGGAAAAAAAAAGGTTTTTTTTATTTCCCTTTTTTTAAAGTTAAATTATTAATATTATGTTAATAAAAGTGATTAACAGACCTTAGGGTGTCTGCGTAATATATTGGATAATAAATACTGGGCAATATATTTAATAAATCAAGTGTCTTGTATTTTATAACACACCCATATATAATATTATATGGGTGTTTAATATTTTGTAACAAACAGATTTCACAGGTGTGTCTGTACCTGCCTGCTACATACACCCCCCTCCCCCTCCCTCTCTCTCTCTCTCTCTCTCTCTCTCTCTCTCTCTGTCTCTCTCTCTCTCAGGAAGATTAATTATTACATTTACTTACATGGGTATTATCAAATGTCACAGTGTGTGCTTGTGTCTGCTAGGCTAAATGCGATTAAATGAATCTATTGCAAATACATGTTTTATATGCATCGTTTATGATCATATCCTTAAGCTTTTATTATAAGTTGAGCAAACAAGGAAGGTAAACCTATATATATATATATATATATATATATATATATATACACACACATACATACATACTCCATGTCTGTGAATTAAATATTTTATAATACTTGTATAATATAAAATTAGAAATGTTATTTAATATAACATGTGGATATATAAAGACACACACACACACACACACACACACACACATGCACACACATATATATATATATATAGAAAGAGTAAATTAAATATTTTACAAAATATAGGTATATAAAACCATATATACAAACTCAAAGTGTAAATTAATACGTTACAATACATGTTTAATGCAGACATATTTAAACCTACGAATGTGAAATAATATTGAATAAAGTTAGAAAGTAAATTAAATATTTCGTAGCACACAGGTATACAGTAGACCTATATAAACCCAGTGAGCGTGAGATACAGTGTGTTCTGCCTGCAGATACTCTAATTTGATAACACTGACTTGTAGCATTGAGGTGATACAAATGAGATGGGACGGAGATAATGTCCGGAATGGGTAATCAGGCTTAAACAGAGTGAAGCAGATTACAGCACAGTGATTTGTCTATATCTCTGTTAGCAGTGTGAAATCTGTGTGTGTGTGTGTGTGTGTGTGTGTGTTATGTATGTATGTATGTATACACACACTATCTAACTATCTATATAGAGAGAGAGAGAGTGAAAGAGAGAGAGAAAGAGAGAGAGAGAGAGAGAGTGCATGGAATTTCATGTGTAAGCTCATATGTGCATGTTTTACATCTTATGAAGATAATATTTTTTCAGCCAACTAATAATAATGAAATCTCTTAAACAAGATTTTTATTCATCTTCAGTTTACATGCAAACAATATTGTCACCTCTCTCCTTTTTCTAGAACACAGACAAGATGGACATCTGTCTCTATGGTTACATGCACCAGATAAAGCCCACTGCATTTACATACTTCAAATAATAAATATTTAGTTTATTATGTAATTAAAATTTCATTAAATTAAATCACTAAAATTATTTTATCTTTTATATAAAACATACTGCATCAAATTAAATCATAAATGTTTAAATTTGTTTCATGTTTTATATAAAATTAAAAAAGCTATTCCACCAAATTAAATTATAAAATTTAGTTGCCAGATTTGAAGTAGTATAGGCCTACATTTCCTTTATATTGTTTACCAAATCAAATAAATTTTAAAAATGTATTATGAGTAATCTAGATTTCCTTTGCCTGTAGTTCACACAGACATAGGTATTTTCAGAGATTTTGTTTACAGTTATGATATACATAATTGTATCACACCCACTACAGAAATGTGTAACATTATGTCATACTGCGTCAAACAATGAAAAACACAGGAGGACTGCCGCTTTAAACAATGCCAGCTATTGAGAGGACTGCCACTTTAAATTCGTAACAATAAACATTGAAATAATTCAGCAGTTTAATGTATTTAAAATATTTCTTCAGAATGTTTATGACAATTCTAACATAATATACAGCTTTTTCAGAATGTTAATGTATGATATGTGAAATGGAATAGTATTTTTTTTTTTTTTAAATTAAAATAATTTGTTTAAATGAATAGAAAGGTTATGTAATTAGAGAATTTAGAAATTATATTAATTTATTTTTAAGAGAAAATGTACACCAGTTAGATTACATTTTAATTTTAGAATGTTTTATTAATATTCAAATTTTCTTTTATTTAATTTTATCTATTATTACTATAATTATTATTATTATTATTATTATTAAAACTGTTTTTATTAATATTCAAACTGCATCTTCAGCATTTTATTTTATTATTTATTTATTTATCATAAGACTTTTTAAAAACATTTTAACAAATAAAATATCGGACAGAAAACGAAATATAAAATTTAACCGTTAAAATCATTTGAATCGTCGACCACAGCAATCTGTAACGAACAAAACGTTTTCAAATTTTATCATTATTACTATACACATACCTATTTTTTATTTTTAAAAGAACGGGGCAAAAAAAAAAAAAAAAAAAAAAGATATAATGTTATTATATAAAACGTCTTCTTGGCTAAATACAGTCTGGTTTTCTTTTCTATTTTTTCTAAGCTAGAGTAACGTAGCCAAGGTGCTTCAGGATATTATCTTCCTGCTGACAGCTGACAAAACCAGTTTCTGGCAACGATCCAAAACTTATCGTCTTTTCTACGCGAGAAAGGACACCGACATACAAATCATATACTGCGACCGAAACGCTAAATAAAAAAAAAACCTGGCGAAAATATGGTCACAGTTAATAACGTTAAATATTAAATAACATTTGCAAAATAGAAAAATAAAAATGCGAGAACGGTCACAGGTGAATGATTTATTTACCTGTGGGACACACCTAGCTAGCGAGCGAACGTTTTTTTTTTTTTTAAGTGTCCCAAGATTCAAAAATCCTTGTCGCGTCAAAGCAGCGTAACGGTTTCGTAAACAAATAACTTTTTAACTACTCACCTATCGAGAAGATAATCCACACGCATATCCAAACACTTAAAACTCGACCGCGCTCCATTGTTTTTCACGCATTAAGAAATAAAAAGTTCTCGTCTTCAAACGCGACTTGTTTCACGACGTAGAGTTTCCATTCGTCACGACAAACACAGCTTTTCCACCGGCCATTATGAGTCAGTCGCATCCCATGGTGCACTGCGCGCTCGCTGACCTACTTTCTGCGCGCACCTGTATAATTGACAGAGATCAAAGAAACTCGTCAGGTTTATAGTAAGTAGTGTTTGCTTGCGAAATTACCGTCGAAACACACAGATCCGATTTGCATTTCGAGATTTTTGTTTGTTAGTCATGAAAAACTGTTTCGTTTGCGTAGTCGGTGTTAAATCATTCTGCGTGTACACAGAGATGTGGTTGTTTTAATTAATTATTTGTTCTCCTAATAGGAAGCTAATGGCGCATTATCTTAGGGTTTGAAGTGCGAAGGGTCCAGAGATCAAAACTCAATGTGGAAAAGAAAAAAAAAAAAAAAAAAGTAGAAGTAGAATAACGAGATGAAACTGATTAAGCTTTATGTGTGTGTCTCTGTGCGTGTGTGTGTATATATATATATATAGAGAGAGAGAGAGAGAGAGAGAGAGAGAGAGAGAGAGAGAGAGAGAGAGAGAGATTTAAAACGTATATCAGATTGTAGAGGAAAATTAAAAAATTGATTTTTAAAATTAAAATGAGCCGAAAAGAAAACGCTTTGAAGAAAGAGATTAACTCAATCAGTTTGTTAATTATAATAATAATAATAATAATAATAATAATAATAATAACAACAACAACAATAATAATAATAATGATGATGGTGATCATAATAATAATAATAATAATAATAATAAATAATTATTATTATTATCATCATCGTAGTTGTTGTTGTTGCTGTCATTGTTCTCTATTTCGTCTGTATGTGTCAATGTCTGTTATCTCTGCCTACACACACACACACCTACAAAAAAAAATTGCCTCTATCTAAATTAACGCCAATAAACACGAAATGAAAATATAAACAAACACCATATCGATCGTGTTCTGAAAAAGGCGCGGCTGTTTGATTCGGCAGACTGAACACGTGAAAATGATGAGCAGTGCAGATTTCGATCGCGTCGCGAAATTGCGTCTTCTCACGCGATCTCGTTCATCCGGGATTTCGTCGTCTTCTGTCCGCCATTATCACCCGAAGTATACTGGGTCACCTAAAACGCCGGGGTTTATCAGATGACACGCGCGTACTTTTGTCGTTTGGCAGATAAACTAATGTTGACATTTGGCAACCGGTAAACAGCATTACGTCGGCGTTTTTTTTTTGTGTGTTTTAGATTAAAGAGATTTAAAAAAAAAAAAAAAAAAAGAAAAGAACGTTTCTTTTAGAAACGTAGAATGAAAAGTAAACCAAAACGTCACGCAGACGTAGCTCGCTTACATTTTATGTATCTCCCCCCACCCGCCCCTCTGATAAACTGTTATAGTTTGTAAATAATTGAATTTAAAAAAAAAAAGAAGAAAAAAAAAAAAAAGGGGGGATTACTGTGTGCAATGAGGTAAAACGAGTAGGTTACAGATATATGCGCTGTTGGATACAGATATATATATATACATATACTGATCGTCTCTTTGTATGCGTGTATGTCTTTATCGAATTACGTAGTATTAGCAAAAGTAGTAGTAGTAATAGTAGTAATAGTTGTATTAGTAATTACAGCAGAAGCAGTAATAGAACTAGTTGTAGTTGTAGTTGTAGTTATAGTAGTAGTAGCATAAGCAGCAGCAGTTATACTGATAATAACGGTAGCTATAGCAACAGTAGCAACAACAGTAGCTATAGTAGCAGAACAGCAGTAGCAGCTGTAGTAAAGGTAGTGGTAGCAGTAGCAGTTGTTGCTGTTGCAGTAATATCAGTAACGCCAGCTGTTACAAAATTGAGGAAGATACAGAAGGATTAAAGAGAGAGTGAGATAGCAAGAGAGACAATGAGAGAGAGAGAGAGAGAGAGAGAGAGAGAGAGAGAGAGAGAGAGAGAGAGAGAGAGAGAGAGAGAGAGAGAGAGAGAGAGAGAGAGAGAGAGAGAGAGAGAGAGAGAGAGAGACAGAGAGAGAGAGAGAGAGAGAGACACACACACACACACACACACACAGGGGGTCTACAAATACAAATACAAAGAAACCAGTATCACGGCGCGATCCCGCAGTTCACATTTTACGAGGGAACATAAAACAAAAAGACATAAATCGTAGAACAAGACAAAACGTCACCTTGTACAACCGAACAGACAAACGAAAACAAAGAGCCGTTTATCCGGCCCTTTCATTACCACGAAAACCCACTTGCACACCTGTGGATTTCACCTGACGTTCCTGTTCTTAAATTTATACCAGTTTATACCATCGTTTATTATGACACCTATTTTCTCAAATTAATTAGTTTTGAACGACTTTTCCTTTTGGTTGCGTAATCTTTCAGAATCAACACCCGTACAAAAGATAGAGGCGCTTTGGAATGGAGCGTTTAAAAGTTTGGTGGAAATTACAGACACGTGTAAAACAGTTTAAAACTGGTTTAGCAGCATGGCTGACTTTCCACCGAGCTTTTTGTCGTCTGCAAGATGTTACAGGCGAAGAGATAGATAGATAATAGCTGGGCTGGGGATATTCTGTTGCTGTGATATCGAATTGTTTAACGTATAATGTTAACTGTTGTTCATGGATAAAACAAAATGCGTATATATTATATATATGTGTGTGTGCATATATATATATACACATACACACACACAAACACACACACACATATATATATATACACATACATACATACATACATACTCAAATATACATATATACATACATACATACTCAAATATACATATATACATACATACATACATACTCAAATATACATACATGTACATACATAATATATATATATATATATACAATACATGCATGTATATACATACGTGCATAAAACACATATATATATATAGACATAAATATAGATATAGATACATATACACACACACATATGCACATGCATTCTGTCTCTCGCACCACGCACACGCACGCACACACAGCTCACAGTGTCAAATGTCAAATTGCAAGCTTGAACCTTGAAAAAAATAAAACATTAACGTGCTAATCAGAGCAAGCTGCTATGAAGCAGGTTACGCAAGCTGTATTGTTTTAACTTTTAACAGTTTTCTTTGGCTCCCTGTCTTTGATGTGCAAATGACGTTTGAAGTTAATTTTAATACGTGTGTTAATACATTTGTTCAAACCACGCCCCCGAGCTACTGTTGTTAACTGCACTTCTGTGACGATTGCATTCCGTTTGACTGACAGGTGTCACTTTTAATGAGTCGCTCGTTTATCTGTTAAGTGCGTTTATATTTGTGTTAATTGTTTTTGTCATCGTCGGCGTTGTTTTTGTAACAATTGATGATGGAAGAAAGGTCTTTGTTTTACGGTTGTTGTTGTTTTTTTGTTTGTTTTTTTAAGAGTAGTCGGTGAAGTTGATAAAAAAAAAAAAAAAGCTTTTAAAATCAGACAGTAAGCTTGAAAGAATTAATGTTTATTTATTTATTTATTTCATTTCGTTTGTTTGGTCGTTGTGTTGTTTTTGATGATTGCTTTTGATGTTGTTGTGGTTGTTACTGTTGCTTTTGCTGTTGTTAGTTTTATTTAAAAAAATGTTTACTATTTATTTACTTATTTATTTATTTATTTATTTATTTATAATAATAATAATAATAATAATAATAATAATAATAATAATAATAAATATAATAATAATAATGATAATGATAATAATAAATAATATTATTATTATTATTATTGTTATTATTATGTGATAGTAAATATTAGAATACTAAAATAAATAAATAAATAAATAAAAATAAATCAATAAATAAATAAATGAAATGAAATGAAATGAATGAAATAAATAAACGATTATCTTGAAAAATATTCTAGGTCATATGAATTAATGGGTCAAAGCGCTGGAGGAAATATATTAATATCTCATTAGTTTGATGTTTTTAATCGAATATTTTTATTTTTTATTTTTTAATAAACTACTTTTAAAAAGATTACAGTAATTTTTGCTTCTTTCTTACTTATTTCTGCTTTTACTTACTATGACTGTTTATTAGCAATAGCAGTAGTAAGGTAGTAATACTACTAGTAGTCGTAGTAATTCTAGTAGTAACAGTAGTAATAGTTGTAGTAATAGTAATAGTAGTAATAACAGGAATAGTAGCAGCAATTTTGACAGTAATAGTTTTACTAGTAATTGTAGTAGATATAGGAGGAGAACTAATAGAAGTAGTGGTTGTGGTGGTAGTAGTAGTAGTACTAGTAGTAGTAGTCGTAGTGTTAATAGTAGCAGCAGCAGCAGATGTGGTAGTATTTCCCATTACTGTTATCGTTCGTTCTTTTACTCATATTTTTCTTTATATTTTTATTTTTTATTTTCTCCCAAAAGACAACAACAACAACCATGATAATCATCATCATCATCATTACCATCGTCGTTGTCGTCATCATCCACCACAAAGAACAAGAGCAAGCGTACAGTAAACGTGATGCTGTTAGTCAGGTCGCGTTTCACGTGCATAGAACAACGACTGTACGTCACAGAGAAAATGACGTATATTCACGTAATTTGATAGTCGTTCAAGCTCGTGTGTCGTTCATGAATATTTATCAAATCACCGTCTGTAAATGTATGTACTTGTGTATCTCTGTCTTTCTCTCTGTCTATGTATCTGTCTAGCTGTCTGTCTGTCTGTTTATCACTGTGTCTGTGCATCTATCATTTCATCTGTTCGTGCGTCCATATATCTGTCTGTCTGTCTGTTTTTCTTTAATTTATTTTCTTGTTCGTTTTATTCTCTTTTTTTCTGTGTATCTAACATGTTTATTTTTCTATCTGTTCCTTTTTATTTTTCTTCTTCTTCTTTCAAACATGTCAAAGACTGATATCGTAAAAAGAATTAAAAACAAAAAAGAAAAAGAAAAGAAAGGAAATAAAACAAAAAAAAACAAAACAAACACGAGAAACGGTTAGGAAAGACAATATTTACACAACTGTCGCGCATTTGTCACGTCTAACATTTCATCCGTCTAAAAACATTTTATTATTATTATTGTTATTCTTAAGAATTACTGTACGAAGGAAACTGGGTCAAATACTCATTTAACTTTGACCTTTGCGTTTGACAGGATTCCCGCCAATCAGTCAGCAGACACAACCTTAGTCAAACATCCGGTTGTACTATTCACTGCTTCCGGACATTAAACAATTTAAAAAATCAATAGCGCCTTAATACGACAGGTGCTTATCATTCGAGGACACGCCCACTGTTCCGCCCCGCCCAAGTACTTAAATTTTGTTGTTGTAGTTGTTATTATTATTAAATTTCAATATTTCTATATTTTTGTGTCTGTCTTTGATACGCACATACATACGTATATTAAAAAGTTTGATTACCTTATTGTTCTTATATATAATAAAAAAAAAATCGTTAATAGTAATAATACTAATATTCAACATAAAAAAAAAAAAAAAAAAAAAAAATCGTTAACAGTAATATTGAACTAAGAATTTTTTTTTTTTTTTTTTATAATAATAAATCATTTATCTTAAAATAAATATGTATAAATTTTACGAGAATCGATAGGAATCCCTTTTCGAATTTTATTTCCTAAATGACATTTTATAATTTGCATCAGCAGATACTTACTTCGTTTATCAATTTAATCTGTTAAATGCACTGTTAAAGTAGGCACACTGAAATAAAAATTAACGCAACCAATTTGACGAACATGTTTCTATAGTAACCAGGAATGCAGTCGTTAGGGTCCTGTTGTTTTATGCAAAATTTATTTATTTTGGATAAACTTTTGCAGTTATTCTGGCGTTTTATTGGGGATATAATCCGAATCGGTAGTTATGTAAAGGGGAAAAAAAAAAAAAAAAATTGTAATGATGCATTCAGTTTCTTGAAACGTCTATAATATTACCGTAGTTACTGACGTATAAGTCACAACAGCAGTTGGAAATTGATACAAAATTCATTTAATGAATATATATAACGGTGTATGTTTTCATTTTTTCATTTTTTTTTTAAACTTTATACATTTACACATAAATTAAAACCTGATACATTGGATATATATGTATATATACACTTAAAATATATAAATTCAAATATTCTTCTTCTTATTATTATTACAAACACAGCTATTACTACTGTTATTACTATTGTTGTTTCTGCTGCTGCTGCTGCTACTACTACTACTACGTCCACTAATACTACTAATAATAATACTACAATTTCTACTATTTCTTCCACTACTAGTGGTATTATTGTTATTATTATTATCATCATCATCGCTATTACTGCAACTACTACTACTACACGTACTACTGCTATTATTATTATTATTATTATTATTATTATTATTATTAGTATTATTATTACTGACTAAATCGTTATTATTATTTATGATTATATCACGTTTGCAAAATAAACTCAAAATTCTTACCCTTCATGAAAAGGTCGCTTTTTTTATGTTATGTTTGATTGTTTGTGACGTCATACATTTTTAACGTTTCTCAGTGAAAGTTGTACTAATTATGACCTCGATCTAGAAACGGTGGGTTTATGAGTTAGTGACTTTGTTTTTAATAGCACGCCACACAAAAATTAAATATTTAAATTCACAGACAGAAAAAAAAAAAAGGTAAAAAAAAAAAAAATATATATATATATATATTAATAAAAATAAAAATGGTGTGAATTTTTATTCAGGAATGTAAAATAAGAAAGAAAAAAAGAAACTTGACTTCTGTAGAATTGAAATTTCTAGAAAAACTGAAAAAAAAAAAGAAAAAAGAAAAGAATACTGGTGTTGTTGTTGTTGTTGCTGACAAACCTTTAACGACGTTACTGACTACCATTAACAGTACAACTGTATTCATTTGAACTGCTCGACCATGAAATCACGTGACCGTGACGCTGATGCAGGACAGTCCGCAGCACTGGCGACATTACTGCACTGCGCACGTGAGGCGCAGCGATCAGCAGAATTTTGTTCATTAAAGTTTAGAAACTGTAACGGAGCAGTTCAAGAAACGGGAAAAAAAGTAATATTTTCAAAAAAAAAAAAGAGAAGAAAAATCAAAAAGTTATTTGCAATAAGCAGAGAGCGGCGGGCGAAGTTTTCAAAAATCAACAAAATTATCAACAGGAAATATCACCAGAATATCACCACGCAATATCAACACGTTACGTTACCATGGAGTCTGCACACGAACCCGTGAACGAGAATGAGATTTCGGGGATGCTGGAAAGCAACAGTTCCAGAACGGGAGAAAACGAACTTTTGCCCGTTCCTGACGCCGGGGTTAGACGCAGAGACAAACGCGGGATTATCTGCGGCTGGATTAGAGATAATCTCTTACTCGTTCTGAGTCTGTGTGGGGCGGTGGCCGGATTTACCCTCGGGTTTCTTCTCAGATTAGCCAAACCTTCCGAAGACGCCATAATATGGACTGGTACGTAGTTAATTAAATAAGTTACTACTACTACTACTACTACTACTACTACTACTACTACTACTACTACTACTACTACTACTACTACTACTACTACTACTACTACTACTACTATTACTACTACTACTACTAATACTACTACTACTACTACTACTACTAATACTACTTCTACTACTTCTGCTTTTGATACTACTACTACTAATGGTACTACTACTATTACTACTACTTCTGCTTTTGATACTACTACTACTACTAAGGTTACTGTTACTACTACTACTTCTACTACTGCTTCTACTACTACTAATCACTAGAATTATAATTATTACTATTACACTATTACCATTAATACAACTGTACAACTAGTACTACTACTACTTCTGCTTTTCGTGCTATTGCTACTAATGTTACTGTTACTACTACTACTACTACTACTGCCAGGTATGGCAGTAACTAGACTCTTTTTGAAATGAGGCAAAAACACTTAATCGCCAAAACAATTTGAAGCTCCGACTTAAAAGATACAAAATCATCGATTCTAGCCATTTATATTATATATATATATATATTTTTATTTTATTTTTTGAAAAATAATCTTTGTATGTATATATATATATATATATGTGTGTGTGTGTGTGTGTATATATATATATCCATGCATCCATCCATCCATAGATACATTAATATGCACTACACATACTGTTAACATTAATTAGTGGTTTTTATTTTGTGTACGTACAATTAATGCTATTTATGGCTTGAGAAGAATCCGGTCTACTGCATTTTTATATATATAAAAAAACGTTTTGCATTAAACAGCCGCAAGGACAAGCTACAGACACATTAATTAATTGTAATGTTTAGACCGCATTCAGAATATTCTTCAAACCATACCATATGCGCACCTATTACCGTTCACTTCTGAATACAGCCGCATAATTTGATAATTATCGTTTGTCACGTGTTTGTTATATGTGTTTGTATTATGTATGTATGTATATATAAGTTGTTATATGTATTGTATTATGTATGTGTCTATATATATGTTGTTATGTGTGTGTATTATGTATGTATATATATATATATATATATATGTTGTTATATGTGTGTATTATGTATGTGTATATATATATATACGTTGTTATATGTGTGTATTATGTATGTGTGTGTATATATATATATACGTTGTTATATGTGTGTATTATGTATGTGTGTGTATATATATATATACGTTGTTATATGTGTGTATTATGTATGTGTATATATATATATATATGTTGTTATATGTGTGTATTATGTATGTGTGTATATATATGTTGTTATATGTGTGTATTATGTATGTGTGTATATATATGTTGTTATATGTGTGTATTATGTATGTGTGTATATATATATATATGTTGTTATATGTGTGTATTATGTATGTGTGTGTATATATATATATACGTTGTTATATGTGTGTATTATGTATGTGTGTATATATATGTTTGTTATATGTGTATATTATGTATGTGTGTATTATATATATGTTGTTATATGTGTATATTATGTATGTGTGTATATATATATATATGTTGTTATATGTGTGTATTATGTATGTGTGTGTATATATCTATATGTTGTTATATGTGTGTATTATGTATGTGTGTATATATATATATGTTGTTATATGTATTGTATTATGTATGTGTGTATATATATATATATGTTGTTATATGTGTATATTATGTATGAAGTTGTGTATCAGTTATACAGTGCGAACTGATTTACTTCCGTCTTTTGGATCATACAGTTGATATTCTTTAGTGTTTTCAAGTACAGCTTCATTGTTTCAATTTCCGATTGCGGCTGTTGGCATGACGTCATAGTTTTGTGGGCATGACGTCATAGTGAAGTGGGCATGACGTCATAGTGAAGTGGGCATGACGTCATAGTGAAGTGGGCAACGCCGTTAACGCTGACGAACGACGTCGTCGTTCAGATGGTGGCCCGAGAACAACGACAGGACAGGAGAACAGGATGAACTCGAAAAGTCAAAGTGAAAAATAAAAACCCGAAACCAGCGCTGACCTCTGACCTCCCCCCCCGTCTGCACAAATCTGGGACATGGGTTACCCCGAGCATCCTGACTTTATCTGTGCCGGAGAACAGCTCAGACGGACATCTGGACGGATGTCGCTGGTTCTGTGTCAGAGATAAAGTCTCTGTCGTGTTTGTTTTGTTGTTTTTCTTTCGCTAATCTTTACGGTTGGCAACGATTCCGGCTTGTATAGTCATTTCACAGTAGTTTTGGCTTCACGTTCCTTTCGACGAACTGGCCGTTTTCGAGTTCACTGGCATCATAAAAAAAATGTACCTTTGAGTCGTACGTATGAACGTACACGTACAGCACTAGAACAAATCCAAGACCCCTATCATAAAACAACCGACTGAAATCGTCCGGACCTGTTTTGAATCGTGACCTAAATTTTAGTGACGTAACGATCAGCTGATTAACACGTGACAGCGTTTCGGTGCAACGAACGCATGAGCGTCGGTTTGTGTGTCAGTATCTATATCTATCTGCCTATGTATCAATCACGCACAAACACGCGCACAAACAAACACACACACACATTTATGTATTTATTTATTTTGTAGGTTTACCGGGAGAAATTTACATGCGAATGTTGAAAGCGACAATTCTTCCTTTAATTGTCAGCAGTGTCATATCAGGTAAAACTTTTCCACAAATTGTTAAATAATGATTAGTAATAATGAGTAATAAACCTTTTTTTTTTTTTTGCATAAATTGTAAAATAGTTATTAGCATTATTATAGCAGGTACACTTTAAATAAACAATCAAAACATGATGAAGAAGTGTAAGTGTTTTACATTTTACTTTTTTTTTTACACAAATTGTTACAAAATTATGTCACATTCTAATTTGACTTTTACACAAATATGTAATATTCTAATCTGACTTTTACACAAATACGTAACAATCTAATTTGAATTTTACACAAATACGTAACATTCTAATTTCAATTTTATTTTAACATTCTAATTTGACAAAACACGTAACATTCTAATTTGACTTTTACACAAATATGTAACATCCTAATTTGAATTTTACACAAAAACGTAACATTCTAATTAGAATTTTACACAAATACGTAACATTCTAATTTTTTTTTTTTTTTTTTTTGCACAAAAACGTAACATTCTAATTAGAATTTTACACAAAAATGTAATAATTGATTTTAATTCAGGTTCTGCTTCTCTGAACCCTAAATCGAGCGGCAGGATCGGTGGCGTTGCGCTCGCATACATCGTCATCACCAACGCCACCGGCGTCCTCTGTGCTCTCATCTTAGGGGTGATAATTCAGCCAGGTCAGTGAAAAAAAAAAACTACTGTAATGTCGTAAACATTTATAAAATAGCTACAACAACAACGACGACGACGACCACAACAACAACAATAACAACTACAACAGCAACGATCACAACAACAAAAACAACGACTGCAACAACTAAACATAAGCAACAACTACTACTATTACCATTACTATTACTATTTTTAATAATACCAAAATACTTCTACTATTACCACTATTGTAACTGCTACTGCTGTTGCTGCCTCTGCTACTACTACTTCTATTACTACTACTACTACTACTATTACTATCACTAATACTACTAATACTGTTTCTAATATTACTACTATCACTGTTAAAAACTGTTGTAATTTCATAAACATATATAAAATAACTACAACAACGACAAAAACAAAAAATAGTAGTAACTACTACCATTAATAATACTACTAGAATACTACCATACTATTGCTTCTCCAACCATATTCGTGTTCAATCATTACAGGGATGGTGCATATTAAAACCACTACTTGTACAAATGCAATTACTCTCTCTCTCTCTCTCTCTCTCTCTACTCTCTCTACTCTCTCTCTCTCTCTCTCTCTCTCTCTCTCTCTCTCTCTGCTACTGTCTATATTTATACTCTCTCTCTCTCACAACATACACACACAACATACACACAACGTATATATATATATATATATATTAATAATTATTTTTCTGGTTTTGTAACTGATGTTTTTCTGTAGGTAGCGGGCAGGTGGTTGTGGTGAAGGGGTCTGAACCCAACACTCAGAATTTAGAAACTCAGGACATCTTCGTCGACTTAATTAGGTATGTCAAAACGAGTATTACAGGTTACTAATTGTTATTAATTAATTTATTGTTATTTATTTATTTATTTATTTATTTATTTATTTATTTATTTATTTATTATTATTATTATTATTATTATTATTATTATTATTATTATTATTATTATTATTATTATTGATGTTGCTATTATTTTTATTATTGTTGCTGTTGTTGTTATTTTATTGTTATTGCTCTAACACTATACCATACTATTCTATATTATACTATACTATGTTATACTATGTTATACTATGCTATGCTATGCTACGCTGTAATACACTACACTATACCATAATATAATATACAATATTATTCTATACTATACTATACTATATTATACTATATTATCCTATACTATACTATACTAAACTATACTATACTATACGATATTATATTATACTATACTATACTATACCATACTATTCTGTACTATACTATTCTATACTGTACTATACTATACTATACTAGACTATACTATTCTATACTATTCTATAC
>CM022676.1:10386085-10396085 GCA_012295275.1 Chrysomallon squamiferum
ATATCCATGCGTGCATGTGTGCATCTCTCTCTCTCTCTCTCTCTCTCTCTCTCTCTCTCTCTCTCTCTCTCTCTCTCTCTCTCTCTCTCTCTCTCTCATACACACACACACGCTATTTATTTGTATTTATTTTATTAAAAGTAAATGTGTCATAATTATGTTAATGTATTAAAACAAATTGTTGTGGTGCTGGTTTTTTGTTAATCACGGGATCAGGAAAATTATTATTATTACATTATATATATACAAAATTTTCTTCAAATATATTATTTATTTTAATTGTTCTATTTTTAATTTTTGTTGTTCATTCTTTTAATTTACACAGCAATTTTCAACTTTCAATATAAAGGTCTGAACTGTTTGTGTATATATGTGTCTTTGAATTTTTGTATCTTTATGTATGTTTGTACGTATGTATGTATGTGTGTGTATGTATATATATATAAATATACACAATACATACATATACAGATACATACATACATACATAAATATACATATATAAATATACGTGCATACATGGCACATGATGATAATAATAATAATAATAATAATAATAATAATAATAATAATAATAAAAATTAGTAATTTTAATAAAATTAGTAATTTTAAAAAGCAAGGATAAAAAAAAAAGAAAAAAAGGAGTAATAATAACCATTTCATGATAACAAAATCAAAAACCAAACATGGAAGCCAAGCGTGTTTTCTGAAGACAAAAGTATTGTCAGTGTTGTACTGACAGACAGATGTGTTTACAATCGTCCTTATCACAATACGTTAAATGTTACCAGCTTCGGAGCACTTCGGGACAAGTGGCGTCTACGGACGATGTTTCCCGAAACCTCTTTTTATAAAGGCATGTTCACACCAAACGATTATATTACGTTGATAAAGAGGTCGCTCGCTAAAGGTGAATTCACGCTAGATAGTTGTATCTTTTTTTTTTTAAAGAAACTGAATAAAGGTGAAAATTATTGTACGCCGATAAAGAAAGAAGATTGAACGTACTTACAAATAGATTCACACAATTACAGACAAACAGAGGTACGTATATATACACACATGCATATATACGTAAGTACGTACATATGTGTAATAAACACAGATATACATACCCCCTTACCAGAATAAGTATCAAGGACTCCCATATACAGATAAACAACAAGAAAAAAAAAAAAAAAAAAAAAAAAAAAAAAAAAAAGAGATGCATATACAAAGAAACAAACATTCACATTCATTTACACAAAAATAGGTTGCTTATAAATCAAATTATATATAAGCAATTAAATTGCTTATTGACACTTATTCTGCAAGCTATTAATGCAAATTTTAAAAACATCCTCTCCTCTTTTTAAAATGAAATTAAACTTGCATTAAGTCTAAGTCTTATTAAGATATTGATTATATATTAATATGTATTATGCAAGTTATTAATGCAAATTTAAAAAATATATATATCCCTCTTTTTAAGCTGAAATTAAACTTGCATTAAGTCTAGGGCTTATTTAGATCTGGGTGGTCTGTGCCAAACTGATAACAGATGACGTCTGCTTTTCTTTGACTTTTGATTAACGTAAACATCTTCATTTCGCGGCGTCTGGCGGGAAAAAGCGCGTCACGTGTTAAATCTGGCGGGAACATTTTGTTGCTGCAGTCTCCGGAGACTCGATTGTTCGTTTCTGTGTTTACATAAAGAGCCGACAACTCCTGAGTTTGAAAACAGCGCCTGGGGACTGGTTAGAACCTTTTGTGTTTTGGGATTTTTTTCTTCTACTCTTTTATTTTTTTTATTTTTATTTTTTTCTTTCTTTACCGTGCTAATTTCTTTTTTCTTTTCCTTTCTTTTCTTTGTTTCTTTGCTTTTTATTTTTATTATTAATTTGATTTATTTATTTGTTTTACTTTTATACTGTTTTAAACTGGGTTATTGATCGTCTGTGTTTTTGTCTAACATTTTATTTATTTATTTATTTATTATTATTATTATTATTATTATTATTATTATTATTATTAGTAGTAGTAGTAGTAGTAGTAGTAGTAGTAGTAATAGTAGTAGTAGTAGTAGTAATAGTAGTATGATTATATTATTTTGTGTGTTTGTGGTGTTTTAAAATAAATTACTTTTTGGCAGGGTTCTTCTGTTCGCTTCGCCACATTTTCGTTTATTTGTCTTCCTGTCTACGGGTTTAATTGTTTCCGTTCTCTGTCATCTTTCTCTTTCTTTCTTTCTTTCGTCATTACTCCTATCGTTTTCTTCCACGCCCTCTAAAATCTTGTCTTTGTCTGCCTGTCGCCTCTCTCTCTCTCTCTCTCTCTCTCTCTCTCTCTCTCTCTCTCTCTCTCTCTCTCTCTCTCTCTCTCTCTCTCTCTCTCTCTCTCTCTCTCTCTCTCTCTCTCTCTCTCTCTCTCTCTCTCTCTCTCTCTCTCTCTCTCTCTCTCTCTCTCTCTCTCTCTCTCTCTCGCTCGCGTTCAAACAGGAACTTTCCTCTTTTCTTTTATCGATCTAAAGATTTTGTCCGTCGTTCTGTCAGTATTGATCATAAAAATCTTGTCTATTGTATGCATAATCACTAAAATATCAAGCTTTCATGCTCCTCTGTGTTATATCGTTCCGGTTCGATGAATTCGTGTCTCATTTTGATAAAAACAAATCACATAGTTCAGTCGTCTTATTGAAAAGCTTGTTATATATGTGTAGAAGTCTGAAATACAATAGGATTTGTCGTTTTAATTTGGTACATATTTCACATCGTGTCCAACCAATACAAAATAACAACAACACTACAACAATAACAATAACAATAATAAAGATTATGATGATGATGATTCTACTACTACTACTACTACTACTACTAATAATAATAATAATGATGATGATGATAATAAGGAAGATGATAACGACCTTGACAACTGCAACATCATCAACAGCAAGAATAATAATGATGATGATGATGATTCTAGCAGTGGCAGTAGTAGTAGTAATAACGACAACAATAAGAATAATCATAATAATGAATATAATGATGACGACGATGGCAACAACAACAGTAACAACAATAATAATAATAATAGCAGTAGCAGTAGCAGTAGTAGTAGTAGTAGTTGTTGTATTAGTAGTAATAATAACGACATTAATGACAACGACAACAACGACGACAAGTAGTAGTAGTAGTGAAACGACATTAATGACAACGACAACTACAACAAAGACGACGACAACTGTCTCAGACTAACTGGAGCAACATAATCCGCGTCAAGTTAATCACCGTAATTAATCTATGACTCATAATAATGACTCAGCGTGTATAGACTTGTGGACAAAGGATTTCGATTCGCCGCGGTGATGCGATAGTGAGGTTTTGTTCTCGTGTCAAACGCGAATATTCGAGATGTCTCCATTTTGCTAATTAGGCTGGATCATATACCAAAAAAAAAAAAAAAAAAAAAAAAAAAAAAAAAAAAAAAAAAGAAAATGAAAAGAAAAAAAAAAAAAAATGAAAAGAAAAAAAAAAAAAAAAAATAAAAAAAAAAAAAAAAAAATAAAATAAAATAAAATAAAATAAAATAAAATAAAATGAAAAGAAAAAGAAAGAAAAATAAACGAAAGGAAAAAGAAAAATAATAATTAAAAAATAAAATAAAATAAAATAAAATGAAAAAACACGTTTGAATTTTGGAGATAAGAGACGTTTTAAAGCATGATAGATAATATAATCGATGCTCCATTGCGCAATTATTTTGTGTTTTTTTTTCTCGTTCCAGCCCATGTTCTGTAAGTGGTTTAATAAAAAATATATGTGCTGTTCCATCTGAGGACTTGTGTGTGTGTTTGTATTTGTATATGTGTGATGTGTATTAATGTGTGTGTGTGTAGAGAGAGAGAGAGAGAGAGAGAGAGAGAGAGAGAGAGAGAGAGAGAGAGAGAGAGAGAGAGGTTATGTATGTGTGTGTGAGTGTAAGCGTGCGTTTGTACTATAATTATTATCTATCTATCTATCTATCTATCTATCTATCTATCTATCTATCTATCTATCTATCTATCTATCTGTCTGTCTGTCTATCTATCTATATCGGTTTGACCTTCATTTCTATCAGTATCAACTATCAGGTAATAAATTAGATATCTAACAGATATAAATTATTACGACTGAGTGCAATACGTATTTTATTACATTTATCTTTTTCTTGAGTGTTGTTTCGATATCGTGACAGAACTTGAATGGATAACAAATCTGTCATTTGTACCTTTGAATAACACATGAATCATTTTAATAAGTTTTATTAGGGCTAATAAAAAGAAATGAAAAATTATAAATTAAAAGAAAGAAGAAGAAAGAGACATAAGGTGCAGTCCAAAAAAAAATCAATTCAAAGGGGGTGCAGCTAACATGTTATTTTAGCTCAGATCCGTGGTTATCTTTCTTGTTTTTGTTTTTGTTTTTGTCTTTGTTTTTTTATTTTATTTTATTTTAATTAAATTATTTTAATACGACAGGTTATGATTATTCATCATATTAATAGCGCCCCTGTCTTTGAAAATTCTGCAGATCATGAAAATTATATGATACCCCATCACCCCTTTTTGTTTGAAATTGTGGTTTCGTCCAATAATATGGCAGTGTTACTAATTATAGGGTATCTGTTTTTTTGTCAAATCGTTTAATAAAACAAAAAAAAAAAAACCTAAAAAAATCCCAGATTCTGTCAGAAACAAAGGTAAAAAATGTTACCCATATGTAGTTTTACTACTTCTACTAATCTACTCCTACTACTACTACTACTACTAGTATTATTACTACTATTATTACTACTACTAGTATTATTACTACTGTTATTACTATTAATATTATCACTACTACTATTATTACAAAAACTACTACTTTTACTACTGCTGCCACTATATTATTGCCACTATAACAACAAACACTAATAACACTAATACTTTAGAGAGAGAGAGAGAGAGAGAGAGAGAGAGAGAGAGAGAGAGAGAGAGAGAGAGAGAGAGAGAGAGAGAGAGAACGCGTGTGTCATTGGTCTGTTGACCAAAACGTTAAAATGATTAAAGATAAATTATTATCGTTTCTGTATGTGATATTTTTGTATAGGTGGATCGAGTGAATAACCTTTTAATTTGAAATTAATACGTCTTTTGTTATTTCATTATAATTTAAGTACATTTTCTTTGTGTACGATTTGTGTATGTGAAACAGAGAGAATTTCAAATAATAATAGTAGTAATAATAATAATAATAATAATAATAATAATAATAATAATAATAATAATAATAATAATAATAATAATAATACATAATAGCAGTAACAACAATAGCGGTAATAAATTAATTAATTAAAAAATATGAAGCCTAACAGAAATAAGAAATTACACGAAAACAGGATCAAAGCGAAATTACAGAAGAAGGAAGTAGGAAAGGAATTTTGATTCACTGTTCTTTTAAAATGTTTATAGGAAAATTACTAAAATATTCAAACAAATTCCTGTTAGGTAACCTATATCTGAAAATTTTACCTCGTGGGCTAACTTCAATATAAGCGTGCATAATTTATGCTAATTACGAAAATGTCAGTGGAGATTAATACGCGCTATGGGCTAAAACAAAAACATTAAGAGATAATCAATAAACATTCCACCGACTCATCAATCATTGTGTACTTCTATAAATCTGAGGTAATGTATTTAAATACCTACCAGGATATTAATCACTATAAATTTTCCGGTTTTTTTTTTTTTTTTTTTTTGTGTTTTCCGGCTTTAAGTTATTCGGTTCGTAAGCGAGTTTGAATACATTTCCTGTCTGTGAATAACTTTATTCTAATATTTTTATATTTCTAAAAATAAGGTTTTCCAATTTTTATTTTCTTTCATTCCGTTCAGAATTTGTTGTTGTTGTTCCTCTCTCTCTCTCTCTCTCTCTCTCTCTCTCTCTCTCTCTCTCTCTCTCTCTCTCTCTCTCTCTCTCTTACACACACACACACACACACACACACACACTTTCCCATAACAGAATACCATTAAACAGTTTCATCGTAATAAAAAAAAAATGGCGTCATGTTAAATTAACTTATATCCACCAACGATTTAGTTATATCTGTCAAGTATTCACAGTTCAGCCATGTTATCTGCCCGTAAGAATGTTACAGAGCAGAAATAATTATCAGATAAGTACCGCGTGTACGTATTACAGCAATGTAAAGAGATTGTATGATTTTCTTAAATCCCATAAATTAATTCATAATATCCCTACAGAGGTGTGGAAGACCAACCCAAGCCGAAATTTGAGTACAGATTTATCAACTTTGGTAGTAGAGGTGTGTGTGTGTGTGTGTGTGTGTGTGTGTGTGTGTGTGTGTGAGAGAGAGAGAGAGAGAGAGAGAGAGAGAGAGAGAGAGAGAGAGAGAGAGAGAGAGAGAGAGAGAGAGAGAGAGAGAGTATTATCGTAAACAAGCTGATTATAATAGTATATTTAATATAATAAATAAATAAATAAATAAATAAGTAAATAAATTAGATTATCTACAAAATTTAATATATAAAGCTAGAAGGAATTACATTTATTGCTTGTCATACCTATTTCCATGTGACTCATTATATTGTTTTTATTTAGTGATTAGTTTCCTCTAGAAAATATTACATTATTACTTCCCAGTTTTATAATAATATTTTTCTTGTAAGGAAGAGATCTGTAATAATTATAATGTCGTAAAGTTTCGTTAAAGGTTAAAGGACTGACAATAATATCGATCCCATTAATCTATTGGACACACTATCGATATAGTAAAATACATGCTTTAACAAAAGGTGGAATTAATTACGCCGACAATACGATGAGTGATCGTTCCTGTTTCTATTTTTAGAATAACTGCAGACGACAAACAAAACGGTGCGACAACAAAACGATGGTTAAAAATCGATACGGTTTTATTACCTGGTGAAACAGAACAATTTATAGCGGTAATGTAATATCAAACAAATTGTGGAATAATCGTGTCCAGTTTCGTGATATTTTTATTCGTTTATTTATTTTGAAGGGTTTTAAGATTGTTGATTGTAGTAGTATGTCTTTGCCACAAAATACGATTAAAACCGACATTTCCAATTTCCCACCGATATTTTCTTGCCAATTAGGAACTTAATGAAGATTTCAGAAATAATAGCAGACGTTCTGTATTTTTGTGAAAACAATATCGATGATGAACAGTATATACTTAATCATGATTATCATATTAATCAAAATAAAATCAGTATAAATTTTGTTTTGATCTATTGGGGAAAAAACTAGAGCATAGAGATGGGTATTTTGGAGATGAGAGAGAGAGAGAGAGAGAGAGAGAGAGAGAGAGAGAGAGAGAGAGAGAGAGAGAGATTATAAAACAACAAAAATCCTATCAAATTAATGCTGTAAGAGTAACTTCCCCTGTTCATTGCATTCAAGTACGTCCCTTTCCCATGCAACTGAAAAGACTACTTCACAATAAGTTTATATGACTGACCGCTTTATATCGTGTTTATTGCTGAACTTGACTGCCATTCGTTTTTTTTTTTTTAAATAATTTAAAAATGATATGTCAAGCCCATAAAGTTAGCAAAGTTAGTTTGAGATATAGCTTCTTACGTAAGATTGATGTCATGATCTAAATGAAATTTTCAAACCATTAATTTTAATGTCAAACTTTATTATTAGAAAAGAATGGTATTAAAATATATATATATAAGAAAAAAATCCTGTATGCTTTACAATAATTAGTTTGTTTTCTCTTAATTTATATATTAATATATATATATATTAATATTAATATATAAACTAATTATAATTATTAAGTTACAGATATATAATTTGATACATTATTTATTTATTTATTATTATTTTTTTGATGTTGAAAATATATTTGGCTGCTGATAATTCATAGTTGAAAAGAAGGGTAAGCACCATCATTGTGATGGACATAACTTTGAATATCACTGTTCAACAACATCAACAAAATGATGATGATGATGGTAATAATAATAATAATAATAATAATAATAGTAGTAGTAGTAGCAATAATGATACAGATAACAGAAACAGAAGAAGATACATCTCTTTCTTGTGAATGTATATATTATGTGATAAGTTTTTATCTTGGTTTTTACTGACTGAAGAAAAAATTAATTAATTTAATTAAACTAACTAACTAACTAACTAAAAAATAAAAAATAATAATAATAATCAATAAAATAAAATAACTAAAAACATAACTAGAATAAATAAATAAATACATAAAAAAATTTTATTTTCTATTTTTAGTAACAACATAACTAGAATAAATAAACATAACTTTTTATTGACAACAAATAGCAGTGTCACAGTTTGACATTAAATTATACTGTTAAGACAATAATGATTACAATTAGTGAAAATAGATTACTGTATTTGTAGAAATTAATTGATTTAAAACAGGAAAATATAACACACACTCTCACACACACACACACACACACACACACACACACACACACACACACAGGTACATGTATAGAACTTGCATAATTTTTGTAAACATCAAATCACAACAATGGATTGTATATAAATTTTAATATTTATATGTAATATTTACTTTAATCACTTAAGCTTTTGAATATTTAAAATATAATTTACGAATTTAATTTCACACAAAATATTTTATGGTCATTACATATTTTGAAAGATGCATACAGTAACATTCCCCCCCCTCCAACCAGAAAAAAAAAACAAAAAACAAAACAATAATGACTTCACAATGAAAGAAAAGAAATCTAGATGATATTAATTAATTAATTAAAGATAAATGAGCAGGTCACCTTTATAGTTAATTAACCACTCATCCTCTTCATAAATATTAATGAAATAATCAATTATACTAAATTTAATCAATATGCATGTATTAGCCAATCATAATATCACTTAGTAAAGTCACAAAATCTTATTAATATTTATTAGCTTGTTAATCACACTTTAAATCAACAACCTGTTTAATATTTATTAGCTAACCAATCATTATACTTCAAATCAATGAGCTAATTATAATATTCATAGCTGGTTAATCACACACTTTAAAGCAACAACCTGTTTAATATTTATTAGCTAACCAATCATTATTCTTCAAATCAATGAGCTAATTATAATATTCATATTCTAACCTTTATCACATTTTATATCACTGGATGTGTAAAAGTTATAGTATATTTTGAAATTGCTGAATGTTGAATACTCTTCAGAAAAACAATTATTTTTATTTAATTAATAAAATATGTTTAATATTTACAAGCCATCCAGTCATTCGTTGTACTTAATATTCATTAGATAACCATTAATAATATTTTTTATATTAATTATTAAAATGCAGAGAGAGAGAGAGGTTATGAAAACATAACTTCCATTTTTGATTATTAGAAATAAGAAATAAGAAAAAGATCAGAAAATGAGACAGAGAGAGAGACAATTTAAGAGAAACAGAAGGACTGAGAGAATGAATAACAGTGAAAGAGAGAGAGAGAGAGAGAGCGATCGTGCATTATAAGAACATATAATTATTGAGGAATCATTGCAATGGTCACTAATTTTTTTAAATTTCTAAAGAATGTTTTTATTCTTTAACTTAGTTTCTCTCAGGCCTTTTAATTTTTAGTGTGCTTTGTTCAGCTGCTTTTGGTACCATAGGCATAAGTGTTTCCTGTTTCTAGAAAAAAAAAAAAATACACAGTACTAGTTAAATATTAATAAATAAAGAAACAAACAAACAAAGAAACAAAGAAACAAAGAATCAATCATAAAAATATGTAAGACAGTAGGTAACTATGTAAGTAAGTAAGTAAGTAAGTAAGTAAATAAATACATAAATAAATAATTCAAATACCCAGCCCCAGTGAACAAATAAAGAAACCAAAAAATTAATAATATAGTCTTAATTTGTCACTGTAAGTAGATACGTATGAATGTGTGTGTGTGTGTGTGTGTGTGTGTGT
>CM022676.1:10401085-10408585 GCA_012295275.1 Chrysomallon squamiferum
ATTTCTGTGATTTTAGGTGAAAATTCTGCAGTATTAGTGAGAAATAACTCTCTCAATATACACATCAGAAGATCCCATGGTGCATCGTGCGTGACGTAATATGTAACTTCGGAAATAGTCGTTCATTTTCGGAATTCCGATGTTTTTACGGAACCAGGCGAACACTTCCCAAACACATACGAAAGTAATTAATAACATTTTATTTTTATTTTTAGCTTTATTAACGCTTTAAAAGTAATTTTTTTTTTTTATCTAATTACCTAAATCAGTTTATTGGAGCCTTTTCAATAAGTGTTATATAGTTAAACAGATTAATTATAATTTATAATACAAATGTAAAACATGGCAAATGACATATAAAAAAGTACCCATCCAAAAAAACCTGCATATTTATGGAATTCTAAGGTACTTTTGAAGACCAGATCAAAAAAGTTATATAGACGTCTGATATATTTGAATGTGATTGATTCTGGACACAGTTTTAAATTTGAAATTAAAACTGAGTGTCTCGTACATCATGAATTTCCAGCGAGTGTCAGATGCCGTACACAACAAGGCGTCCAGTATTTTTAGATCCGACAATTTTAATAAATAATATTTGATAAAAAATAATATTTTGTCTTTAATGGGAATCATAGAGGGATGACGTCAATTAACATGGAAACTTGTAAACGCACCCATTATTTGTATGCAGCCATTTTAAATCACAGAGTTTCACTGTTAGAAAATTATGGAAAATCAGATATGCTACGGCTTTGAAACTTAATTTTAACAGTTTGGAATTTGGACATTTATAGATTTTCAAAACACTTTGGGAACTCAGATTCCCGTTCAACCATTAAAAAATAATAGCGTCATTTAAAATCTGGGAGCACTGTACTTTTTTGTTAACAAGTAAAGGTAACCAGCCATGTTGTAAGATGGGCTATGGTCCTATATTACAAAGGCCATGTAATTAAATTAATGAAATCTTTAAATAAATATTATTTTTGTACACATGAAAAAAAATGTATGTGTATGCAGGGGCTATGACGATGGTGTATGTGGGGGTCAAGCCATTTCTTTGTTCCTGGGCCCAAAAGCCAACAAGGGCCCCACAGCAAGCGTGCATTAACTGAATGTGTTTGTTTCATTATGTTATGTCTGATCTTGGAAATAAAGCATTTATGAGAATTTGCATGTAGATTTACTGGATATCAGATGTTCAATTTTTAGAAAAATCTTTGCTGCTTTGGGGGCCCCAAAGGGGTTTTATAACAACTTCAATTTTTTTGAGGCCCTGTGTGGTTATGTGCTATAAACAAAAACAAAACAAAAAAATTATAGGAAAAGCTTTTTATTTTATTATATTTTTCTTTAAAAAAAAAAAAAAAAAAAAAAAAAAAAAAAAAAAAAAAAAATGAAAGAAAGAAACAAAAAGAAACAAAAAAACATTAATAAAATAATAAAAAACCCATAAATAAATAAATAAAAATTCCAGGAATTCGTTAGCTTTTACTGGAACATACATATTCGTTTAAAAATTGTTAATAGTGACTATAATATACTGCTCAGACAATTGAGGGTTTACATTTTAGCATCTTAATTTTCTTCTGAATTTGAAATTCACAACAATACAACAGTCTGCTGTATCAAGTTAGTGTCTATGAAATGTGTGTTTTCTTCCCTGCAATAAAAAATTATACAAAGATATAATCAACATAGATAAATCGCTAAATAGACAGACACATACATACCTACATAGACATACACATCAATCAAAAGACAGATACATACATGAATATATATATATATAGAGACACACACACACACACACACACACACACACACACACAGATAAAGACAATAAATAAATATATGTAGGACCAATAGGTAGATACACACATATACTGTGTGTCTGTGTGTGTGTGTGTGTGTGTGTACTCAGGCATGTTAGGAATGTCTTTATGCATGCATGCATGTATGCACATGTTTGTATGCATGTATTTAGGTACAGAAAATTCTCTGGACTTGAGTACATCTGATTAGATTTGGTATACAGAAGAAAAACAAAACAAATGAAAGTAAAATTTATAAACAAGATTAAAAAAAAAGAAAAAAAAAGGATTTAATTACATCATCATCCAATTTCCAGTATGGAGTAAGAGCCTCTGAAAATAATAACAGAAATAATGATGATGATGATGATGATGATGATTATGATAATAACAATAATAAACAGTAACAATAAGAACAAAGACAGCTATAAGAATGGAATAATACTAATAACAACAACAACTTTGGTTTTAACAACTACATCAGCAACAGAAACAACATCAAACAGCTTAACTTGATTTTTTTTAAATATAGAAATCTTACATTGTAATTAAAAATGAATACTAAAATCATAACATCAGCAGCAACAACAAAAACAACAAAACAAATCCATCAATGTAACCCCATCAATTATGTATCTGATCTTATTATTAATACTGGATACAACAACAACATTTTTTTAATATAAAAGAAAACAATGACAATAATATAATAAAGGTTGTTGATGTTATTAAGAATAATAATTTCCTTGATATTAACAACAATAATAATATTGAAACTGACAGAACAATAATATTATTCATTATGAACATTAATTATTTAGATATTAATAACAATTGTCATATTGACAACAATAACGAAATTAATACCAACAATAGTTTTAATAACAATGATCTTAAAATTAAAACCAGTTTAATTTTCATATTAATAACAATAATTATGTTGACATTAATGATAACAATCTTAGTTTTAACAATAACATTAATATAATGACAAAATAATATTAATGCCCATCATGGTCAACAGTAATAATACTTTTTATACCAACAATAATAATAATTTTGATATCAACAATAACATCAATATAATAATGATACAATAATAATATTAATAATAAACTTCATATCAACAAAAATATTATGATAATAACATGAACATCACTAACAAACGTAACATGAATGACAACGCTGATAATGACATCATCAACCACAACAACATCTCAGTAAAAAAATCAGCTACCTTTGTTTGTTTTATTGTGTTTTCTTCTCTCAATCACAAAGAAGATGACTAATGAGACGGCAATAACAATGACACCAGCAGCAGATAGAATAAGAATGATGTAAGCAGATTTTGGGGCCTGAATGTAATTAGAATCAAAATATACAAAACACTTATATAATATGTACATATATTTGTGTGTGTGAGTGTGTATGTGTGTACATGTATTTGTGTGTGTGTGTGTGTGTGTGTGTGTGTGTATATATGTATTTGTGTGTGAATACACTTATGTAATATGTAAATGTATATATGTGTGTGTGAATGTAATTGGAATCTCATACAGAGTAAATATGTAAGTATTATGTATTTGTGTGTGTATATGTGTATGTGTATATATACACACACAGACACATATATGTCTGTATATATATATATATATATATATATCTATCAGAAATATGTATGAATTTGTAGATATGTATATATTTACATGTGTGTGTTCTGTGTGTATACACATAGGAATGCATGCATGTGTATGTAAGTGTGAAAATAAATATAAATGTATGTGTATATGCACGTGTATACCACCACCACCACCACAACAACAACAACAACCAACCATACAAACAAATCTGATAAACTTACTGACAGTAACCTTAGACTGTGTTTGTTTTGCTGTCAAAATGCACACGCACACATGCACATGGAAAAAGAGAAAAAAGAAGAAATTAAGAACTCAATAATAAATCATTCAATTAACTGATCAACTGATTGATCGATCGATCATGTGTTTTCTTGTAACAATGCTTATATATATGTTAATTTATGTTTTTTTAATCTATTTAGGAATATATTTATTTTAGATTATATCTTTTAATTAATTAATTAAACTTTATTTTACTTCATTTATTTATTTATTTTATTTTATTTTGATTATTTAATTTAATTTAATTTTATTTTATTTACTTATATATTTTATTTTATTTATTTACCTATTTATTTAATTTATTTTCTATATTTACCAATTTATTTATTTTATTTTATATATTTATTTTAATTAACTAATTAATTATCAATTTATTTATTTTCATTAATCAGTTGATTTCTTTATTTCTATATTTACTTATTTAACTAATGAAATAAACTATTTATTTATTTATTCATTATTTCACACACACACACACACACACACACACACACACACACACACACACGTATTTTATTTTTAATTGTTAATGCAGATTACAGGCACTACACCTCACAACGATACTTACCTAGGATTTTCAGAGAGTTGGATCTGCTGCAGATTTCCTCAGGACAAATCAATTCATTACCCCTATTTGTCTCAACAGCAGGTTGGTGCACTCGACACAACACCTTACAACCATTCGTCTCACTGGTCATTCTTAGGTTAAGCTTCCCGGTTCTTTCAAACGTGCAGGTGTCGTTACCAATGGACTGTCGAGGAGGGCTCAGTTCAGCTTCTTCTGTGATGTTGTATTTGACGTCTGCGTATTCCAAAAACCACCAGAAGACACCCGCGGGCTTTCCCACGTTCCCCGTGCACGTGAAAGTGACCGTTTGGTTTTGTTTGTAGACGCTTTTCTCGGGAGAAGCGTACAACGTTGGTTTCTGCGGTTTGGCTGAAGAAGGTAGCATCGGAAGAAACTAGATATTAGTAAAAAGGATGGTGGGAAAAAGAAAAAAAAATGGAAATAGGTCTATATAAAATTATGCGTTTGTATGTGTGTCTGTGAGAGAGAGAGAGAGAGAGAGAGAGAGAGAGAGAGAGAGAGAGAGAGAGAGAGAGAGAGAGAGAGAGAGAGAGAGAGAGAGACCTCCGAAATGCTCGTTTCGTTTCGTTAAAAGCTAGATTTATTTTTCCGTATAACGCATATCACTTCGAATAAATAAATAAATAAAATAAATAAAATAAATAAATAATTTCTTTCTGAAAGTAATAAAAAAAAGAAGCAGAAGAAAAAAACAAAAGGTCGATTTCTTCCAAAGAGAAATGAGTTATTCCGTATTTTTCCGAAAACAAACGGCATTTTCCAAAAGTTTAGAACAGCAGATGAAAAATACAGATCTCTCACCTTGCAGTTTGAATACCATTTCTTTCGACATCTGCTTCGTGCTTTTATCAAAATAATTTACCTTGCACTGGTACACTGCTTCATCTGAACACTTAACACTAGAAAAGTTTATTGAAGAAAATTGGCCTATCGTAACTTCAAAAAACACTCTTCGTAAGTAATTTTTCTCAACACCAGTGTACTTCGCCGGCTTCCGCGGAGTTTCGGAAACCTCGAATAGTTGTTCGTATTTTCCTCCTTTTTTCTTTTTGGACCAAACCACGCTGGTAATATTTCCTGTCGTTACCTTGTAACTACACAAAAGTTTCACAGGTCCCTCTCCAAGAACACCGACTTTCGCAGGTAAATAAATAGAAACGTTCTGACCAAGGCATATATCTAGGTAAATAAATAAATAAATAAATAACAGAAATAATAATAATAATAATAATAATAATAATAATAATAATAATAATAATAATAATAATAATAATAATAATAATAATAATAACAATAGTAGTAGTAGTAATAATAAAATAACAACAATAATAATAATAATAGAAAAGATGAAGAATAAGTAGGAAAGAAAGAAAGATTTCCAGAATAGGCAGTACAGGTACCGGACCAATTATCCGGCGTCCTGAAATCCGGAAAGACCAGAAAACCGGAAGTACTTTTCCCGACGCTATTTTCATAGTTCGCGCGCGCGGGTGTTGTCCTCACCAGACCGGAACTACTCTTTCAAGCCACGTGTCGTTCATTCACTCGCCGCATTGTTTACGTGTCGAGTCGCCACAGTTCTGTATCGTCAATTTTCTTTATGTTTTTAATTTTAAAAATGTTTATGCCTAATTATTTACGTATTTAGATGCCTTGGTACCAGAAAACCGGAAAATCCAGAAATCCGAATGCCTCAGGCCCCAAAGGAGTCCGGATAATTGGTCCGGTACCTGTAGTAGGACTGAATGACAGTATTTCTTTATTAATGAAAGTTTAGACTGTTTCGTGTGTGTGTGTGTGTGTGTGTGCGTGTGTGTCTGTGTGTGTATTCGCTTTTCAAATTTGTCAAATTGACACTTTATCTTTTTGTCGTCAGTTTTAATAGAGTTAACAGTTGCTCATGTTGGTAATTTAGACGTGGAAAGATTGGTTGATCTAACAAAGCTTTTCAGGCGAAAAATAAGAATATAATTATCTTCACTAACAGTAAAAAAAAAAAAAAAAAAAAAAAAAAAAACGAAACAACAACAAGAACAAAAAAAAAGTACCAAAATACCTAAACTGCAAGGTTACTCTTACATATATTTACATATAAAATGAATTGTTGTACAAACCTAATGCAAACGAGATCCAAACACTGACGTAACTTGTCGCAGAAATCACCATCATCTTGTTGTACAAGGTAAACGACTTGAGAATAAACAAAGAAAACCTGCGATAAATATTTCGTTAATTGTCATTCTTGTCTCAAGATGTCGAATGAACACACGACACATCTCATAATTCTGGTTTTACGTCATAGCTATGTTCAAGATGACGTCAGGAAAGCACCTTCCGGAATAATTTGCTAAGAATCGTTTACTACTTAAAACTGTTATTTTATATATATATAAGCATAAATAATAAACCAGCATTACTTCTATTTTGTTTAAGGTCTTTAATGGGAGGAGTTCTAAATAAATAAATAAATAAATGGAGAAAGAAAGAAAGAATGTATGTTTATGTATGTCTGTGTATGTATGTATGTGTGTGTGTGTGTGTGCGTGCGTGTGTTCCTTTTGTATTTGGAAGATCCCTTTTATTATTATTATTATTATTATGATCATTCTTGTTTTTTTGTTGTTTTTTTGTTGTTGTTATGGCTCTTCTTCTGCTTCTTCTTTTATTTTGTTTTGTTACCGGAATGTCTTCATAACAAAAATATATTGTTTCCTAATAGTCAAATATCTCTCTTGTTTGTTTATACATACACACACACATACATACATACATACATACATACATAAATACATACATACATGTATATGTGGCTGTCTGCTTATATCTGGGTGCATGTATATATATCTTCACATATGAAAACGAATAAAATGGAACAAATTAAATAACAAAATGAAGGTAATAACGATGAATACAAAATTCTGATAATTTATTATCAGTTTGATATAAATAATTATAAAATATATCACATACATAGGCTATTTACGTCAACACAAATGTTATATTTGTTTAGGAGTTGTGTATGCAGACATAATTAAAGTCTACCTTTGGAAATCCGCAATAAAAGTCAAATAAAATTCTTCATTGTTCCAAGTTATTATTGTTATTATTGTTATTATTATTATCTATTATTATTATTATTATTATTATTATTATTATTATTATTGTTGTTGTT
>CM022676.1:10416085-10443585 GCA_012295275.1 Chrysomallon squamiferum
TGCGCAGCCAGCTGATGTTGTAAAACGTTTCCCTTTCTTGCATGGTGAAGTTGCACTTGAAGATAACCGAGTGGTTGCCCAGCAACGCGACCAGAGTTTTCGCCAGATATATTCGGGGACTGGTACAAAAATACACATCTGAGAAAAAAATTTAAAAAAAAATTAAAACATTAAAAAGACAACGATAAATAAATAAAAAAACAAAACGAAAAAAGCTGTTAAAATAATGTTGATCTTCGTGATTAAAATAATTTAAGTAAATAAATAAATAAATAACAACGACAATGATGACGACGACGTCAGCAGCAGCAACAACTACTACTACGACGTCAACAACAACAGTAATAATAAGGTCTAATATTTGCTGTTGTTGTTGTTGTTGTTATTGTCATCATCATCCTCATCCTCATTGTTATTCTCGTAAGCCGAAATTGGAAAGCGATTATTACGTAAGTTTCTTAATGTCATTTATTTGTTTCTTAATGTCATTTATTTGTTTATTTATATTTTAATTTCAGATTTTCAACAAAAAAAATAAACAAACCAAACAAATGCACAAGACATATTGAATGACGTCACTAATAAGTGCGTTTATTTAATTTCAAGGAAGATAACTCTGACAGAAACAAAATATATAATGGTTAAGGTATTATTAGACCTTTTTTTGGTGGAATTACCAAATTTTAGTTTCTGTCTGGTAATACTTACCTAATCTTAGCAATCCATAAACATCAAGAAAAGTCTAAGTTATTATCTAGTTTAAAATTTATGTATATGTATATATCATCAACAATGTTGTATTTGATAATCTGAGTTGAAAAATTCAACGTTATTTAAGCTTGGATTATTCATATGCAGAATGTTATGGTACTTTGTAATGTACAGGTAGGAAATTCAAAGAAATAAAATTCAAATAAATTATTTATTATTATTATTATTTTTTTTTTTTCTTAATCGAATGATCCTCAAAGCACGCAAAATCTGATTTTGTTAATTAATATTGAGCTAATTAAGTGTTTTGTACTGTTGTTGTTGTTGGTGGTGTTGTTGTTGTTTTTTCTCACAAATCACTGCTTGTTAAATGTTAACTTCTCACGTACCTTTAGCGAAAATGAATAAAATATTCATCCAGAAGGTATTAAATAAATTTCTGTTAATGGTCATCATACAATTGACGGAGGTCAGCCTGCTGTGAAATGTTTATTCTATCACGAAACCCTCTTGGCTGACAGAATTGTGATGTAACGGTGGCACGCACGCACAAAGATGTGCAGATTACGTCAGAAATAGTTGCAGAAGCATGGAAGTGACGTCATTAATTTGGGGCATTCAACCGATTCCCGTGCGTAATGTTAACACACAAACAATGACCAGTCTAATCACTAATTTCTACATACTGAGTGGTTTTAATGTTTTCTGCTTTGACGAAATAGTTCGTAGCGTATTAGATTTCGTTTTATTTGCTTTTATTAGTCGAAACCAAAATCGCCGAAGTAACAGCCCAACTTCATGTTGAAGCTATTGTTAAAATTAATCTTTTACCTTCTTGTGACGTGAGAATGTATTTTATGACGTCAACAAAGAAGACATTGATGTTTATTTATCATGAAACCTATGGATCGTTTTGACGGAAATAATCAGAATTAATGTGTTTGAAACGCGCTGGAATAAAACTTGCCTTCGACTGATTAGTACTTTTCTTATTTTTGTGAAAGGTAACTGTTCATTTAATTTATTTGCCTTGAAAATTATCACTACCATTAGTATTAGTGCTTTTACTGCTACTATTGAGTTACTACATTTACTACTATTACTATTACCAGTTAGATATCCAACAATAATGTTTAAATAACTTTGATACGTCCAAATTAAAAATTGAAAAAAATAAATCCCAAATATTTCGTCTAATTTTTCAGTGTACACCCTAAATTAAATAAATAAATAAATAAATAAATATATAAATATATATTATAAATAATTTTTGCATTTCCAGTTTCCAAATGTCCAGATCAAAAAAACAACAACAAAAAAAAAAAAAAACACAAAAAAAACAACTGATATGGGTCAAACCTCTTTAAATTGCACAGCACAACTTTATTTACGTGAGGATCTTCAGTTTTCACACTGTTAAATAAATAGTAAGTTAAAATACTGTGATGTGTATAATATCTGTAACTATCTACATGTGAGGTTTTCAGTCCGATTTTGTATGCACATGTTCTCACGTGTTTACAATCCAAACACTTGGTCGGAAGTTAATTGTTGCGCAAGCGCAGGAAACACCCTGCCAATCACACGCGCTACTGCTACCAACCCATAGCAACGCAATTAGACTGTTAACTGTGGTATAATTTTTAAAAAAAGAAAAGAGAGAGAAAAAATAGGAATTTTCATAACTGACCTGGATTTTTCTTTAAATATTCATAAATAATGAACAGAGTACGTGACAAGGAACCGTGTCACGTAAAGGTTCTGATGCAGAGAATGGGACTCGTTTTGAAAACGTGACTCGAAGAGGGGATATTTTGCTAACAATGGGACATAATCACTCTTGATCATCGCTTTGGGACACCAGTCTATGCTAAAAATAGATCTAAACAGAAATGATCTGTCGTGTAGCTGATGAAAGAAGGCAGAAAAATGTTACGTTCGTAAATAGGTATGGATGAATGAACGGATGCAGGTTAGATCTGTTCTTAAACATGTGTACCTAAAAATAAATTCATACAGATACGTGCATGCATACATATATATCTATACATACATATATACATATACACACATATATACATAAACATACGAACCCATGCACAAATGCATACATGAATGCTGCGTAAATACGTAAGTATATAAATATTTTTACATAACACGATAACAACAGCAACAATTACATCTTCATCATCATCAACAACGACAATAGTAATAATAATATTTATTATTATTATTATTATTATTGCAATTATTATTACTATTAATATTATTATTATAATTATTATTATTATTATTAATATTGCTGTTATTATTATTATTATTATTATTATTATTATTATTATTGCTATATACACATAACAATAAAAAAGGAACAAAAACAATGATGACCAAATTAAGAACAGCAACAACATAAACAACAACAACAACAACAACAACAAACGGTTTATTGTGTTTCAGAAAGAGATTCTCATGGGAAGCAAACCTGAAAACAAAGCAGGAAGGAACGTTTGAAAATTTGGTTGTGAATTCTAAGGATATATAATTTTACAATTTAAACATTTTGTAATAAACACATATTATTATTGCTCTTTATATTATAACTCTTCTTCTTCTTTTTATTATTATTATTATTACCATCATCATCATCATGATTATGATCATCATAATCGTCGTTATTATTTATTTTATTTTATCTATCTATCTATCTATCTATTCACTGACAAAGACATGATTTAGCAATATAAAAAATATATGCGCACAAATGTAGATTGCAAAATTATATTGTAAATTACGATTATTAATACAATTATGATATTGTGTAAAATCAATTTGTTGTGTTATGTTGTGTCTATGAGTTCTTGCTAGAAATACATATAGACATGTGTACGGACATAAACAGTCACACATACATAGAAACACGAACACATACATACATACATACACACACACACACACATATATACATACATATGTATATATATCTATCTACATATATGTATCTATATATGTGTGTGTGTGTGTATATATATATATACACACACAAATTATATATATATATATATATATATACACATACACACACACACATATATGTATATATCTATATATCTATGTATCTATCTATATACATATACATATATATATATGTATGTATGTATCTATCTATCTATCTATCTATCTATCTATCTATCTATCTATCTATCTATCTATCTATCTATATATATATATATATATATATCATCATGTGTACAACACTTGACTCTGTTTATTTCTTGCTATGACGTCATTAACACGATTAAGGACCGGACACGGGTGTCTTCCCATTTGGTAGATTCCCAGTTCGTATAATTCCCATTTCGTAGAAAAACCTGGTTTATTGTTATTCGTTTTGACATATTGGAAGGGTAAATTACAAACAAGTTTAAGTCTAAATCGAAGCAGAAGACAAAAGAGAATCAGAATATCAGATGCACACATGACGTGTCAACTGATCAACACAACTGAGAGAAGCTCGTGAATGAACGAAAAATTAAAGAAAAAGGACTTAAAAACATGCACTGTATACATTTGTATCATTTATTTCGAGCAATTAACTATTAAATTAAATTTCTATTTATATAATTTGTAAAGAAGAAAGATTGTTAAAGCGTGGTATCGTTAAGCGAGATGTTACTGTATTTGTACAATAATAATCGCTTTCCAAATAATCTGGAGCAGTTCATTATAATGACTGAGGTAAAACCAAACATGTCAGTAAGACCACTGAACCACATTTAGCCTTTCTACGAAATGGGATTCTACCATATGGGACTAAGCCCACACATCACATCCTTATATATGTGTGTGTGTGTGTGTGTGTGTAAAAAAACACAAAATTAGAGAGAACAATAGACAAAATTGATATAAAAAAAAGGAATAGAGGGATACGTTCATGGAGAGATTACCTGACTAATCTTGTTATTACTTGTTTTTTTCTTTAATGTATAAAATTAACATAAAGATTACAACCACGGTTCCTATGGAAGATAGCACTGTGACAAGCAGAGCTACGGTTTCACCTGAAGAATAATAATAGCGTCGATTGTATTAAGAAAACAACATATTGTTGTAGTAGCTGTAGTAGTAGTAGTAGCAACTGGAAAACGACTGAGAAACACTGAATAATACATTAACAGTAGTAGTAGTAGTAGTATATCATCGTAGTATGTTACCTTTATTTTTGTTGTTGTCAATCGTTTTGTCTTTATTATGATGATGATAATAATTGTTACTTTGGCTGCTACCACTACCACCTTCCCTACTCTTTATGCTACTACTACTACTTCTACTACTATTACTATTGCCACTACTACTACTACTACAGCTATAACTACTTCTCTACTACTACTACTATAACTTCTTCTCTACTACAAGTACTCTAACAACAGCTACCTCTACTACTACTTACTATTACTATTATAATTACTTTCACTATAACTACTGCTGCTACTACTACTACTACTACTACTACTACAACTATAACTTCTACTGCAGTAGTTAGTCCTATAATTGTTACTGTTACCTCTACTATTTCTTTTACTATTTTTTGTACCACTATATATACATTCTATATTACTACTGCTATAAAAAACTATTAATGCAGCAGTTATTATGATTGTTGTTGTCATTATTATTATTACTACTATTACTACAACCATTTTTATTATTATTATAATTATTACTATTATCATTATCATTATCTTTATTATTATTATTATTATTATTATTATTATTATTATTATTATTATTGAAAACAATCACATTAATTAGAGCAAAAATGTTCCTGATTATGCGCGTTTGCGTTCACTTCCGTACATGCGCTGAAGCTTTCATGTGTGTATCCGAGTTATTTTAGAGAGTTTACGAACAGCAGCACTTACCTGCAAATAAGCTTTTGTCTCCTTCCTTTGTTTCGGTGACTTGATTCCAGAAAACAGAGAGACGAAAAAAAAAAAAAAAAAAAGAAGAAGAAGAAAGAAATTAAATATTGGAGATTACAGCTACTTGAGTCGTTGTCGTTGTCATCACAGTCGCATTAGTAAGCATATCTATCATCTGAGACAAACTGATATATACAAATACAGTGAAAAGTAACGTTCGGTATGTAGGGGTGTTCAGATTAATTAGTTTTTTTTTATTATGTTCAGGTACCTGATAAACAAAAGCGGCTTTTGTCAGAGTACAGTTTTGAGAAGTTTTACTGCATGTAAATAATGATTACACAGATATAATAAAACAATGTGTGTGTGTGTGTGTGTGTGTGTGTGTGTGTGTGAGAGAGAGAGAGAGAGAGAGAGAGAGAGAGAGAGAGAGAGAGAGAGAGAGAGAGAGAGAGAGAGAGAGAGAGAGAGAGAGGAGCTAATTCTCAAAAAAATATTTTTACCTGGCAGAATTAAGCGTAACCAAGTTACAGAAATGATAATAAATAAATAATAATAATAATAATAACAATAATAACAACAACAAAAATAATGATATTAAAATAAATAAATAAATAAATAAATAATCGCGAAAGATGGACTAGGAGAAGAAATAAGATAAACAATTAGCATAGGACAAATTTTAATAATAATAATAATAATAATAATAATAATAATAATAATAATAATAAAAAAAAAACAAAAGAAGTAACAAAGAAAAAAAAAAGAAAAAAATAGATGCCTGAGCCTAAGCCTGTTTAGAGTTACCTCCCTCTAACTACTTATAATAATAATATTATAGTCACTCACTTGCTAATGATTTACTTTGAAATTGTCTACAAACATCAGAACAGTCTTTTATGTTGTCGGAACTAGTGTAGCCTAACTGAATCACTTTGCATCGGATAGTATCGGACAGGTCGAGTTGAATGTTTAAAACGCTCGTTCGTTCGTACGTGCAAGATAATAATTTCTCGTCTGATTTAAAAAATTCAGTCTCAGACGCCATGTCTGTGACGTTCTTTTCGACTCCTTTACTGCCGTGAAACCACCAAATCACCCCGGGAGGCTTCCCGACATTAGCTGCGCAGGTAATGGTATAATCCGTCGTCATAGTAACCACTTCCTTCAAGGGAGAAATTATTAAAGTCGGCTGTAAAGGAGGAACTGGGGAAAAATAAGAAAAAAAAAAAAAAAAAAAAAAAGGCTATTAGAAATGGTGGTATCGTAAAATATTGTTTAAATATGTTCATTATTTTAAAATAAGTTTGGCTATTCCACAAAGAAGTAATCTGAATAATTTTGCCTACTAATTCCATACAAGCGGACGAGAATAAAATAATACTTGTTGTTCCGATGTCGTAACGACAAAGGAACCGTGCGCGACCAGATATTTTAAAAATATATTTATTTATTTATTTATTTATTTATAATAATAATAATAATAATAATAATAATAATAATAATAATAATAATAATAATAAATAATAATAATAATAAAACAGCAACAACAACAATATTTATGTTAATATCAATGTCTTTTCTCACAGGCCCCAAATGTTAATATTAATGGAAAGTCTTAGTTTTATTGTTCATAAATTTGAACTAGAAGATAGTTTGACACTATTTGTTGATGTTAAAGGTCATCATCTTAAAAAACACAATGTCACTGGATGTGACATATGACATGAAAAGAAGTCGAACAAAATGTGATAATAACTGGAACTTGTTGCTAGACATGCACTAACTTACATAGGCTAATTCAAACATCTGAAAAAATTATTATTTAATAAATACTCTTTTTTTGGTTGATTTAGAAGGAAAATGTCATTTATTTTCTTCTTTTAATGCTTAAGATAGAAGGGCAGAATACAGAATATAATTCTGAAGAATGAAGAATATATATTATTTTTATCTCCTGGGGTTCCTTTTAACGCATACACACACATATTAACACACAAGAATCATTCGCGAACGTATACTATCACAATACACACAGAGATATACACTGGTACTAAACCCGTCAGCTGACCTTGTCCTGTCACTATGAACTTGAAGTGTTTCTTCGGTTTTCCATTCGCACTGCACGCGTAGTCACCTTCATCGGAGCAGACGACTTCGTTGAAATGGACCACTAAGACGTCGCGGCTGCAAGTAACAGCAGCTGTGCTTGTAAAGTTCGTGTTTACAACACACGTTCCGTTCCGTTTTTCGTATCTGCCTATTTCCGAGTACGTTGCCTCGCCGACATCTTTTTTTAACAAACGAAGGATGAAACTGGGGTCACTGTTATTGTGAAGGTAGCTGCAGCTGAATGTTACGCCCTGTTCACCCATGCTGACTGAGGTTGGTGCATTGACAACAATTTGGTAACTGGCGCATAAATACACGTCTGAAATGTATCATCATCATCATCATCATCATCATCGCCACCATAATCATCAGTAATAATAGTAGTAGTAGTAGTAATAATAACAGTAATAATAATAATTGTTATTATTATTATTATTATTATTATTATTATTATTATTATTGTTACTGGTAGTAATAGAAATAGTATTGCTAGTAGTTTTATTATTGTTATTATTATTATTATTAGTAGTAGTAGTAGTAGTTGCTGTTGTAGAAATGCCGTTAGTAGACATTGTACTAGGAATAGCAGATGACGTAATAGTATTATAGTAAAATAGATATAGTAAAAGCAATAGCAGTCAGTAGTAGTAGTAGTAGTAGCAGTAGTAATACCAGCACTAGTGATAATAGCAATAGTAAAAGTGGTAATATAGTAGAAGTATTATTATTTATATTTTTCTTGTTGTTGTCATTGTTGTTGTTGTTCTTATTATTATTAGTAGTAGTCGTAGTTGTTGTTGTTGTAGCAGCAGTAGTAATAGTAGTAGCAGGTGTAATGGTTGTGGTGGTAACAGTAAAAATAAAAAGAGTACTTACTAGTCCAAACAATTACAAAAATTCGGATACAAACTAGAGTAAAAATTATTCTGAAGCCTGGATCTTCCAGAGACATTTTCTTCTTTTCTAGCCTTTCCAAGTAGTGTCTTCTTTGCTGACGTCATATAATATTTTTAGGTGAAATGTAAATGATTTTTAAGAACGAAGGTGGACAAATTAAAATCAATCATATAAATGCAAATTATAAGTTTTACTGATAAAAACTATTTCCATTATTTTCGGCTAAAGCAGTAAGAAGATTTCAAAATAATTATTTTAAATTCAAAATCATTTCTAATAGAAGGGAGCTGTACGTGCCATGCATTGGTGACCCCTATCGCGTAGAACCGCGTGCTTATGTGATCGGAAGTGACGTCATATGAATAGCTATAAATAATAAAAATTAAAATTAAAATTAAAACAAATAATAATGAATTATAAACAAACAAACAAATAAATAGTTCATTAAATTTTCTTTCATTAACGTTTTAAACCAGATACTGGGGTTGAAGAACAAATGAAAAATAAAAAAATAAAAAATATATTAATAATCCTTATTCGTAATCTTCAAATTCCCCTTTATTTTGTTCTTGTAAATTAATCAGAGTTTAAAAGTGGGGGAGGGGAGGGGGGGCGCTGTTGTTGCTTAGTGTGATATTTATTTATTTATTGTTTTATTATTCTTGTCTTTTACATAACAGCTGTTGACGATCATTCTTTTGGATATGAAAAAAAAGAAAGAGATAACACGAAAGAAAATGATTTTGTAGTTACTTCATGTCAGGTTTTGTATCATTTACAAGAAAATAGTTTACAAACTGTAAACTGCATTTTATAACTAAACTCAGTATTTAAAATAAAAATAATAAAGTCAAGAATTAATCAAATAAATAAAATTATAATTAAATAAATAGATTAAAATTAAATAAATAGATTAAAATTAAAATTATTAAATAAATATTCAAGATGTAAACGTAATCTCGTGAATTCCCGCGGAGTACGAGAAACATGGTGCCAAAAGATGTTTACCAAAAGAAAATTTCTGTAAATGTGTGATAATCTTTTTCTCAGTATCTGTGCGACTTGGATATGCAGTTTGGTTATTATGTTCTGTAAGTATAATCTTTGAGTACAACGATCCGAAAACGTCACAACGGATAAGAAAATGTATCAGCAAACCTGCACAATATCAACATAAAAACGTTTATTATTTATCGTAAGCCATTAATCGGGGCAGCCATGGCCGGTGCATAACCCACATCAATTATTTGCGTCTTATTATTTCTTAAACATAAAAATGAAAAAAAGAATTACGTTATTTTTTTTTTATATTATTATTTTGTTTTACGACTTATTGTTTCTGCGAGTCTTTTTCACGGGAAAAGAATGGTTGCTATGTAAAAGTGTATTACATGTTGATACAGTGTTCTGTTTAAGATAATATTGAAAACACAGGCAAATGGAAATTAATTATAATTATATAAAATATTAAGCTTCATGAACAGCTGAGCAAATATCCATTTTTTTTTTTTTTTACACACACACACACACACACGTTTCAGAATAAAAATGAATGATGTATTTGAAATAATTATCCAAATCTGTTTCCCAGATAGATGAAAAATTGAAATTTATTCAGGGTGGAACTATCCTTAATGAACAACACTATATAATTACATAAAAATCTTAGTAAGGAAAGAAAATAAATAAATAAGTAAAAGATATTTAAAGGAATTAATAAGTTTTTACTTTCATGCATATCAAGTCAGTATGCCTTTATGTACATACATAACCAATAAATAATTTTTTTAATCAGAACACTTTTAATCTCTCTCTCTCTCTCTCTCTCTCTCTCTCTCTCTCTCTCTCTCTCTCTCTCTCTCTCTCTCTCTCATACCAAGACATATTAATAGCTTTTGCACCATCATTATAATAACCATCACCATCACCTTGATTCTTGTTATTTCAGATATACATATTGGTGAGAGTGTAAAAGTTTTAAAACTGATAAATGTCAGCTCACCTCTTGGAAAAACTAATGTGACGCTGAAATGTAACATTGAAAAAGAACAAGAAGGTGAAAACTACACAGTTACCTGGTCAAGAAAAAGACAAAACGAGGAAGAGTTCAGACCCATTTGTGAATACAGTGTTGGAAAAACTATTGAATATTATTCAAACCTTGGCAACCACATATACCACAGGACAAAAGTTTATTTCAGTTTAAATCCGGATGCCTTTATACTCCAGTTTGATGAAATTGTGTGCTTTGATGCAGGAATATACAGATGTACTGTTTCTGGTTTCAGAGGTGATGAAAAACAGTATGAAGAGTTGGTTTTTTCCATTAAAGGTGGGTTCAGTTAATTTTCTTCTGTAAAAAAAAAAGCCTAGGATCCTATAAAAATAAAGACATCTTGCATGCCTTTCTGCATCTTTAACTGTACCTGGTCCGATACAAATAAATGGTCCTATAAAATTATTAACATGTCAGTGTTATTATTTTACTTTTTGGGGTAAAACTGTCATAACTCACAAGAAAGTAGGATGATAGGAATACTGTTGCAAACACTCAAATGCTGCTGCTTCAAGTCTGCTGTTCTAATTGGGATGTTGCTGGAGAAGTTTCTGAAGATAGAATAAACAGATCCACCCAGTATCCTATATTATGACATGGCTAGAGAAACATGGCATTCTGCAAAGTATTTGTAAACTGTACCCTTTTCCATTATACTTCGTTAATTAATTAATAAGATCTGATTTAATTAAACACTGTTGATAACAGGCAAAACATGATTTAGAAAAATGCTGAATATATATTTAAGACTATTTCTTCATAAAATATGACAGTCTGAGATATTTTCAGATCTATGCTTTGTGTTGTTATACTTCATTATTATTTAAGATTGGACAGCTAAAAAACAAAACTAGGTAGAAGAATGCTGAATATATTTAAGATTGTTTCTTCTTAAAACATGGCAGTACATATATTTTAAAGATTTATGCTTTTGCTGTTATACTTCATTATTATTTAAGACTGGATAGCAAAACAAAACAAAACATGATTTAGAAGAATGCTGAATATATTTAGACTATGTCCTTGGACTCACCTTGAATTAATTCAGAGTTATTCACCCTTGAGTCTTTATCACAGACATCATTGAATTTCCCTGATTGTTTATTTTATTTTATTTTTTATTATTATTATTATTTTTTTTTTTTACTATTTTATGGTAGGTGGGGATTGGTAATTTTTATTTTATTCTTCCTCAGTTTCATTCAGTTACCACTGAACTGCCTTATTTCTGAGTAATGATGGTAAGCTAACACTATTAAAAAGATTGGACAAGTAAAAATAATATATCTGGAAGTTGTGCAGAATATATATATATATATATCTGTTTCTTTGCATCATAGAAGTTACATGATGAAGTAATTTTTTATGACCATAAAAGCACTTGCATTTCAGGAATACCTCATCTTATATCAATGACAGTGACACCAATGAAAGATAAAATGAATGTCAAGGACGTTATCAGTGTCTCTTGTTCGGCATTCGTTTCTAGGCCACCTCTTCCGTTTTGGTGGTTCATCAAAGTTGATAACCTTCTGTACAATGTCACAGACAGAGTGCAACCAGTCACAGAAACTGTGGAGTATAGCAGTAAATTGTGCTTGTTGAAACACATAAGTAAACTGAAAATGACCTTGACATTCACCGGTCATGACATCCGAGTGTTGTGTATGCTGTATCAGCGACCTGTGAACAGGTCATCGGGTTTACGAAGATGTTCAAAACTGTGCAATATGACCAAAGCATTTTCAGTGATAGGTAATTTCTAAAAAAAGCAAAATTTTAAATTTTAAAATAAATTAAAAATAAATTAAAAAATAAGGATGAAAGCTAGAAAAAAAAAAATTAATTTAAATTTAATGGTAGAATTTGAAGACGAGGAAATGAGGTATGTTAGAATTTAAAATGAATAAAAAAATATCTAGATTATATATATATTTTTTTAAAATAAATTTTTATTTACTTTTTGATTTTTTGATTTATGTGTAAGTAATTTTTTTTTTTTTAGTGTTTGTTTTATTCATTTGCATTTATTTACTTATTTATTTATTTTATTCATTTTTTTATTAATTTATTTTATTCATTTTTATTTATTCATTTTTATTTATTTATTGTATTAATTAATTAATTAATTTATTTAATTTACTGTATTAATTTATTTATTTATTGTTTATTTATTTATTGTTAATTTATTTATTGCTTGCAATTAATTATTAGATGTTTCTACGGTTATTAACTTGTATATACTTCTATGAAAACTTGGACACACACACACAGACACACACACACACACACTGTTGATCTTTGATTTCACAAACTAATTGAGAGGGAGCATCACTCCCAAAAAATGTGAAAGTCTGTGAAATCATAAATGTAAACATTATCCCTAAATTTGACCAAAACATCAAACTTTAATATAATAATGACAGAACAATATACAGACATAAAATCAAAGTAAACAAATGACATACAGTATATGTAAAGGAAAATTGTACAGTAGCAAAAAATGTGGGTGAAATTTTGTTAGACTACGATGGTTATGGGTTCAGTTGTAAAAAAATTCTCATGCCTTGATGGAATGTGAGTTGAGAGTCTTTAGTGGGATTCAGAATAATTTCACAGCATCCAGAGGTAAGGATTCAAGTGGAAAATGGTGGCAAATCAAAATGTGAAGTTTTTTTCCAAGATACCTATCATCAAGGGTCAACAGTGCACAAATACACACATAGATACATCCATACACACATGCATACACACATATATTCACATGCATACACACAACATACAAAATAAACAACATTGTCTATAAAAAATTTATTTATTTGTAGGAGTATTTCTCTAATAAATTATACATGTACCTAATTTTTTGTTATCTCATGTCAGTACACGTGTGTGTGTGTGTGTGTGTATGTGTGTGTGTGTGGGTATATATATATACACATACACACATGTACATATATATATATATATATTTTAGGACCTACTGAAAAAGAGAAATCAAATGCATTAGGTAAAGTTTTGGGTTTTGAAACTTTTATGACCTATTACTATTATTATAAAATGATTAATTGTAGGAAAAATGATTTTGTTGGTTTTTATTAATTAATCAGGCTAAAGCATTAATTTGAATTTTTGGTGTATGTGTCAATTTGTCTGCATTAACCTGAAATTTGTATATGTCTGTTTGTGTCTGCATCAATTTTGAAATTTGTGTGTGTGGTTTCTGCATGCATGTTCATTGAAATATTTGATTTGATTGCATTCAGACAGGTTTTTGATATTTTATTTCGTATTTGTTGTTTATTCATTCAGTTACACATGCATATTTTATTTATATATTTACTTATTTATATTGCTATTCATTCATTTACTTAAGTTTATACTTCACCACCATTTATTCACTTTTGATTTATCTGTTTATTTATTTATTTATTACCTTGTATTACTTCTCATTTACCTGTTTGCTTATATTGTTATCTATTTTTTATTTTCAGGGAATGCATTGAGTATTGTAGCAACAGTTTTCGCAAGTGTAGGAGTTACAGTTATTGTAATTTTATTGATCAGAAAATTCTTCCCTAATTTATAATGTCACATCTTCGAGAAGAAAAAAACAACAACACTAGAAAAACAGTAAGAACCAAAATCTTTTTATTACTAATTTTAAAACAGAGGCCTCAAACCAGTTTTGAAAGTTAAAATGAATACATAGCAGTATGATTAGATTATTAACACCTTTGGTGTATTCATTATTAGCATTAATATCATTATCTGTTTAACTGCATTTTTACTCTTGTTGTTGTTCTTTTTTCTTCTTTTTTTCAGAAATTTATTTTGATGTTCTACTATCGCCAAAAAATCATTCATCTAATGGAAGATGAAGAAGAGCTTAATTTAAATGCAGAGTTACCAAGTAGTTGTTTGTCAGAGATTTTTCTTGAGAGAGAGAGAGAGAGAGAGAGAGAGAGAGAGAGAGAGAGAGAGAGAGAGAGAGAAAAGTAAAAAGGACTGAATTGCTGTTTAAGGCTGGAACCAAACAGTATAGACAATTGACCTACTTTCAACAACAACAACAACAAAATATATTAAAGGATTCAAATTATATTTCCAAACAAAAGGTGTTTCTTTCTTGCAACCTGACTTTCCTAGTAATAAATTCTTTCAGTAGAATAAAAAAAAAAAAAAAAGGAATGCAAAAAAACTGTCATTATTTTTCATATTATTATTATTATTATTATTATTATTATTATTATTATATTTTTTTAAAATTTTTTATAGACGTGTATAAAAATTCCTGACAGACTGAGGAAATATACTCTCCCAGTCACTATTTGTCTTTTGCAACGATTATCGTTGAATTTTCTTTTATATTTCTATTACAAAACTTCAGCCACTGTGTCGCCTTACGTGTTTCTTACTGTGTCGTTATTAATAATTAATTTTTAATTAGTAAAATACACATTATTATAATAGTTGAAAACGTGCTTGTGAACAACGTACAAATAGGTGGTAAAATAAAAGTATTTATATTTTCAAATTGTTATTTATTATTTTTGTTTTTGTTTTTGTGGGATGACAACCATTTGTGTGTGTGTGTGAGAGAGAGAGAGGGAGGTACATGATGTGGTTACAATTAAAAGAGTCATAAATTAGTCCAAAAATATTTTTGCACAAATTGTCACGCGTTCAGACCTCTTTTCATACTCATAAATCCTGCCTGGTACGTATTCATCTGTGATTGTATTCTAATGCATAATTTAAGCTTAATTTAATTCCTTGTAAGAAAATAAACTTTATGCTAAAGATAGCAGTCATGATGTTATGTGTTAGCAAACAGCTGTTTGTTTCAGACAACCGTGAGGACAGTGAAGATAAATAGTTATTTTAACTAGTTTTTCTTCTGATATTATACAGGCATATAAAAATAAATAGTTTGAGAACCATTTGTTTGAACGTTATTGGAAAGACATAACAAATAATGGGGATAGGCAAAAAAAAAAAAAAAAAAAAAACAAAACACTTCACCCTAAAAATGTGTAATATTTTCCCGTAAATGCAAACAACGGACTCAGTTTTATATTATTATTATTATTATTATTATTATTATTTTGCTGTCGGCTCTTTCTGATAATCATTATTTTTGGAGCTAATGATGGCAATGAAAGGATTAATACTAATCAATAAATAGTGCGTTTGTTCGGATGACGTAATAACGTTGGACGTCATTTCCCTTATTGCCGACCATGAAAAGAACGCCAAGGAAACTGTGTTAATCAAGAATGAAACGGTTACGTGACTCGGTAGTTTTAGTTTTTGTTGTGTTTATTCTTATTGTTTGTGGTGAGTATAACTGGGTATCTTCGGAAATTTTCACCACGTGACAAAAATCTAATGAACGCCTAATAATAATAGTGATATTATGGGATAATAATAAATAAATAAAAATGTTCAGCTATTGCAAAGTCAGTAACGTTTTTACTTATTTCTTTATTTCCTTGTAAGTGTATAAAGGGCAGAATAAAGGTACTAAAGAGACTAAGAAGGAAAGAAAAAAGCGCGCGCGCGTGCATGCACTCTCAGACGTTCATGTTTGCAGTCGCAGCCAGACATAACATGGATCTGCCTGAAATATTTTAATATTTTTATTTTGAAGTAATAACGGTTAGGAAAAATAAATTAGCATTTGATATATATATATATATATATATGACCTGGATGTATAGAAATACACAAGTCCTTAACACTGCACAGTGCTATAATTTCGAGGTACAAATATCTCAATGTAAACTCTCTTCTCGTGACCACATTTAAATTGAATTCGGCCACATTTAACAAATCGTACGTAACGTCTTTTAAAAAGAAACTCCCTGTTTAGAGTCGAATAGACTGTAACTAACAAAATACGCCAATCACATTTTTTTTGTTTTGTTTTTAAAACGGACATCCCGTACAGGTCGTACTTAAATGCCATTGGTTCCCTCCCCCTGTTTGACAAAAAAAAAAAAAAAAAAAAAAAGTTTACAGAATAATATTAGGTTTTAACAACTGAAATGGGAACTACAGTCATTCTTGTCGCGTTTTCAGTTTATAGTGGCTCTCGTACTTGTTACAATTTCAGATGTTTGCCAAGGTGCCACTCTGAGAGCTAACAAAGCAATAAAAGGTAATAAACAGAGAAAAAGCAAGGTCCATCTCCAGTGTACGTACGACCTTGACAGTAACGAAACATTCGTGACGACCGAGTGGTACAAAAAAGGAGAGTCCGAGTCCTTGTCATGGGCCAATTATACGAGCGTAGACGTTAAAAGAATACGGACATACCATAAACCGAATGTGTCAGCTTTCGGCTTGACCTTTCTCGAAGTTTCCTGTGTCGTTGAAAACGAATATACGTGTGTTTTGAAGTTCAAGAAGGCCGGTGAAACAAACATTTCAGAAGTGAGACAGATGATAATGTTTAAAACACAAGGTCATTAATGGCTTAATGTTCTGTGGTTATGATCAGTGCGTGCGTGCGTGTGTGTGTGTGTGTGTGTGTGTGTGTGAGAGAGAGAGAGAGAGAGAGAGAGAGAGAGAGAGATTTTATATGACAACATGTGCTGCTCATACATTTTAATTATCTTTTTATCAGCTCCACCTGAAACACCTGCATTTCTCCAAATAATTCCCAATAAAGACACTTACGAATTAGACGATCACATTCGTTTTATGTGCGTCGGCAACGTCGGAAAACCGGCTGGTCTGTTCTGGTGGTTTGTGGTACGAAACGGAACGGAACGAAATATTACGAAATATGCCGACCAGTTGATACCGAGACCGTTCAGGTCGAGAGGTTCGTGCACGTTCGAAGGAACGAGCATGCTCAGCACGAATGCCAAGTTTTTACAGTTTGGCTCTTCGGTCAGATGTAAGATTTATCATCCGGTTTATGCTACTCCGAAACGTTTGGTAAAGTGTTCCAGATTTTGTTTGCAAAGCAAACAGATTCTATCAACGGACCAAGCGAGTAAGTGATTTGTGAGGTTTTTTTAAATTTCCGTCGACCGATTAAAAATAAATTTAAATTAATAAAATGCATAATGCATATTAATATTATTTGGTAAGTAGGATCTACTAATTAATTAATTAATTTATTAATTTATTATTATTATTTTTACTCTTTTTATTGTATATTATGTATTACTGTCATTGTTTATTATTATTATTATTATTATTATTATTATTATTTATTATTATTATTATTATTATTATTTTTTATTTTTTTTTTTATTATTAACTTCTGACTAGATGGTATTTCAGAAAATAATCAGGTCAATGTACCCAATGTCAGAAAGTCAGCAAATAATGGTAAATTTTCTTTATGTTCTGATATGCATGATGTGTTTTGTATATTCTGTTCGTGTGTTTGTCTATACTCATGCAATTCATACTTGCATATACACATACACACATACTGATACATATAAAACATACACACACATATATATACAGTGGTACCTTGACTTACAAATAGTTTTCCGAGTTGCTAGCAGTAGATTTTTTGCTTTGAGTTGCGAGCCAAAATCTGAGTTACGAGTGAGCTTCAGATATGCTGCCACTGGTTGGCACAACGAACAACACAACAGCCACCCAGCATCCCACCTCTCACTCGTTTACTTCACGTGGTTCCCTCACTGTTGAAGCATCTCTGTTGTGTTGTATTCGCGTTTTATGCAGTATTTAGCCACATTTTTTTTCTTCTGACCATGCATCCTAAGAAAGTGAGTGCAGAGGACAGTACTGAGAAGAAGAAGTGGATGATTTCCACTGAAATAAAGCATGAATTCATAGAAAAACATGAGCAAGGTGTGCTTGTAGTCGATTTGGCTAGGCAGTACGAGCGTAGTACTTCTATGTGTACCATACTGAAACTGAAAGAGTCGATAAAGGCTGTAACTCCAGCCAGAGGTGTTAAAATAATGTGTCTGATCTCCAAGACAAATACACTTTAGAAAACCATCTTATTCCTTTAAATTGTCTTTTATTTTGTTTTCATACAATATTTGTCATCTAAAAATACATTTTTCTTATTTAGAAGCACGTTACAACAAAACGGAGTGGGTTTTTTTTCGGGGGGGGGTACTGGAACGGATTAATGGTATTTCAATTAATTTCATTTGGGAAAATGTATTTGATATACAAACAAATTGAGTTAAGAGCTCGGTCATGGAACGAATTAAACTTGTAAGTCAAGGTACCACTGTATTTATATATATATATATAGAGAGACAGAGAGAGAGAGAGAGAGAGAGAGAGAGAGAGAGAGAGAGAGAGAGAGAGAGAGAGAGAGAGAGAGAGAGAGAGAGAGAACACACATGAACATACACACATACATACTTATTAACATTGCTGTTATTATTATTATAATTATAATTATTATTATTATTACTATTGTTAGACTATCATTTGTATTATTATTGTTATTGCCATTGCTGCTACAATAATAATGATAATAATAATATTCAGTTCCCATTATCATGACTACTTTTATTTTGGTGTTATTATTGTTATTATTACTGTTGAAATGATAACAGTCATCATCATCATCATTATTATTTTCATTATAACTACTATTATTATTAATATTATTATTGTTATTATTATATTGCACTCTTTTTATTAATATTATTATTAACCTTTCTACAGGTTCACAAAAGATTAATTCTGAAAATGGAACAAATGAGCCAACCATTGGTAAATCCCTATTTTCACACACACACAAACACACAACAACAACAACAACGAGAGCAATATGCACACATAAAATGTGCACAAAAGCACAATAGTTCTCACACACATACACAGATAAATAAACAAGGACACGTTCAGTTTCATACATGAACACACACACATGCACTATTACTAATATTGATATTATTATTAATATTATTATATTTATTATTATTATTATTATTACTATTGTTACACTATCATTGGTATTATTACTATTGTTATTACTATTACTGCCACAATAATAATAATAATAATAATAATAATAATAATGTTGTTATTGTTATTATTACTGTTGAAATGATAATAATAATAATCATCATCATCATTATTATTATCATTATAACTACTGTTATTTTTAATATTATTATTATTAATATTATTATTGTTATTATTATATTGCACTATTTTTATTAATATTATTATTAACTTTTCTACAGGTTCAGAAAAGATTAATTCTAAAAATGGAACTGAAAATGGAACAAATGAACCAACCATTGGTAACTACCAATTTTCACACACACACAAACACACACAACAACAACAACAAGAGCAATATGCACACATAAAATATACACATACACACAACAACAGTTCTCACACACATACACAGATAGATCAACAAGGACACACACACATGCACACTTATTATTGTTGTTGTTGTTATTATTATTAATATTATTATTATTACTATTATATTTATTATTATTATTATTATTACTATTGTTACACTATCATTGGTATTATTAGTATTGTTATTACTATTACTGCTACAATAATAATAATAATATTATTATTGTCTTTATTATTATAACTGCTTTTATTTTGGTGTTGTTATGGTTATTATTTCTGTTGAAATGATAATAATAATCATCATCATCATCATTATTATTATTATAACTACTATTATTATTAATATTATTATTATCATTATAAATTATTATTATTATTATTATTGTTATTATTATATTGCACTCTTTTTATTAATATTATTATTAATTTTACTACAGGTTCAGAAAAGGTTAATTCTAAAAATGGAACTGAAAATGGAACAAATGAACCAACCATTGGTACATACATACATGTCCACAGACACAAATAGATAAACAAGGACACACACAGTTTCATACATGAGCATACACATGCATACTTATTAATATTGTTGTTATTATTATTATTATTATTATTGCTATTGTTACACTATCATTGGTATTATTATTAGTATTGTTATTACTATTACTGCTATTATTATAACTACTTTTATTTTGGTGTTGTTATTGTTATTATTACTGTTGAAATGATAATCATCATCATCATTATTATTATTATCATTATAACTACTATTATTATTAATATTATTATTATCATTATAATAACTTATTATTATTATTATTATTAATATTATTATTGTTATTATTATATTGCACTCTTTTTATTAATATTATTATTAACTTTACTATAGGTTCAGAAAAGGTTAATTCTAAAAATGGAACTGAAAATGGAACAAATGAACCAGCCATTGGTAAATATGGTAACTACCCTTTTTCACACTCACAGAGACACACACAACAACAACAACAACAACAAGAGCAATATGCACACATAAAATATACACATACACACCACAACAGTATGCCCCAAAACACTAAAGTTCTCACACACATACACAGATAGATAAACAAGGACAGGACACGTTCAGTTTCATACATGAACACACACATGTACATACATACATGTGCACAGACACAAATAGATAAACAAGGACACACACAGTTTCATACATGAACATACACATGCATACTTATTAATATTGTTGTTATTATTATTATTATTATTATGATATGATTATTATTATTATTATTGCTATTGTTACACTATCATTGGTATTATTATTAGTATTGTTATTACTATTACTGCTACAATAATAATAATAAAAATAATATTGTTATTATTATTATGACTACTTTTATTTTGGTGTTGTTATTGTAATTATTACTGTTGAAATGATAATCATCATCATCATCATTATTATTATTATCATTATAACTACTACTATTATTATTATTATTATTATTCTTATATTGCACTATTTTTATTAACTTTTCTACAGGTTCAGAAAAGATTAATTTTAAAAATGGATCAGAAGAAGCAAATGAACCAACCATTGGTAACTACCCATTTTCACAAACACACACAACAACAACAACAACAACAACAACAGCAATATGCAAACATAAAATATACAGATACAGACAACAACAGTATGCACAAATACAAACCAACAACAGCTCTCTCTCTCTCTCTCTCTCTCTCTCTCTCTCTCTCTCTCTCTCTCTCTCTCTCACACACACACACACACACACACACACACACACACACACACACACAGATCTGGGTGTTTATATGTAGAGTTGGCCTGTTTTATCTATGAACTGACGTTTAACCAACCACTGCTTGAAAATACTCTAAAAAATATTTCTATGCATTACTGCATTCTTGTGAAGGAATGGCATGTGCATAAATACTGTAGTACATCCATGTGTGTGTGTGTGTCTGTGTGTGTGTGTGTGTGTGTGTGTGTGTACACTCACAGACCACCCCTCAACACCACACATCAGTTTTACCATTTTGTACCATTATCAGTAATTATCAGTAATTTTGGAGTTATCGAGGTAAAATTAAATTATTTTAATAATGGTATTCAGATCATTATGAAGGTTTTGCACATCTAGAAGTCACCTGCAAACATTTACCCATGTGTCAGGCTGGCTAACTGTAAATGTGTAGTTATAAACGAATGTAGTAGGAAGACACAATACCATTGGACGTGAACAAAAAAAAAAAATTCTTTTCTTAATACAGTAACCATCTTTTCATCCTGCAGTTCTAGATAATACAAATAAAAAAAAATAAATTAATTAAACAGTTTTATTTTCCCCCTCTCTCTGCTCTTGAGAGTAGAAGATTCACATGCATTTATTTATTTTTTGTTAACCTTACAAAGATTGTAATAACAAAACAAAACAGTTGTTACATAAAAAAGATACTTATAATTATTGTGCATGTACATGTGTGTGTGTGTGTGTGTGTGTGAATAACAAGTAATAATAATAATAATAAATAATAATGACATAATCAAAAATAACAATAAGAACAATGACGAAAACAGCAGTCATAATAACAGCAAATAACATGATAATGGTTATAATAAAGAACAACTAAAATAATAATGATATTGACTGTAACAGCAGCATTAATAATACAGGTACTGGACCAATTATCTGGACTCCTTGGGGCCTGAGGCATTCCAGATTTCTGGATTTTCCGGTTTTCTGGCACCGAGGCATCTAAATAAGTAAATAATTAGGCATAAATATTTTAAAATTAAAAACATAAAGAAAATTGCCGATACACAACTGTGGCACGTAAACAGTGCGGCGAGTGAATGAACGCCACGAGGCTTGAAAGAGTAGTTCCAGTCTGGTGAGGACAACACCTGTGCGTGTAAACTATGAAAATAGCATCAGGAAAGAACTTAGAGTTTTCTGGTGTGTGTGTGTGTGTGTGTGTGTGTGTGTGTGTGTGTGTGTGTGTGTGTGTGTGTGTGTGTGAATAACAAGTCGTTTATAAAAATTAATATGATTATTGTCCCCTGAATATAGAAAATCATCTAGCCCTCGTTTCATGCCTCTATGTACAATAGTTGCAGAATATATATATTTATTTATTTATATATTTATATATATTCTTTAATTTTGTCACTTTTCAGTCCGTCCTAAAAATTCATTTACTGTTGTTCTGACTGCTGGTTTGTTGGCTGGCATTGTTATTGTTGCCTCCGTTTTTGTATATATGACAAAAGAGGATCCTTTGCTAGATGAAGGTAAACAGCTACTCTCTCTCTCTCTCTCTCTCTCTCTCTCTCTCTCTCTCTCTCTCTCTCTCTCTCTCTCTCTCTCTCTCTCTCTCTCTGACTCTGTGTCTCTGACACTGTCTCTCTCTGACTGTCTCTCTCACTCTCTGTGTGTGTCTCTCTGTCTCTCTCTCACTCTGTGTCTCTCTGACTGTCTCTCTCTCTCTGTGTCTCTCTCTCTGTGTCTCTCTCTCTGTCTCTCTCTGACACTGTCTCACTGTCTCTCTCACTCTGTCTCTCTCTCTATCCCTCTCTCACTCTGTCTCTCTCTCACTGTGTCTCTCACTCTCTGTCTCTCTCTCATTCTCTGTGTCTCTCTCTGTATCTCTCTCTCTCTGTGTCTCTCTCTCTCACTCCATGTCTCTCTCGCTCTCTCTCTCACACTGTCAATCTTTCTCTGTCGTATGTCTGTTTCTGTCTCTCACTTTCCATCTTTTCCTGTCTCTATCTGTCTCTGACTCTATTTGGTGCATGTCTATTAAGAAAAAATGCTAGCACAGACAGACAGATTATACACACACACACGCACACACACACACATACAAAAATAAAGCTAGTGACAAAATGTAAACCCTAAACCTGCATGGATACTTACCTTGTCAACATCCTACTTTATTGTTAGGAAAGAATATTCATAATAATAATGATATTTATATTTTTTAGAAAAAAAACACCGCTTAAATTATGAAAGATTTGATTCAAAAGGTAATTTTTTAAATATGCATTTCTGTATCAAAATAGACAAGTGGTAGTTTCTAAGTGTGTGTTAATGATACAGGATTACACGTGCAGTTCTGTGCATGCAGCCATAACCACCATACACAGGAAAAGAGAAACACAGAAAAATGTAGAAACACACAGATACATAAAAACAGACAAAGTATTGTGCAGAAAACATACCATTATTAATATTATATTGTTTTTATCATCACTATTGTTGTTGTTGTTGTTACTATTATTGTTATTATTATTGTTCTTGTTGGTATTTCTGTTACTGTTATTATTATTGTTGTTATTATTGTTATTATTATTATTATTTTATTATTATTGTTGTTATTGTTATTATTATTGTTGTTATTGTTATTATTGTTATTCTTGTTATTATCATTGTTATTATTATTGTTGTTATTGTTATTGTTATTATTATTGTTGTTATTGTTATTATTATTATTATTGTTGTTGTTATTGTTATTATTATTATTATTGTTATTGTTATTATTATTATTGTTATTATTCTTGTTATTGTTATCATTGTTGTTATTATTGTTGTTGTTATTGTTATTATTATTGTTATTGTTATTATTATTACTATTATTGTTATTGTTATTGTTATTATTGTTGTTATTATTATTGTTGTTGTTGTTGTTCAATTTTTCAGATCGACAAAAGCTCAGTGGTAAGAACTGTTATTTTTTTGTTGCTTTTTAAATTTTAATTAATTAATTAATATTTTTTTATTGGTTGGTTTAACTGTTTATTTATATTTTACATACATACATATAGTGATAAAAAAAATACATACATACATACATATACATCTATTGTTTATGTGATTATAATCTGTGTAGGTTTGTGTTAATGATTAAAAAATAAATTATTACTATTACTATTATTATTATTATTATTATTATTAAATTGTTTTCAAGTCGATACTCATTTATCCGACCTTGATCAAATTGGTGAGAAATTAATTATAATTAATCAGTTAATTTATTTATGTTTTCATTTTCTTTGTTTTCATTACTACGGTTACTTTTGTTCCTTTGAATTGATATTATCATCTTTTCTGTTATTATTGTTATTATTATTTTTGGTTTTGTTAATGTTTTGTTGTTTTTCTTATTCTCAACATTATCATTATTTTGTTGTTGTTGTTATGATTATTTTTGGTTTTGTTAATGTTTTGTTGTCGTTTTTCTTATTCTTTACATTATCATTATTTTGTTATTGTTGTTGCTGTTATTATTATTATTATTATTATTATTATTATTATTATTATTATTATTATTATTTCAGATTTACATAATATCCATAGTAACCAACAGACTTTTTCTGGTAATTATTAAATGAGGAAATAAAATATATTATTATTACATGTGTCTTAGTGTTTATCTGTATTAATATAAACTGTAATGTTCTGCTGTTTTAAGGAGAAACATTTTCTTCCTTTGAAAATGTGTCCATTTTTTCGGACGTTTATTTTGTTTATATTGTATTTATATATCAATATATATGTAGTTTATTAATGTATTTTTTTATATATTAGTAAATATTTTAATAATTTGTATTTATTTTGTTAAATCATTTTGAAAACTGGACTGAATAACCACAACACAAACAACAATAATGATAATAACAAACAAAAATAACAACAACAACAACAATAATAATAATAATAAATAATAATGACATAATCAAAAATAACAATAAGAACAATGAGGAAAACAGCAATCATAATAACAGCAAATAACATGATAATGGTTATAGTAAAGAACAACTAAAATAATAATGATATTGACTGTAACAGCAGCATTAATAATACAGGTACTGGACCAATTATCTGGACTCCTTGGGGCCTGAGGCATTCCAGATTTCTGGATTTTCCGGTTTTCTGGTACCAAGGCATCTAAATAAGTAAATAATTAGGCATAAATATTTTAAAATTAAAAACATAAAGAAAATTGCCGATACACAACTATGACGTAAACAATGCGGCGAGTGAATGAACGCCACGAGGCTTGAAAGAGTAGTTCCAGTCTGGTGAGGACAACACCTGTGTGTGCAAACTATGAAAATAGCGTCAGGAAAGAACTTCCAGTTTTCTGGTCTTTTACTGATTTCATGATGCCGGATAATTGGTCTGGTATCTGTACAGTAATCACAACAACAACAACAATAATAATAATAATAGAGAATAAAGAATAATGACTGTACCTGTGTAGTAATAACAACAACAACAAGAAACTTAATAAAAAATAATAACAATGAATGCAAAAAAAAAAGATAGTAACAAAAATAATGTTAAATATAATAACAATATAACAACAACAACACTAATAATAATAATAATAATAATAATAATAACAATAACAATAATAATAATAATAAATAACAACAGCAAAAGTAATAATTATCGTCACAATAAAAAAACTAAAACAGTAATGACTAATTTAGAATACTTAAGCCATTGGGGTTGGAGATTTCAGAGAGTGATAATGAAATAATTTGAGGAATGAAGTCAAATCTCAGAATTTTAATATTTGTAATATGAACAGCTTGTGTATACAATCTTAACATGCAGTGTACTTAATAATTTATCTTGATAAAACGTTTCTGAACTAAGTAGAAAGGTGACATATCTCTAAGATTTTCAAAATAATTTTCAACTTTAGAAATTTTACAGTACCTGTAGAGGAGTTGATGATGATGATGATGATGGCAGTAATAAATTATGTGGAAAATAATAATAAAAATAATAATAAAATAGTAGTAGTAGTATTAATACAACTCTACAGATAACAGTTTTATAATTCTTAACAACAACAACGAGAATATAGATCATTAATAATTATGCAACTATTATAATAATAAAAATAAAGCAATAATGTATAAATCATTAATAATAATAATTTATAAAGTAATAATATAGATCATTACCAATAATAACAATAGGAACAAAAGTTATAAAAATAGTTTATTGCTGTCAACATAAGGACAATTAAACGTGTAGTGAAAACATAAACATTTGTCTCAAACAAACAAAATGTTCGCAGATTTTACTGTGGAATGGGTACTCGGATATTTGGTGCAACCTGTTGGAAAAAGAAGGGGAAAAACAGTCATGTATTTAAAAACGTAATACTTCATTGTAGATATATTTTAAACAATGAAAATCAGATAAACTGTCGTATCTCTGTGTGTTTTGTTTGTGTTCCTGTCTTTCTCAGTGTAATAATTTCATTAACGTTTTTCTCTCAGCCCTGAGTAATGCAGTAATCTGTGTTTATCTCTCTCTTAATTTCTGTAAATTTATTTATTATTTTATTTTTATTTTCTGTTTGTCTTGAATTGTCAAAATGTTTATGGGATTTTTTGTTCTAGTTTGATCTCTCTCTCTCTCTCTCTC
>CM022676.1:10446085-10453585 GCA_012295275.1 Chrysomallon squamiferum
TTCAAAAATGTTTAATTAAAATGTTGAAATGTAACTTCATTGTCTAGTTCAAAAATATTTAGAATGTTGACATGTTGGGATTGTCTAGTTCAAAAATGTTTATTTAGAACGTTGACATGTTGTGGATTGTCTAGTTCAAAAATGATTAATTATAATGTTGACGTGTTGAGGATTGTCTAGTTCAAAAATGTTTACTTAGAATGTTGACGTTTTGAATTGTCTAGTTCAAAAATGTTTACTTAGAATGGTGATGTGTTGTGGATTGTCTAGTTGAAAAATGTTTATTTAGAACGATGACATTTAGAATGTTGACATGTGGATTGTCTAGTTCAAAAATGTTCACTTAGAATATTGACGTGTTGTGGATTGTCTAGTTCGAAAATGTTTCTTAGAATGCTGATGTGTTGTGGATTGTCTAGTTCAAAAATGTTTATTTAGAATGTTGAAATGTTGTGGCTTGACGATCATTTTTTTTTTTTTTTTTTTTACCTATAATTTTGACTGTGGTAGTCTGTATAATTACAGAAAAAAAAAAAATAAATAAATAAATAAAATAAAAATAAATAAATAAAATAATAATAAAATAAAAATAATAATAATAATAATAAAAACAAATAAATAAAACAAAAAAATAAAAATATATAATAATAATAATAATAATAAATAAATAAATAAATAAAACTTAATACAAAATGTTTACCTGGAATGTTGGTGTTTGTTGCGTTAAAGAACCAGATATCGGCAGTCTCTTCAGTGGTTAGTCTTCCTATGTTGTTGTGGGTTTTGGTTCGTTCATCCACGAACGATCTGCTAATTTCGTCTGTCAACTTTTCCCCTGTTTTAACTGTCACGTTGGTGCTCATTTCGTCTGTCAGCATTCTGCTAGTTTCAGCTGTCGACATTTTTCTTTTTCCTTGTGTCAGAATTCTTCTAGATTGATTTTTAAATGTTTTGCCCATTTTGCTTGTCAACATTTTGCCTGTTTTACTTGTCAGCGTTCTGCTAAGTTCCTCTGTTGATATTTTCTCCGTTTCATTTGTCAACGGTTTTCCAGTTTTACCTGTCGACTTTTTACTAGTTTCATTTGTTAACATTTTTCTGGTTTCATCTGACAACAAATTTCTTCTTTCAGTTGTTGACGTTTTGTTCGTTTCATCTATTAGTTTGTGTTTTCCAAGTGACTTTTTATTTTCATAGTTTGATAATTCAATGTTTTCTTCTGTCGGCAGTCCTGCAACTGGTAAGGTAGAATTTAAATTTTCTGGTGGAAAATCAGCAATGGAAATATTTGTCGTTGTTTTCTGATTTATAGATATTTCAGCAGTACTCTGAGTCGACGTTGGAACGGGTATTTCTGTCTCTGTAATGTTATTTTTCATATATACGTATTAGGAAATAAATAAAAATTAATATGTGAAATATAACTTCATTGTCTAGTTCAAAAATGTTTATTTAGAACGTTGACATGTTGTGGATTGTCTAGTTCAAAAATGTTTACTTAGAATGTTGACATGTGGACTGTCTAGTTCAAAAATATTTAGAATGTTGACATGTGGATTGTCTAGTTCAAAAATGTTTACTTAGAATGTTCACATGTTGTGGATTGCCTAGTTCAAAACTGCTTACTTAGAATGTTGACATGTGGATTGTCTAGTTCAAAATGTTTATTTAGAATGTTGACGTGGATTGTCTAGTTCAAACATGTTTACTTAGAATGTTGACGTGTTGGGGATTGTTCAGTTCAAAAATGTTTACATAGAATGTTGACATGTTTTGATTGTCTAGTTCAAAAATGTTTCTTAGAATGTTGATGTGTTAAGGATTGTCTAGTTCAAAAATGTTTATTTAGAACGTTGACATGTTGTGGATTGTCTAGTTCAAAAATGTTTACTTAGAATGTTGACGTGTTGGGGATTGTTCAGTTCAAAAATGTTTACATAGAATGTTGACATGTTTTGATTGTCTAGTTCAAAAATGTTTCTTAGAATGTTGATGTGTTAAGGATTGTCTAGTTCAAAAATGTTTATTTAGAACGTTGACATGTTGTGGATTGTCTAGTTCAAAAATGTTTACTTAGAATGTTGACATGTTGTGGATTGTCTAGTTCAAAAATGATTACTTATAATGTTGACATATGGATTGTCTAGTTCAAACATGTTTACTTAGAATCTTGAAGTGTTGTGCATTGTCTAGTTCAAAAATGTTTATTTAGAATGTTGACATGTTGTGCATTGTCTAGTTCAAAAATGTTTATTTAGAATGTTGACATGTTGTGGATTGTCTAGTTCAAAAATGTTTATTTAGAATGTTGAAATGTTGTGGCTTGACGATCTTTTTTTAATTTCTTTTTTTTACCTATAATTTTGACTGTGGTAGTCTGTATAATTACAGAAAAAATGAAATAATAATAATAAATAAATAAATAAAATAAAAATATATAATAATAATAAAGAAATAAATAAATAAAAAAAAATATATAATAATAATAATAAATAAATAAATAAAATAAAAATATATAATAATAATAATAATAATAAATAAATAAATAAATAAAACTTAATACAAAATGTTTACCTGGAATGTTAGTGTTTGTTGCGTTAAAGAACCAGATATCGGCAGTCTCTTCAGTGGTTACTCTTCCTATGTTGTGGGTTTTGATTCGATCACCCACGAACGATCTGCTAATTTCGTCTGTCAATTTTTCTCCTGTTTTAACTGTCACGTTGATGCTCATTTCGTCTGTCAGCATTCTGCTAGTTTCAGCTGTTGACATTTTTCTTGTTCCTTGTGTCAGAATTCTACTAGATTGATTTTTAAGTGTTTTGCCCATTTTGCTTGTCAACATTTTGCCTGTTTTACTTGTCAGCGGTCTGTTCAGTTCGTCTGTAGATATTTTCTCCGTTCCGTTTGTCAACGGTTTTCCAGTTTTACCTGTCGACTTTTTACTAGTTTCATTTGTTAACATTTTTCTGGTTTCATCTGACAACAAAATTCTTCTTCCAGTTGTTGACGTTTTGTTCGTTTCATCTATTAGTTTGTGTCTTCCAAGTGACTTTTTATTTTCATTGTTTGATAATTCAATGTTTTCTTCTGTCGACAGTCCTGCAACTGGTAACATAGAATTTAAATTTTCTAGTGGAATATTAGCAATGGAAATATTTGTCGTTGTTTTCTGATTTATAGATATTTCAGCAGTACTCTGAGTCGACGTTGGAACTGGTATTTCTGTCTCTGTAATGTTATTTTTCATATATACGTATCCACACACAAACAACACACACACACACACACACACACACACACACACACACACACACACACACATATATATAGATATAGATATCATAGGAAATAAATAAAAATTAATATGTGAAATATAACTTCGTAGAGACAGAAAGTGTCAAAGTTAATACAGAAACGGTGTTTTATTTAATGAAACACCATTTGTTGTCAAATCAAAATGAAACAGTTTGTATCCCTTATGTTGCGGAACCAATTGTTGTTTAAATTAAAAATAATGTGTCAAACGTTGCTTGATTAATACTGTCATTGCAGTGGCTTGCAGAGCCTGGTGATGCCTGGGGCCAACTCCTTGATTGCATGCCCCAAAGACTCAAGTGTAAGGCCTAGTACTGAGAAATATTATGAGAAAGGAAGATATTTTGCATACGTAAACACAGAAGAACCATAAAATAAACACTTTATTCGATTTAAATATAAACCAACCAAAGTTTTTAAGTTCTTTTCTCTGATTGGATCGGCACCCCCCCGCTCTGTACGCTACTGTGTCATTTTCATATTACTTATTATTGTTGTTGTTGCTGCTGTTGTTGTTATTATTTGCCTAAAGTGTAAAACGAGAAGCGAAAATCGACAGGTCAAAAACAATAGGTAATTAAAAAATCGAAATACATGTCAAGAATATACCGATAAAGAATCGCGTATCAATAGTAGCAACGCTGATGATGTCGGCAGTGACGTTGGTAGTGCTGATGGTGATGATGTTAATAATTGTTTGTAATGGTGGTCGGGGTGGCAGCAGTCGTAATAATAGTATTTCTGTTTTTAGCAATTAAAAGTAGTTTCAGTTTTATTTATTTATTCATTTATTTTGTTTGTTATAATAAAATCAGTTACTATTTTGTTCTATCTATTTTGTGTATGATAATGAACATTATTATTATTATTATTATTATTATTATTATTATTAGTATTATTAGTTGTAGTAGTATTATTAGTAGTAGGATTAGTAGTATAAGTAATTATACTTCTTTATACTTACCAATCATAAGAATAATACCTGTGTAGAGAGAGGCTGCGGGTAAACCAAGAAGTTTTGATCCCATTTCAGTGCATTAACTAGCATTAAACATTTTTGTATTTCCGAACGAAGTGAAACGAACAAAAATAGCAGCAAAAACAAATAAATATTATTTCCTGAATAGTGGGTCTCTGCCCATTCTTTGTTCTACGTCATTTCTGATCAGTTGCGTAGAACAAAACGTCATGACTTCTGAACCAATAAAAATAAATAAATAAAAAATAATAAATTAAACTTGTTCTCGTTCGAACGAGATTTCGTTACGGAAACGAGATTTACAAAAACAATATTATCTACAGGGCTGTTCAGCAAATTTTATTTTCTAAAGTCATTAAGAACATTATTAAAAATGTCTTAAAAACCTATATTAATTATACTAGCCATTCTGAAACTTTTGGGGGATCAAGCCTCCAGTGCAATAAGGTCATTGCGAAGTGATAAAATGGCGTTCATTTATTTTTTATTTTGTCTCGTACTTTGTTTACATATGTCGCCCAGACAACAAAATAGTAACTTGGAAATACACTTTTTGTTGTTGTTGTTGTTGTTTTTGTTATTACCATCATCATCATCAATATTGTTGTTGTTATTGTTATTACTATTACTATTAGTAGTAGTAGTAGTAGTAGTAGTAGCAGTAGTAGTAGTAGTAGTAGTAGTAATAGTAGTAATACAAAGTTTGGTAAATAGGTAAACTGAACATTGGTTTACATTTATCTGAACAAGGTTTAAATGGTATTTCTTGTTTGTTGCTTAGAAAATATTTTTTTTTTTTTTTTTTTTTTTTTTTTTTTTTATATATTTTTTTGCGTCATCAGATGAAATTACGTAATTGGCGTTTTCGTACCCCAATAGATGTCACACAAAAGGAATTTTAGAAACAAATGGTGTTGTTGTGCCATCGTAGTTCCCCAGAAAAGATTCGTTTGTGTCATAATTATGTCAGTATTTTCCTCAAGCAGTCCCTTCACTTTTGGCTGTTTCATTTTCATCGTTTGTTGTTTAGGTAAGAACGGAAAGAAGTAGTAGTTATTCTACCACTCTGTAATATGGAATACATAAAATGTATGTATCTTTTCTCAAAGAGGAGCTGTTGAGACAAAACAAAACTGTATACATGATTCTAGAAGCCTCGTTCTTTTCATTTATTTATAAATAATGAACATTTTGATCTCGTTTAATGTTTCACGTAAGTACCTAAGTATTAGATTCTAAGGCTTCTTGAGAAGTTGGAGCTAGCACCTGCGGTAGAAGTAGTTTCAACACTGGAACCACATATTAAATATCTTAGCTGTGCATCTGTTTCAGAAATAACAAAAGAAGATTGGACGAGAAAGAATAGTTAAGAAAGCTCTGTAATGTCGTTCATAATTCCAACGAAGGATACTTCCGTTGCTAGGGACAACAGTAATAAGAATTACCGAATATAAACAACATTAGCGTAATAATAATAATAATAATAATAATAATAATAATAATAATAATAATAATAAAAATCAGACACAGGGAACACCCCGTATACATCAGATTTGTAAGCTAAGTTTTTTTGTTGTTTTTTTCATTATGTTATAATGTTAAAACAAATCAATAAAATCGATATCGGAAAAGACTAATGGATTCTTTTCGTTCAAAATTTGAGTCGTTAAACCTTAAGTTATTTACGTTTAACGAATCGTTAGTATAATTAAACATTTATTTAAGCTTTAATAAATACCATCAAAAATTCATTCCTTTTAATTCTAAAATTGTTTTAAGTTTGTTGAAGTTAGCACTTATTATACAGTGTTTGGAAATAGATGGTACACGGAAATGTATTTCCGAGCGCTGCTGTAGTTAAGGAGAAATCGAAAACATTTAATGTAAGATAATCTAAACTGTGATGTATAAGTATAATCACCATTGAATTGCTAAATAAGATAACAATTTAGACATTTAATTATTCAAGATAATTAAATTTTCCTTCAGGTTTTAAATGACCTGTATTTTATATACGTGCGAATTCGAACGTTCATCTTTAGAACAAGCGACTAGATACATCTTTAAACGTACCTGGAAAGCTAATAAAAATTAAATAAATAAATAAATAAATAAAATAATAATAATAATAATAATAATAATAATAATAATAATTATGATGATGATGATGGTGGTCGTTGCGGTGGTGATAGTCATTATTATTATCATCATCAATCTTTAATCATCACTACCACCAACATCACCATCATCATCATCATTATTATCATCATCATTTCAGTTACCTCCCCTTGTTTCCCATTAATTTCCATCGAATCTCAATCGGCAATTCTCGGAAAGGAAGAACTGACTTTGACATGCGCATACAACAACAAAAAAGGAAATGCCAACATGATTTCCCTGGAGTGGGGCCGGCGAGGCAGAAATAGCAAGGTTTACTTCACGCTCGGCAGTTACGATTTCGAGAAGAACCGAGTCGCGAATTTCTTCGATGCTTCGGGAAAGAAGCTGAAGCTGGAACACAAGGGCACCTCGACGACAGGGTCTTTTAACCTGGTGTTTAAGAAAACAGAATGCAAAGACGTGGCTAAGTACATCTGTACCTCGAATTTCCGCACTGCGTCCAACTCGGACACAATGATATTCAAAGAAACCAATGTGACGTTTTATGGTAAGTATATATGTCTGTTGTTGTTATTGTTGTTGTTATTATTATTATTATTATTATTATTATTATTATTATTATTGTTGTTGTTGTTATTATTATTAGAATGAATATGCAGTTTGAAACTTTTCTGAGCGATTAATACATGATATGGTTATATACAAATCGTATTTTAATTAAAAAAAAGAACAACAAAAAAGAAAGATAATAATAATAATAATAATAATAATAATAATAATAATAATAATAATAGTAGTAGTAGTAGTAGTAGTAGTAGTTGTTGTTGTTGTTGTTGTTGTTGTAGTAGAAATAATAATAACAATAATAAATAAATAAATAAATAAATAAAAAAGAATAAGAAATTATTATTTCATCCCATAACCTTTATTTCTTCATTCATTTTTTTTTTTTCATTCATCCGTCCGTCCTTCAGTTTATCCACTCAGTCCGGAACTGACCATCAATCCTGACAAGTCGATATTTAACCTTCACGACGAGGTCACGTTCACGTGCACGTGCGACGTCGGCAACCCCCGGGCTT
>CM022676.1:10458585-10491085 GCA_012295275.1 Chrysomallon squamiferum
AAAGGTGATAAAGAAAGGGACAGTTTCTTCGTTTTTCTTTATTTGTAAGTTTACGAAAGAAAAATAAGTAAATACTGTAAAACTGTATCAACAAAATGGCTAGGATTCCACAAAGTTTATTTTCCGTTTCAGTTGTTCTTGTTTACATCCAAGGTAAGCATTTAGATTTGTTGGTTGTGTAATATATTTCTGTCTCTAAATTACACATGGTTTTTGGTATTATTTGAAAATACAAATATAATTAACAGATCGTTTAATTTAATAATAATAATAATAATAATAATAATAATAATAATAATAATAATAATAATAAACAGTAACTAATACGAATGTCAAGTTAATGTACGTTACAGTTTCTTATAAACATGTATATTATTATAATTATAATTATAATTATAATTATTATTATTATTATTATTATATTAAAGGACAAAAACAAAATAATAATAATAATAATAAAAATAAAAAACCAACATATTTTTTAAGAATAATAAATAAACAACAAACTAGAAATCATATTTTGCCTAAACTCTTTCTCAACGACTCCACCATTTTGTTTCAGAATTTTGGTTTTCCGAATGCATAATTATCGAGCTGACAAAAACCCAGGCAGTCATAGGCAAGCGTCCCTTAAATCTCGAATGCAAATTTTCCGGAGAAAATACGACCGAAGTGAAACAGGTGACGATATCCAGAAGAACGGAAACGGAGTTCGATTATCACCCCTTGGTTGTCTACTCCACCGGAAGTCAACCCACTTTCGTGGAAAAGGAATTAGCGAAACGAATTAACCTCGAGAGTGATAAATATTTTCTGCGTCTGATTTTCACGGAGGTTTTGTGTTCGGACGAAGCGACGTACAAATGCGAAGTTTCTTTCACGAGCGAAAATAAACTTTTGACAGAATTCGAAACAGCAGAATTGGATCTCATAGGTCTGTATGAATGAATGAATGAAAGAATGAATGAATGGTTGGTTGGATGGATGGATGGATGGATGGATGGATGGATGAACGGATGAATGAATCACTGGACTGAAGAAATGAAAGAAAGCAGGCTGAATGAATGAAATCATGGAAAGAATGAAGGAAGATAGAATACTATGGATGGAATGAATGACAAAAAAAGAAAGAAAGAAAAGGCTGAATTATTGGCTGGATTGAATGAAAGAAGGCTGAATGAATGAAATGGAAGGAATGAAGTTCGAATGCACGTATGGAAGGGATGAAAGAAGGATGAAAGGAATGAAAGAAGGGAATAAAAGAAATCTGGATGAAATATTGCAAATAACGTAAGACGACAGAATGGATGAAAAGAAGATTGAATAGATGAATGAAAAGAAGATTGAATAGATGAATGAAAAGAATGAAAGAAAGTTGAATGAACTAAAGGATGGAATGAAAGAACGCTGAATAAACGTAATATTGGAAGGAATGAAAGAAGGCTAAATGAATAAAATAAAAGGAATGAAAGAAAGATCTGTGTGTGTGTGTGTGTGTGTGTGTGTGTGTGTGTGTGTGTGTGTTTTTTTTTTTTTTTTTTTTTTTTTTTTTTTTTTGTGGGTTTTTTGGATTAAACCATGAAGGTCAGTTTTTGTTGATTAATTTTGGTGGTTGATATAAATGACCTAACTGCATATACAGTTCATTTTAAGGTAAAATTTTATTAAATAATACAATATACCTTTACTAATAATAAAGTATGTAAAAATTAACACCATGTCCATTCTTACAAACAAAACACATGGATAAATAATTCGTTTATATATATATCTGTATACACATAATATATATATATATACACACACATATATATGTATGTAGAAGATACACACAAACTGAAGTCATATTTAACATCTGTGCATTATTATAAGTGTTATTTTATTCAACGTTTATTATTAGCAAAGTTTGGTGGTCCAAAAAAAAAAAAAAAAAAACCTCAAAACAAACAACAACACAAAATCAACAACAAATCAAACAAACACAAAAACAAACAGAAATGTCAGAGTACGCCAAAAAAAAAAAAAATATATATATATAATAAAAATAATAATAAAAAAAACAATCATTTCTTTATTTAACACAGGGTTGCCCCAGAAACCCAAGTCGATGAAAGTAGTTCCTGACAAGTCGGTTTTCAGCGAAGACGAGGCGGTGACCATCACGTGTTTTACAAATGTCGGACGACCGCCATCTTGGTTCGTGTTTCTGCTGGTACATCAGAACGGTACGCAGACGAACATCAGCCACCAAACGGTCCAAGAGACGACGTATCTGTCAAAAGGACGTTATCCGTGTACATATGAGCAGAAGAGTTCGTTGTCGCTGTATCTGAGAAACATCAACAATGCCGTACGATTTCGCTGCAAAATATTCAACCCTGATTTTCCAGGGAGGACGTATGTTGAAGGCTGTGACGACATGTGCTTGGAAACGCAACCATTGGTTGTTACGGGTATGGAGTTTATTTTGGGTTTTTTTTTTTTTTTAATTATTATTTTTTTTAATTTATTGTTGTTGTTCTTCTTCTAAAGTTTGGTCATACGGTTTCATCAGATTTCTCTTGAATACGACTTAGTGGGGTTTTTTTTAAATTAAATTATTTATTTGAGAGAGAGAGAGAGAGAGAGAGAGAGAGAGAGAGAGAGAGAGAGAGAGAGAGAGAGAGAGAGAGAGAGAGAGGTGTCATAACTAACAATTATTGTGTGTGTGTGTTTTTGTGTGTATAGATAGATAGACAGACAGATAGATATAGATATAGGTTTTTTTCCTCAGATTTGAAGTGTTGTTCGTATTTGTATTCGCTAATAAGCGCTAAAAAGTGTTGTTTGTATTTATTTTAATAGCGCTAAAAAGTGTTGTTTGTATTTACTTTAATAGCGCTAAAAAGTGTTGTTTGTATTTATTTTAATAGCGCTAAAAAGGGTTGTTTGTATTTGTTTACTGGCACTCAAAATTGCCGCGTGCTTGACGAAGTGATGCCTGCAGAGGTCAATCATTATAGACGGATGTGACGTAATACTGCAGTAATAATCGGCACGTTTCACTGCGAATTTGGGGCACAAGGGTGGCCCCAGGAAAGTGCTGCCATCCTATTCCTGTGTAGGGGAAACACTATGTTTTATACATGTGTGTGTCTGTGGGTCCGTGTGTCCGTGTTTTTATTATTATAATTTTTTTTAAATTATTATTCAGATATTCATTCTGCAAAAGGGGTTCATCTGTCACATCATCGATATGAATCAGCCGTAGAAACATTTTTGGGGCCTTGGCAACATCTTGAAAAAAAAGACGGTAAAAATGTATTAACAGTCTTTTTGTGTTTCGATGCTTTTGTCGTATAACAGAGAGAAAGAAAGAAAGAAAGAAAGAGGAGTTACAGAAAGGACAGAACCGGAGGAAGTCAGTGGGAGTGAAGGAGGTTGGGGGTAGGGTGAGGGAGGGAGGGAGGGAGAGAAAGAGACAATCCATTAATATTACAGTGATTAATACTATTATTACTACTACTGTTACTAATACTACTACTACTACTACTACTAACTGATTATTAATTGTATAAGTACTACTAAATTGAATAGTAATGTTTCTGAAGGGTTAATTTTTAAAAGTATTAATATTAGCAGTAGTACTGTTGTTACTTTTATTTATTATTAATTATTATGATGATGATAATGTTGTTGTCATTGTTATTATTGCTGATAAGTTATTATTTATTACTTATTATTATCGTTTATTATTATTATTATTAATGTTATTATTATTTATTAGTAGTAGTATTGTTTTTGTTGTTACTATTATTATTATTCCTTGTTGTTGTTGTTCTTCGTCTTCTTCTTCTTCTTCTTCTTATTATTATTATTCCTTGTTGTTGTTGTTCTTCGTCTTCTTCTTCTTCTTCTTATTATTATTATAATAATTTAACGAAGATAAATATTTTTTTCAGGTTATAACTCTCTGACGATTATTGTGCTCACGGTGATCACAGCCTCCGCCCTGATTGTCAACACCCTGACCTATTTTATTTATCACACGCACAACGTTGTCGGTGCGTGTGCGTAGTTGCAGAATTAAACACTGATCGTTAACGTACAACACCGATTCATGTTTTCACACAGCGATAACCAGAAAGTAATTTGAAATAAAGGATTATGAAGACAAAGGAAAACACAGATGCATGCACACGCGCACACACACACACACACATCCAAGCACGTGTACATACATACATACATACATACATACATACGCAGGTAGTTAAAAATAACTGTATATTTCAGTCAATATGTAAATTGATGAAACAATTTTATTATTATTACTGTTATTATTATTATTATTATTATTGTCGTTGTTATTATTGTTATCTTACAATGGTAATTGTGTTACTATCATTATTACTGTGATTACTGTTAATATTATTATCATCATCAACATAATTATTATTATTATTGAGTTTCAAATACCATAACAATACCATTAAATATACTTTTTATTTATTTTAATATATTTATTGTAATTGTGTTACTATTATTACTGCCATTATAATTGTGAATATTACCATCATCTTATATCATAATTATTATTATAATTGTAGTTTCAGTTACCAGTAAAAGTAATTTTTATTTATTTACTTAGTTATTTATTTTATTACATTTTCAGATAGTGATAAAGAACAAAAAGATACTAAGGTATTTATAGTTATATTATTTTATTAAATTATTATTTCTTTGTTTCTTCTTTATGTTTTTCTTGTATATCTTTTTTCTCTTTCTTTCACAATATGTATCATAAACTTTTTTTTTTTCTTTTTTAAACATAAATATTAATGATTAGCTGTGCAGAAATAGGTGTGTTTCTGTGCAAGTAAAGTTTATAACTAGTATTAACACAATCACACACACACACACAGTCACACTTAAAAATACATATAGTTATGAATATTACGTAATTATTTTTAATTATCAACATCATTAATATCATCATCATTATTGTTATTGATATTATCGTTGTTATTATCATATCATCGTTTTTGTTGCGTGTATTATTATCAGCATTGATTTTATTATTGTTATTGTTATTGTTATTACTGTTGTTGTTATTTTCAGCTGGGGATAGTGAGCACAGACAAACTATTACATGACCCATTCTCAAAAGGTGAACTGTACTGATGGTTACCTGCTTTGCCATGTTAAAATTGAACCTACTTTTTCACCATCTTTTTTTCACCGTATTGTACATATAGTAAAAAATTACATATGATAACAAGGTGTTTGTAATGTTAACAAAAAAAACAACCCCAAAATCAATGGATTATTTGAGCAAACGAACTGAAAAGTGTAAAAAAAAAATTCTGGATGAAAGCATGAAGCAAGCAACAGTATTCAAACAGTTTTAAAATGCCATTAACTCTATCCAAAACAAAACAGATTTATAGATTGATAACACATTGGTAGTTCTTGCCATGATAATAATGTGAGTTTTTTTTTTTTTTTTTTTTTTTTTTTTTTTTTTTTTTTTTGAAACTTTGTCGAGTTCTTAACTTCGGTGCTTAGTTGCCAAGAGAAATTTTGCAATTCACAGTTCGGTGAAAAAAAAATGAATAAATTACTTATAAAACGTTCATCAGTGTTTTTGCCTCTGAGTAATAATTCGTTTGCATTGTTTATGTTAAATATTAAGAAATTTTACATAGCCTTAGTGGACTTTTCTATTTCTGTCGATGAATTCTCGTCACTTCGTCGTCCAAGCAAAGTCAAATCCTGAAGAAAAAAAAACAACTATTAAATACCTCGAAGTGCCAATCGAAGTTTTGTATAATCATACGTATAATCCATATGACAATCGATGACAACAAAGTCGAAATAAAGACATTATAAGCAGTTTGTTATTTTCGTCATTGAACTGAAAAAATCCGTCCAACCACATTTTACATACGGGCAGTCTAGCCGATATAATTGGTCAGAACTGTTAAAAGTTCAGGTTTCGTCCATTTTCCTCCACTCCCAAATCCCTTCTGTAAAACCTTACCATGAAAAACAAATATGTGGAAAAAAAGATTTTTATGTGTTCTTTTAAATCAATCCTTTGTAGTTAGATAATTTTTGCTTATTGATAAGCTCCATCAGAGAAAATTTCAACAATGGTCTGATGATAGGTAACTTTTGTTTGCTGTCAAATCACAGCAAGTATAAAGCTAAGAAAATTATTTTATGTTTGCTTCAAATGATAGACTTATAACACATGTGTCTTTAATTACATACATTTTATTTATACCTGCAACACCTTTCTGGAGTTGACTCCAAGGATTAGCTGAGTTTTGGTACTGCAGAAGATTATGGTTAAGCATCAAATGCTGGTAGTCTTTTTAGGTAACATTTATATTTATAAACTGTATTTGTGAAATGTAAAAACGTGGCTTTGCAATTCTTTTCAAGGTTACACTTGACATAAAATAAAAAAAAAAAAAAAAAAAAAATGAATTAAAAGGACCATAACTGGATGTTATTGATGATGAAATGACATTTTCCTTCTAAATCAACCAAAAAAAGAGTATTTATTAAATAATAATTTTTTCAGATGTTTGAATTAGCCAATGTAAGTTAGTGCATGTCTAGCAACAAGTTCCAGTTATTATCACATTTTGTTCGACTTCTTTTCATGTCATATGTCACATCCAGTGACATTGTGTTTTTTAAGATGATGACCTTTAACATCAACAAACAAGTGTCAAACTATCTTCTAGTTCTCAAATTTATGAACAATAAAACTAAGACTTTCCATTAATATTAGCATTTCTGTTTAAAAATAATTTACAAAATGGTGCTTTTTTGTCAAGGCTCACCTTTTGAGAATGGGTAATATACATAAATGTTGTTGTTTTTTCATTATTATTATTATTATTATTATTATTATTATTATTTTCAGTTGGGGCCTGTGAAAAAAGACATTAATATTAACATAAATATTGTTGTTGTTGCTGTTTTATTATTATTATTATTATTATTATTATTATTTTTACTATTATTATTATTATTTTTACTACTATTATTATTATTATTATTATTTTCATTAGGGCCTGTGAGAAAAGACATTAATATTAACATAAATATTGTTGTTGTTGCTGTTTTATTATTATTATTATTATTATTATTATTATTACTTTTATTATTATTATTATTATTTTCAGCTGGGGGCAGTAAGCAAAGACAAAGTATTGGCAGATAAAATCTGAGAAAACCTCCAGTTTTTTCACTCAGGAAAACAAATATTAAATACTTATAAACATGTCCATTAAGTACTGTTAGCTAATAAACATAATCAGTTAAACTATACATTTTTCTGTCTATCTATCTATCTATCTATCTATCTATCTATCTATCTATCTATCTATCTATCTATCTATCTATCTGTCTGTCTTAATATATCTATATAATTATATCTGTCAATCTATCTATCAGTCTGTTTTTCTGTCTCTCTCTCTTTCTTTATTTTTGGTCTGTATATCGTTCTGTCTATCTGTCTATCTATCTATTTATACATCTGTGAATTTCTCTGCCTACCTGTTTGTCTATTTATCTATATCTCTATCTACCTATCTATCTGACTCTCTGCTGTCATCTGCCTGCATTGAGTATTTTTCGGTCTGTCTGTCTATTTACAATAAAAAAAACCTCACATGTTCACCTTGATCTTGTTCCACTTTCTATCTATATATGCATCTATTTATCTAGGTAGATAAATAGATAGATAGATGTAGATACATAGATGTAGATAGAGAGACCGACACATGAGAGGGTAGGACAATATGTAGATACACAGGCTGACATAACCTATATTTGTGTAGGTACATATACAGATAGAGATAGCTAGATAGTGGATAGAAAGAATAGAAGAATAGACACATAGACAGATAGATGGATTGATAGAAAAAACAACTAGCTAACTAGATAGATGATAGCTATTTAAGTAGGTAGTTGGAAAAAAGATAGATAGGTAGATAGATATAAAGCTAGATAGATAGATGGATTGATAGATTAATAAATTGCTATGTGAATAGTTAAGTATACAGATAGGTAGAAATATATAGATACCAACATAGATATAAACATACATAAAATGTCATGAAATAAGTTACTTACTTGTCACATGTGTATATTTGCTGTATATAACAATGTAAAAAATAACACTGAGAAATAGATAAATGCTTTCACTCATACATGGTCATTTCATGGAATGTGTGTACATTAAAAATACCAACTTACATAATCAAAGACAACATAGCTTGACACAAAAAGTTAATATGAAGGAACATATTTAGTGTTATTTTAAATGAGTTTTTTTCCAAAGTTTAATTTCCTTTTGTTATCTGTGTTAAAGAAAATAACAAATCTTATTCAAATTAATTAATAAATAATAAGTAAATAAATGAATAAATAAATAAATAAATAAATAAATAAATAAAATAATCAAGTTCTGTATTTTAACATGTGACTGAATGTCTTAATATTTATAATTATACAGTATTAGAATAAAATGTTATGATCTTGTTTTCCAAAAATGTTATCATCTTGTATTTATATGTGTATGTACTTAATGTATAGAATGTATTTATATGTGAATGTTTTTTGCTCCTATATATCTATATGTGTGTGTGTTTGTATTTATGTGTTTGTTTTCATTGACCTTTTCCAAATACAATACATCACAATGTGTGCTGGTTGAAACAGTTTCAGATTTTGCAATTTTTGATAAAGTAAACTCACACCCCGGGTTTGTAAACTAATATAATCGTCATTCATTAGAACAACAAGAACAATAATAATAATGATGATGATGATAATAATAACAATAATTAAAATAATAATAACCAATATCATAATAATAATAAATAAAAAATAAATAAATGGAATAAATAAATAAACAGAAATCAGATACACAAGATGTCAATCGAGTTATTTGAAGACTTGTCAGAAATCTATAATCTAGACTTACTAATGAATATTTTTTTTCGCTGTGTGGTGCCAATGGACCAATAGTCGAAAGATCCGCAGTGTACAGACGATGTTTCTTTCAGCTATAAGTAAGAAGTTGGCAGGACGTGACTGATGTGTATATAATTAAACCACTATGCCAATATGTCAGTGTAGACTGTATGCTTCCGAAGGAATTGAGGTATCTTCGACCGGAAAAGGTCGTAGTCAGGGAATTAATCAATTGTGCCCTTTGAGCATGCGCTGTGCATGGAATGTTGCACTATTTAAGTGTCTCATACAACAACAAAACAATTTCTGCGATGGACACGCCCGCTGACCTGTCAGAAAGCGTGTCCGTCGTAGACGTGCTTCACAACAGCTTGCTCTGATTAGCACGTTCATTTTTTTCACTTCACAACAACAATAATAATAATTTGTCGTATCATCCAAAAATTCGTATTACTATGCATTTTCTGTTTCATAAAATATAACAGCTGATCAAACAGAGACTAAATTTCACCAACGGTTTATCAATTAACATTTTTAAATTAAAGGAATGGACATTAACAAAATAATATTAAAAAATAAATAAATAAAAGTTATGAAAAGTTTCATAAGCATCATATTTCTTTGTTTCTTTATTATTATTATTATTATAACTAATATATATATATTTTTTTTTTTTTGGCCCTCTCCGGAAGTGAAAGTTCATTAGTCAAGGCGACACTTCCGGTTGACTTAACGTCATGAAAATCAGACGTCATAGCTTGCCCACTTTCTGACGTGTTGGTTGGTTGATAAAAGAGCAAAGCCGAAAATAGAGCGTTAATCGGAAGGTCATGTTGTTATGAATTCCGTTTCATGTAACTAAATCAAACAGTATGCAGTAGTTATTGTTTAACTGAAAAATCATATTTTAAACAAAAAATGTTTCAGAAATATTTCCGGTTTCGGAGACCCTGCTCCTTGGCTTGTTTTTTATTCTTTTTGATTCAAGGTAACTAAACGAACGAGTTTTAATTTTACAAATGGCTGTATGCCTTCATAAACGTAACCATGTAGCAGAAAAAAAAACAAAGAAAAATGCATCTATAAAATCTTATTTATTGTCTAAAACACACAGATACGACATATATTATCTTATTAAGTAACAGAAGTGGTTAATAATTATATTAATAATATTTTGAGATAAATTTCATTCATTAAATGACTTCGAATGAGAGGTTTGCAGTTTTCTTTAGCATCATTTATAATACTATCACTACTACTACTACTACTAATAATAATAAAGTGATAATAGTCTAATAATAAATAATAATAATAATAATAATCAATACAGTACTAATAATAATAATAAAAGTGATTTTTGAACACCAAAATAATAATAATAATAATAATAATAATAATAATAATAATAAATAAATAAATAAATAAATAAATAAAACGAATAGTTTCACAAACAGATTATTATTTTTTGAACACCGAAGTCTGCATTAACAAATCTCTGAAAAAAAAAAAAAAAAAAAAAAAAATCGTTTACATTTACCCCCATTATCATCCACTTCGATTTTTTTTTTTTACAGAATTTAACCAGAGCAGAGGGGCTGAAGTCGAACTCATAGGACCACACAAAAAAGACAGCAGAACAGTTACTTTTGTCTGCAGATTCTGGTTGAACGCGGGCGAAAAAATTCAAGAATTAAGATGGTCGCGAAAGCGAATTGACAAAGACACTTACACGGTTTTCGCCACTTACGATCGTTACGGAGGTCCGCACGTGACACACGAAGGTTTACTCTACTTAGGAAGCAGAGCGAAGCTGGATGCCGTTGGGCAGACTTTCCGGTTAACGATTATAGACCTGGGCTGCATTGATATAGGTTCTTATAAATGCACGCTCCACATCAGATTGGCTAAAATGGCAAATGCTTTTGAAGTAGACAAATCTGTGGATTTTTCAGAAGTGGAAGGTTTTATTTTTGAACCAGTTATTTGTGATAGTTAACTAACTAACTCTCTCTCTCTCTCTCTCTCTCTCTCTCTCTCTCTCTCTCTCTCTCTCTCTCTCTCTCTCTCTCTCTCTCTCTCTCACACACACACACACACACACACAAATATTATTAATCCTATTTTTTTTGCTATGAAATATAAAAAAAAAATATGTTTGAAATATACCAAATATGCTTACATCTGCTGATTTCTCAAATATCTCAAAAATGTAATAATGGATATTTTCATTTTGTGCTTTCTCTCAAATTTAAAACAAACAAACAAAAAGACACTACAGAATATAGTACATTAAATGACACTTACATTTTATACGGTACAAATAAAGCATGAAAGAAATTCATATTCATTTTATACACATACTGGAACAACAAACCCTCAAAACATGAAGGACAAAATAATTTCGAGCTCGTGGCAGAGAGCTCAAAAATTAGGTCAGACCTGCCTAATTGATGTTGTTATTAGTTTTACTGTGTTGCTTTTGTTGTTGCTAACATTATTATTATTATTATTATTATTATTATTATTATTATTATTATTTTTCCAGTTGAAGCACAGCCACCCAAATTACTAAATGTAGTACCCAATCATAAAATATACTATCCGTACGACAAAGTTTCATTAACATGCGTTGCAATGGTGGGGCGACCTCCTGGAAGCATTGGCTGGTATTACGTCAACAACACCGATGAGTACGACATCTCTAAGCATGGGCGGCTCCTTTCCGTGGTTACGGAGACGCCTATGCCTTACCTCTGCGGTTTCATTGCAACCAGCAAACTGACTATATTTCTGAAGAGGAACGACAACGGGGCGAGAGTGAGATGCAAGGTTTTGGGGTCAAGGATTTCGTACACTCCCGGATGTTCTGACTACTGCCGCGAGACTGAACCTTTCGACATCCGGTGTACGTTTGTACAGTTTGTACATATGTCTGTCTGTCTTTATCTGTCCATTGTTTCAGATGAAGTGTCCTGTTAAATGATACATCTTTGTTGTAGTAATAGTAGTAATAATAATTTATTATTATTATTATTATTATTATTATTATTATTATTATTATTTTGATCATTAATATCATTTATTACTAAATTGATTATTCTTATTATCACCAACATCATCATCATCATCATCATCATCATCATTATAATTATTATTAAATTCATTAACTAAAAAATAATTTTTACTTAACGTTTTTTTTTGGAAATATTTTTTGATATCTTTAGTTATTATTATTATTATTATTATTATTATTATGTCATTTTTTTTTCCCCTCTAACTTTCTCATCATCGTGTTTTATATTTATTACCCTTTGCATTATTATTAAATTTAATTTTTCTCTTTCTTCAGATAAATCTTTTGCTGCTGCTGCCATTGGAGAGAAAACGTCAAATAAAGGTATTTATTTGTTATTGAACCCTTTGTAAACTCACACACACACACACACACACACACACACACACACACACACACACACACATATTATATATATATATACGTAAATTCATAGAATAAAAACCCTAAAATCTAAAACATAATATAATTCTGTCTTTTCAGCTGCTGTCGTAGCTGTTATCTGCATCGTTGCTGGGGTGGTTGGTACACTGGGATTTGTTGGTGTATATGTCTACAGACAAATAAAAAACTCTGAAGGTAAAAATAAGGTTTCAGATATTCAGTAGAGCTTCTTTGTTGTGTCACAATAAAACAAAATCTCTCTCTCTCTCTCTCTCTCTCTCTCTCTCTCTCTCTCTCTCTCTCTCTCTCTCTCTCTCTCTCTCTCTCTCTCTCTCTCTCTCTTTTTTTTTCCCATATATGTATGATTGAAAATTGATTTGTAAAAAGAATAAGAAAAAATGTCTTTTTGGTTTTTAATTATATTTATTGTTGAGATTCTTAATTTTCAACATGACCATGTATCTACAACAAAAACAACAACAACAACAACAATAATAATAATAATAATAACAGAAATGCATTTACACATAAACATTATTTTACAGTATTTATTTATTTCATTTCATTTCATTATTTTTTTTTTAAACTTTTTTTATCATATTAATTTTAAGTGAATTTATTTCAGGTTCAGCAAGCCCATATGGAGGATTTGAGAAGGTAACAATATGTAATATTAGATGATTCTAAACTTACATCTAACCAATAACAGTGTATTTTTGACTGCACACAATATTCTTTCAGAAACCATATGTTCCTTTAAATTTAAAGCCTACATGTTTAAAGATATTTTAGTATACAAATATTTACTGAATCTGTTGAAATGTATTTTCAATAATTAATTTATATTTTGAAATTTAAATAATATAAAACCATATATTTCTTTAAATTTAAAACCTATATGTTTAAGGGTATTTTAGTACAAATGTTTACTGAATCTATTAAAATATATTCTCATTTATTAATTTACATTTTTCAGTTTAATTAATATGATTTCTTTTTATTATATACTTCATTTATTGGAAGAATTGTTAAATACTAATAGACTTTATTTATTTATTAATTTTTTTGTTGTTGTTTTGTTGGCTTTTTGTTTTATTTTCTTCAATTTTACTTTAATTTAATTATTTTATTTTATTTTATTTTATTTTATTTTATTTTATTTTATTTAGTAATTATCTTTTACATTTTTTTTTAAATTTTAATTGATTAATTAATTAGTTCATTTAATTTGGTATTTATTTATTTTTTTATTTTTTAAATTTCAATTCAACTTTATTTATTTATTTACTGAAGGAACCAAAAAAAGAAAAGAAACCTAAAGAACCATCGAAGCCTATTCAGCCATTAAAATTTATCCAGAAACTGAAATTTCCAACTCCTACACCACCTGCTGATCCTTCTTCTTCGACAGCTAAATTAGAGGTTTGATAACAGCAACTACAACAACGTTATTACCAATAACATTATTAGGAGAAGTACTAATAGTTGCAGTAGTTGTAGTGGATTTGTCAGTAGCTTTAGTTTGAGTACTAACTGGAATGTAGTTGTAGAAGTATTATTATTATTAATATTATTATTAATTTTAGTAGTAGTAGTAGTAGTAGTAGTAGTAGTAGTAGATATACTGGTAGTAGGGATAGAAGTAGTAGTACTTACAGTAGCGATATCTTGTTATAGCTGCAATAGTAGTAGTATTATCAGTAGGAATAATGGTAATAGTACTTACAGTAACAGTGATAGTAGTAATAGTAAGAGTATTAGTGATAATATTAGTACTAGTAGCAGTAGAGATAGTAGTAGTAATAGAGGTAGTAGTGTACTAATGGTATCTATAGTAGCAAAATAGTAGTAATTGTAAGAATAATAGTGATATTATTAGTAGCAGTACAAGTAGTAGTAGTAGTAGCCATTGTTGTTGTGGTAATTACAGTAGTAGTAATTGTATTCACTGTAGCAGTAATTGTATTCACTGTAGCAGTATCAGTAATAGTTTAATAATTTTTGAAGAATATACAACACCAATAGTATTTAATCTTAAATATCTAAATTGTTTTCTTTTTTAGTTTATTTAATACACCTGTTTTTTTTGGGGGGTGGGGTTTGTTTCTTGTTTGTATTTGTTTTTCTTCTAAATATATTTATTTTTTATTTTTGCTGAAGGAACCTAAGAAAAAACCACCTAAGACTCAATTTATGCAAAAACTTAAACGACCAAAGAAAGCTACCAGAGAAGGCACTTTTGAGGTTAGTCAATTTAAAATAATAATAATAATAATAATAATAATAATAATAATAATAATAATAATAACAATAACAATAATAACAATAACAATAACAATAACAATAATAATAATAAAAATAATAATAATAAGAAGAAGAATAACAATAACAATAATAATAAAAATAATAATAAGAAGAAGAAGAAGAAGAAGAAGAACAAAAAAACAGCATGCAAAAGACAAATCAACATACAAACTCATAACCACCTAAGCAGAAGGTAAAGATAGACTGAGATAGCATATATATATATATATATATATATATATATATATATATATATTTAAAGAAACAAAAAAGTTTCAAGTAAGTTATATACAGAATTTTTTTTTTTCAATGTATCTCGCCGTTTTCTTTTTATTATTGCTTTTTTGTTATTAATTCTGTGATTGTTATTATTATTGTTATTTATTTGTTTGTTTATTTATTTATTTGTGTGTTTGTTTATTTATTTATTTATTTATTTATTCTTACAGGATCCTGAAGAAGATCTGGGTAGATGCTGGCAAGGTCAAATATAAAACAAGATGGTGGACAGTAGAAAGTTAGAAGATGAAAAACATTTTAGAAATCTGTATTATATAATTATCTTTATATATTGTTATCAATCCCATACAAATTTAACATGTTTCTGCATGTATCAAAGATACAGTTTTGTAACTAAAACAAATTGTTTAAAAAAAAAAAATAAATAAGTTACTGGCAGTTTAAAAGTACAAGATAAATAAAAAAGCACAAATTGAAAATGAATGAGAGAACAAAATAAAATAGTACAACTGCATATCTATATATTTATATATAACTATCTATTGATCTGTCTAGACATAGACATACATACATACACACATACATTACATACATATATAATATTAATAGACAGATAGATAAATAAATAAATAGATGTAGATACATACAGATACTGATAGAATTAATAAAAATAATATTAATTAAAGGTGGACATAAGACACTTGAAACAATAAATTCATAATGCACAACTTTAGCTTTTACAAACGATTAATATCTATCAGTTTCTTTATTTTTTTATTAAAGTAACAATTAAAACTCTTGAAAGCATATGTGCATGCTTATCATTTGCATTTTGCTTTGTTTCATGTGTTGTTAGTGTGTGTGTGTGTGTGTGTGTGTGTGTGTGTGTGTGTGTGTTTTCAAGTCTGCATAAAACTGATAATTGAAATATAGCCTTAGAATTATGTATCTGTTTATGTCTGGAAGTGTAGAAAATAAACTTCTAAAACCTCCACAGGAGTGACAGACAACTTAGCATGTTTCTATGAAACAAAGAATTGACGTCCAAGGTCACTTAACTGTTGACACCCTCTTGAATTTTAAACTTCGATGTACAAAATTATTTCTGTTCTCTGTTGTAATTTGTAACAATATTTACTTTAATTTTCTTTTTGTCCCACTTAATTCTTCTTCTTATTATTATTATTATTGTTATTATGATTTATTTATTTATTTATTTATTTTTCCACACTGTAACTTTTCATTGTGATTTCCCCAGGTTGTATAAAATACGTATGTATATAATTGCTGTTATCTTACATTTTTTTTTTTTTATTTATCCCAATTTTTTCTGGTTTGTTGAATTCCAAATAAAGTTGAATAAACTATCAGTCTTTTCGTTTTCATTTATACTTTTACTACTATTACTATTTATTATTTTTATTTTTATTATTATTATTATTATTATTATTATTATCATCATTATTATTATTATTATTATTATTATTATTATTATTACTACTACTACTACTACTACTACTACTACTACTTCTGCTGCTACTGATGATGATGATAATAATAATAATAATAAATCTGAAAAGTGGAATGATATAATATATTCTGTAACTAATAGAAATGCCGGAGAAAATCTGTAAAATCTCTACCGATATAGTCCACATATTTTTACCTATAGCTAAAAACAACCAATTCGTATTTTAGGCGATAACCTTTTCCGCGAATTAGCCCTTTCCATTGATGACGTAAACAACAGTGCTGAATGCGTCACGCCATGTCTTCTTGTGACAGAAATTCGATTACCACGATAAAATCTCGTTTCTTACTTTATTTTGCCTGAGTCCCTATTTTTTGTTCTTTTATTAATGGAATTTTATCCTGTCTAAATGGTGGCCACATTTCTTCAGTTTTCAGCTGTCTGGAGTTTTTCGTTCTGTTGGTTAGTTTTCGTAGACGGTAAGTTCTACCAAAAAGATAATCAATTGGAAAGTTTTGTAGTTATGAAATAAAAACGGAATTTACATCATAAATTATCTGTCCATTTGTAATTTCGTCCTGAAACAATTGAAAACTAAAATTCTAAATAAAACTAATTTGGTAAGGCGTAGATCATTAATGTTTATTAACAGATGTCATAAACTGTAAATCGCAGATTAAATTTAATAAATTATTTACAAATTTAGTCTTGTAATTGTTAAATTTTCAAAATAATCTCTGCAAGTATTCAGTACTGTACTGTATAAATATTATCAGAGTTTCTTTTTCTTTCTTTCTTTTTAGATTAAAATGGAAATTGCTGTGTTTGATTCAGAAATTAACTGATAGTGAAAATTTAATTTTAATGAGAGCAAGTTATAATTCGTCTAAAAACCAAATAAATAAATAAAATAAATAAAATAATCAATTCCATCCACACACACACACACATATATATACACCCACACTCAGGCACACACTAACACACACATACACATATATACAAATAAATAAACCTGTAAAAATTTGACACAAAGTATATATGTGTGTGTGTTTTTTAAAATGTCATTTTTTTATTCCTACAGAAATATACCTTTGGTGAAGGCATAACCATCAACGTACCACTAAAACATGGTTACATTGGTAACCAACCTTTAACTCTTGAATGTGAATTCTCTGCAGATGGAAATGAAATGATAAAAGAAGTGAAATGGCTGCGAAAAAGAAAAGGAGAAGGAGAATACACGTTGCTTGCTGTCAACAAGGTTGGTCAATCTGCCACCATCGTGACTGACAAAGATACAAGTCTGCTGCAGAGGCTGGCCGCCGTCTCAGACAGCAAGTCGCTCAATTTGATGTTTAAAAAAGTGTTTTGTTCTGACAAGGCTGTCTATAAGTGTGCAGTGTCTTACATAAAAATGGCTGACGGTTCAGATGACGAAGAGTCTGACTCCATTCCACTCATTCTTGATGGTAATTTCTTCTTTTTTTTTGTTCTTTTTTTGTATGTGTTTTTCTGTGTGTTTCTGTGTGCATGTGCATGTATGTGTGTCTGTCTGTCTGTGTGTGTGTGTGTGTGTGTGTGTGTGTGTGCAAACTATTGGTATATGAGTGTATATGCAATAACACATTTGCTTGGCATCACCAAAACAATTCAGTTTTGAAAAACTGATATGTAAATTTATGTTTTCTCATGTGATTGCTTTCTCATTTAACTGATTTCTCATGTCACTGTTTACACATATGACTGCATTCTAAGTAAACTAAAGTTTCAGATTAAAGACTGAAAACTGACTGACAATCCCTGCACCTAAAATGAGCCTGTTTTGTTATGAGTGTATGCATGTATGTGAGAGTATGTGTGTGTGTGAGTGTGAATATGTTTGTGTGTGTATGTGTCTCTATGTGTCTGTATAAGTGTGTTTGTACATGTGTTTGGGTGTGTCTTGGTGGGAATGTGTGTGTGTGTATGTATATGTGGTTATTGTATCATGTTTTGCAACACATCGTATGCACATTATATTCATTATTAACTTATTTTTTTAATTATTTTTTTACACATATTCATTCGATTTTTACTATTGTGTTATCATTTCCATTTTAAAAATCATTTAAAACTCTTCTTCTTCTTCTTTTTGTCCCATTTTTTTTTTTTTTTTTTTTTTTTAAAAACATTTCTCTTAAGTCTTCTGCTACTTTTTCTCTTTTCCTCCCAGCTACTGCTCAAAAGCCCTACCAGCTCACAGTGGAGCCAAACCAAAAGTTCTTCGTGGAAGACACTCGTGTTGTTTTCACGTGCGTGGGAATTATCGGCAGACCCCCGGGAAAGCTGTCCTGGTTTTACGTGGACAGCAATCACAGTGAGCAGAGAGTACTGAAGTGGGTGGTGCACAGAGACCCTGTCCTGGCCGGTGGGGATCTGTCCTGCACCTACCAGCAGTCGAGCACGCTGACGATGGTTCTCGGTGAGAAGGACAATGGGGCGTCGGTCAGATGCAAGGCTCTGCAGGCCGGGGAGGAGACGTCTGAAGGGTGTTTGCAGACGTGTCTGCAGTCTAACCCGCTCTCTGTCCTTTGTGAGTATTTCATCAGACACACAGACAGACAGACAGACAGACTGACATACAGACAGACAAACAGATTGGTAGATAGAAAGACAGACAGACAGACAGATTGGTAGATAGACATACAGACACACAGACAGACAGATTGGTAGACAGACAGATAGACAGACAAGCAGACAGACAGGTAGGTAGGTAGATTGACTGGTGGATATGTAGGTAGTTAATTAGATATGTAGATATATAGACAGCTGTGGATAGATAGATAGAAAGATATAGACGAGTAGATAAATATAGGAAGATATAAACAGAGATGTAAATATATAGAGACAGATATGTGTGTGTTTGTGTGTGTGATTAAATTACACACACGACACACACACATATACTTTCATAAATACCTACCTACATAAATACATATCTACATACCTCTTTCTCTCTGTGTTTCTTTCTTTATATATATATATATATATATGTATGTATATATGTATGCATATAAACACTAACACACATACACACATACATACATATACTTTCATAAATACCTACCTACGTAAATACATATCTATATACCTCTCTCTCTCTCTTTCTCTCTTTATATATATACATATATATATATATATATATATGTATATATGTATGCATATACACACTAACACACAACCAAACACACACACACATATCCCTTCTACACGTGAATACTTTACTTAATTCTTCTTCTTCTTCTTCTTTGTTCTAGCTACGTCTGGGTATTTCTCAGGCCCGTGGTATTCACCTGGAGCTGAAGGAGGCAAGTTAGCATTATTCTCTCTCTTCTCCTCAACACTCGCGTTCAGAAATGTTTAAAACTGTTTTTCTGTTTCGTCTTGTGCATAACACACAGTGCTGCGACAGATAAAACACTGTTAACCACACAGGTTACGTAATCACAAGAGTTCTTTTAGTGCTGTGTTCCCAAAAACATAAAGACACATAGAAAGACACATAGAAATACACAATATAAATACACACACACACACAAACACAATATATATATATATATATAAAAAGTTTATTATTGGTTAGTACTCGTAAACATGCACATTTGTTGCTGTTTATTGTACCTAATACAACCAGGATAATATAATGTTAATGGGAAGGCACATAAAAAAGATTACTTATTGCTAAAAAAGACTAATCCATTGAGATGAGGTACTAAGTTTCTTCTTTATAATACAATAATTATAAAAAAAATATAAAAAATAATAATAATAATAATAGTATTAATGATAATGATAATAATAATAATGTTTGACATCTTATACTTATTAACATTAAACTGATTCATATTAAAATGTGTCAAATTTAAAAAAAAGGAAAATCTTCATTCATATTTAATTCACATATTTACATTTTTCTGGCTATAATCATTAATACTAAAAAGTATTGGAATGTTTTTATTCATTCATTCATTCACAATTTTGCATCACATTCAAATTTCAGATTATGATGTTGCTGCAGTTGCCATTGTCTGTGTAGTGTTGGTTATTGCTGCTTTTATGGTATGGTCAGCTTATGTCTTTTATAAAAAAAATGAACAAGGTAGGTGTGGTTGATTAGAATAAAGTTTTTAAGGATATTTTAGATTTTGTTTTGCTAACTTGCCAAAAAAAAAAAAAAAAAAAAAAAAAACAATCAAACTATATGATGTATTTTAGAAATAAATTAATAAGTAAACAAGCAAAAACAAAACAAATAAAAACAAACAATAAAGTAGTAAAGTTGTCAGTAATAAATAAATAAATAAATAAATAAATAAACAAAAAGAATAAAATAAATAAATAAATATTTTATTTTATTTATTATTAATTTTTTGTTATTGTTTTAAATTTAGACATCTGAAAATTTAAATTTATTCATTTTTAAATTTTTAACTTTTTTTTTTTTACCAGTAGTGTAGTTCTCTTCTTTTTCTACTTCTTCTTTTTCTTCTTCTTCTTCTTCTTCTTATTATTATTACATGTAATGTTATTGTTACCGTCATCATCATCAATATTATTAATTGTTTAATAATTTATTTATTTATTTATTTATTCATTTTTAATTAATTTATTAATTAATTAACTTTTTTTTGCTTTGTTTTATTTATTTATTTATTTATTTATTTATTTTTATTTTCCAGCTGGAGATGATAGTTCTGTTAAATACGGCGAATTTGACTCTCCGGTATAACATGATACACAAAACATTTCAAACCTGAGATTTTTGTCTTGAATTTTGTTGGGTTGAGGTGGGATTTGGGTTGAGTGGGTTGTGAACCTCTACAGTTACATATTGAACAGAAATTTTTATCTGTGTTGATCACTTTATAGACATCTTCATTAAGTAACACCAAAAATATATTCTTCTTATTTCCAATTTATTTATTTATTTATTTATTTATTTATTTATTGTTGTTGTTGTTGTAATTATTATTATTATTATTATTATTATTATTGTTATTATCATTGTTATTATTATTGTTATTGTTATTACTGTCTAAATTTATTATTGGTCTTATTATTGCTATTACTGTTATTATCATTATCATCATCATCCAGTTGAAATTAATAATAAAGTAAAACATCAAAAGATTACAGTTAATTAATATCTGCATCCTGCGATTTTTCTGTAGTAATGATACTATCATACCTAGGACATACCAATCTGCATTAAAAAAGCTTTTTTTTTTTTTTTTTTTTTTTTTCAAGACATCCCCTATAGCACAAGATCTTTTCAGCATGTTCAAACTTCCCACCAAACCACAGCCTCCACCAATAGTTCAAAAAGACTCCAATAAATTTCTGAGAAAAGACTTGAATTCTGAAACAGACGACAAAGCCAAAGTAAGTAGCATTTATTAATTGATGGGGGTGGGGACACTGAAGCCAGGGCAAGATCTAGGTATCCTTTCTAAGGGGTCAGCTTTCATTTGGCAAGATGGTTAAAGAAATTTCTCCACAATGGTTGATGCATTGTCACGATATTTGTCTCTCATAATTATTTTTGTATTTTTTTTATTAATTAGGAGATGCAGTTGGGGTTCATTAAGGGTTAAAAGGGTTGATAATTGTTTTGGCTGAACCCTGTGTTTAATGGAAGAAAAAAAGAAGAGTTTTAGTTAATTAATGATGCTTTCAGTAAACGTTTTCAATTCAAATTTATGCATAGCCATCTTTAATATGGGGAAAAAGACTGATTAAGTAAAAGAATAGAATAACTAATTAGTTAAGTGTATTACGTCACTTTACACTATACTATACTACACTATCCTATACTGTACTACACTACATCACACTACACTAGATTACATTTTTCTACACTAAACTACACTATCCTATACTATACTACACTAATAATACTAATGGTAATAATAATAATAATGATATTGATAATATAATAATAATGATGATGAATTTTTTCATTTTTTATTATTATTTTTTTTACTTCCTATTTTATTCTGATAATGCAGATGCATCAGTAGTTACAATACCCAGCATCTCACAGATGAAATGATATTTTGTTTGACTAAAACAGAAAATAATAAAAAACGAAATATTTTCAAATTTGTTTTAGATAATTAGAGAGAATGGCAGTTCTGGTAAAGTCTGCAAATACCATGGAAAACGAAGACATTCAGACAGACGGACTTCTGAAAGCAGTTTTGAAGTAAGTAACTAGAGAACTAATTAAGCAGCTAATTATCTTGTTGATTAATTAACCAGATAATTAATTAGACAAGTAAATAAATAATCAATCAAACTTGAGAAATTATCAGATAAATGAAAGAAATGTTAATAAATGAATGAGTAAGTAAATAAATAGATAAGTAGGAAAGTAAGTAAGTAAATAGGTAAATAAAATATACTTGATAAAAACATTCCCACAGGAATTTTGAGATATTTTAAACTCTTCAAATATTTATGTTTATTTAATTTGTTTATTATTATTATTATTATTTATATATTTATTAATGATATTTCTTTCTTTCTTTTTATTAATTCTTTATTTATTTATTCCCATACGTATAATGCATGAAGCCACTTTTTTTTTTTAATTTGTCCTGTTATTTATTAAAGTTATTGTTAATCAATTTGTATTTTGAACATTTCATGTTTTTACTTCAGAATCCAGAGGAAAGCCTAGGCAAAGTGTTTTTTTGTTTTAAATTGTCCCGTTATTTATTAAAGTTATTGTTAATCAATTTGTATTTTGAACATTTCATGTTTTTACTTCAGAATCCAGAGGAAAGCCTAGGCAAAGTTTTTTTTGTTTTAAAAACAAAACAATATTTATTAAATTTTGTTAAAATTTGATTATTTTGAACATTTCATGTTTTTACTTGTGAATCCAGAGGAAAGTGTTCAGGTGTGGTGTGGGGAGGGTAGATTTGAACGTTTTCAAGAAGAATCAGAAAATGTTGATTAAAAAGAAATAAAAAAGGAGATTTTCCTTAATCTGGAAACGTATCCGGATTTCTGGACTGAAAAACAAAACAATAACTTCTGTTAATTTTGATAAAATGATTATATGTGCATTACTGTACATTTCTGTGTGTTAGTGTGTGTGTGTTCATGTGTGTGTGTGTGTGTGTGTGTGTGTTCATGTGTGTGTGTGGACATACAATATTAATTATTGTAATAGCATTTTTGCACTAAATTGTGTATTTTAATTAATTAAATTACCAGGTATTTTCACCAGTACCCAATTATCAGTAAGCATTATTAGTATTTAATAACATATTATCTAGTTTTTTGTTAATATTGATTACGTTTAGGAATTGTGTTTTGAATAAAAAGAAATTTAACACGAATCTTGGTTTTTATTGAAGCTAGCAAACAGTGGAACCCTTAAATGACAATATTTATTTATTTTTTTATTTATTTATTTACTGACTTATTTGTTTATTCATTCATTTATTTACTTATTTATTTACACACTAATTTATTTATTATTTTATTTATTTACTTATTTGTTTATTCATTTATTTACTTATGTTTCAATTTTTTTTGTATATGTTTGTTTATTTATTTATGTATTTATTTACTCACTAATTTATTTATTTATTTATTGAATTATTTGTATACTTTTTTTTTTTTTTTATTTTATTTTATTTTTATTACTTTTTTTATTTGATTTAAGAATTGATTCTGGGCTGGGCAAGGTAAGGTGTACTTTAATCAGCTCTCCACACAATGATATTTATAAATTGTCTTTGTGCAGGCCCTGCTTACATCTTAGTTTTATTTATTTTTAGCAACCAGTATTTTCCAATTACAAAGTAAATCACCAAATTAAATCGCTACAGTTGTGTATCGTCAATTTTTATTTATGTTTTTAAGTTTAAAGTGTTTATGCCTAATTATTTACGTATTTAGATGCCTTGGTACCAGAAAGCCAGAAAAATCAAGAAATCCGGATAATAGGTCCAGTACCTGTATATAATAATAATGTTATAAAAGAAGAAAGGCAAAAAAAACACAAAAAAAAACAAAAAAACAACAACCCGTATACTCAATCTTTCAAGCATTTATCTATCATAAAAAAATAAAATAATAAAAATTAAAAATTAAAAAATAATAACAATAGACAGTAACCGAAAATACATTTTGAAGGAATATAAAATAATAATAATAATAATAATAATAATAATAATAATAATAATAATAATAATATAAGAAAACAAAAAATTAATTAATATTGATTAATTAGTGGTGCTCAGTCGTACATTAAAATTAAGAATGTTACAATCGAATTAATCTAATATAACGCTTATTTACTTAGTATCGTTGATGAATCGCAACATCACCTCCTTCAGTCTGTAGGTATTGCAAATTAATAAAAAAAATTCTTTAGCATATTTGAGAGAGAGAGAGAGAGAGAGAGAGAGAGAGAGAGAGAGAGAGAGAGAGAGAGAGAGAGAGATTTTCTGTTCTCGAAAAATGAAATTAAATAGATACACGTCTGTCCATCAATAATTAACAATAAATTTATGATCTAAGGGGAATAACTCTATTTTAATGTTAAATTCGACAGGACTTATTCTTAGAATTTTTGTAATAATAATAATAATAATAATAATAATAATAATAATAATAATAATAATGACAATAATAATAATAATAATAATAATGACAATAATAATAATAATAATAATAATAAAAAAGAAAACAACAAAAAATGTATGAATATTTATCAATCAGTGGTGCTTTGTGTCTTTCGTGAATTGGAACATCACATCCTTCAGTCTATAAGTATTGCAAATTAATTTATAAAAAAAATCTTTAACATATTTGAGAGAGAGAGAGATTTTCTGTTATCGAAAAATGAATTTAAATATAAACACTTCTGTCCATGAATAATTAACAATACATTTATGATCCAAGGGGAATAACTCTATTTTAATGTTAAATTCGACAGGACTTAATCTTCTTAGAGTTTTTGTAATAATAATAATAATAATAATAATAATAATAATAATAATAATAATAATAATGACAATGATAATAATAATAATAATAATAATAACAACAATAATAATAATAATAATAACAACAACAATAATAATAATAAGAAGAAGAAGAAGAAGAAGAAAAAAGAGGAAGACGATGATGATGAATAAGAACGACAGCAACATCAACATCTTGATCCAGAGGTAAATACAAAAACAAAATTGTACATTAGTCCTTACGTTTCAAAACATTTTCCAGAAAATTGCCAGAGAGAGAGAGAGAGAGAGAGAGAGAGAGAGAGAGAGAGAGAGAGAGAGAGAGAGAGAGAGAGAGAGAGAGCATTTTCTGTTATCGAAAAATAAATTTAAATATAAAGGAAAAAAGCATGCAACACGTTTGTCGACCAATAAATAACAATGAATTTATGATCTAAGGGGAATAACTCTGTTAAGGTTAGGGTTAAGGTTAGAGTAAGGTTTTAGGTTAGGATAGGGTTATGGCTAGAGTTAAGGTTAGGGTTAGGATTCACTTTTAGGTTAGGGTTAGATTTCAGATTAGGATAACGTTTTAGGTTTTAGATTAGGTCTGGGTTAGGTTTTGGGTTAGTTAGCCTTAGGGTTAGGGTTTGTGTTAGTGGTACGGTTAGGGTTAGGGTTAAGGTTAAGTTTAGTTTAGGTTAGGATTAGGATTAGGGGTATATTTTATGTTTTATTTTAGGTTAGGGTTAGGATTACAGATTTGCATCTGCTGAGAGAACTGTGTTCACACACACACACACACACACACACACACACACACACACACACACACACACACTATTATTATACACTAAAACGAAAGTGCAACTAAATAACATTTATTTTCTACAGATTACTTTTGTATAATATTACTGTTATTACTGTTTTCTGACGTTTACAAACTGTCATTAACAAACTCAGTGTTCCTGGTTAAACGATAATTAATGTTTCTTGTGCCGCGACAGAAAACACTGTTTAAATGTTTGCATTGCAGCATTCGGTTCAGTGCGTAGAGAAATTAATATTCTCAGTGAACCGGTTTATTCATTTGCAAGTGGGGATTATGGAGGACATGCTTTGGATATACAGGTCTAAAATGAGTCAATTTGGGGTTATACATACCTTTTTTCCTGGTTACTGGGTAAAGTTTTGCGTTTATACATCTTGCTGAGATTTCAGATTTAGAAATAAATAAATAAATAAATAAATAAATAAATAAATAAATAAGTTGTTGAAATTATATATGAATAACTAAATAACTGAGTAAATAAATAAATAAACAAATAAATAAATAAATAAATATATTAGTAAGTAAGGAAATAAATAAATGAAATATGCGATACGTTTTTAATGTTAATTTTTGTTCTCCTTTCTGTTATTATTATAATTACTGTTGTTATTGTTGTTATTATTGTTGTGTTTCTGATTTTGCTACTGTGTTGTTGTTGTTGTTAACAAACATCTGACATTCATACCATATATTTTTAAGTGTTTTTGTTTTGTATTAGCTTTTTTTTTAAATGTATTGATTTCTTCTTCTTCTAATCAATAATTATTGACGAAGTAATCAAAACACATTCAAGTTACAGCTTAATGATATATGAATAATAATACTTTCGTTCATTGTATACGCAAGTGCTTATTGATCAAGTAATCAAAAAAAATGTTTAAGTGAAGCTTAGACGAAACATTTTCTTTTGTGTATTAACATCATTATTTTTATTCTGACGTCCGACACAGTTTCATTATTATATAATTTTTTGGCAATGAAGCAATCAGACCGCTAGCTCTTGTTTCACTAAAATTAAACATTAATCATCTTTCCTTTCTTTCTCTGATTTTATTATTATTATTATTATTATTATTATTATTATTATATATATATATATATATATATATATATATATATATATATATATATATATATATATATATATATATATTTATATTTATATATTTATATATTTATTATTATTATTACGCTTATTATTTCTCTCTGTTTTTTCTCCTTTTTTTTTGTTGTTTTTTTTTATTATTATTTCTTCTTTTTGTTTTTTTGAAGTGCTATGATAAATTTGTGTATTCAAGCATGTAAAAATAGAGCGTATAAGACCATTTATCAGAAGAAGATCTTAGCTTGTTTATTCGATACTATCGGTTGAAACTGTTCGCTGGAAGTCGTAGATTTGTTACACGCTATGATCATGTTCAGTGGCAGATATTTTCTGTTTTTACTTCTGGTTTTTAACATACGTTCGATTCGTGGCATATCGGGCTTTGGATATCAAAAAACGTTTCAGAGATTTTTCTACAACAATCTTCTACCTAGTGATGTTTACGTCATTTGTCGAATGTGGAACGGAGTCGTTTCTACGCAACTCGACTGTTCTAGAAAATGCTTGGCATATCGATGGTGTCATATGTTCGTCTATGACGTCATTAATGACTACTGCTCGCTCTACTGCGATTTGGTGGTGGAAGATAATTTGAAAATGGATGAAGAAACGATTCAAGTGTATGTGCAGATGCCGGGTATGTAATGTTAAGTACATAGGTCATTAAAAAATAATAATAATAATAATAATAATAATAATAATAATAATAATAATAATAATAATAATAATAATAATAATAATAATAATAATAATAATAATAATAATAATAATAATAATAAGAAGAAGAAGAAGAAGAAGAAGAAGAAGAAGAAAAATAGTAATAATAATATATATATTTTTTCAATTACTTTATTTAAGCTACGTGCGTATCGAATAAGCGTGTACGCTTGTTTTTGTGTGCGTGTACTTGTGTGTGCGTGTCAGAGAAAAAGAGAATAATCATGATTACAGTTGTCATCATCATCACAATCATTACTCTACTGCTGTTGATGTTGCTGTCGTTCTTATACATCATCATCGTCTTCCTCTTTCTTCTTCTTCTTCTTCTTCTTCTTCTTCTTATTATTATTAGTGTTGTTGTTATTATTATTATTATTGTTATTATTATTATTATTATTATTATTTAGAAACTGGAATGAAGGGATATCCTTGCACGTCCTCGACACAGTGTTTGTTTGATCATTCTGTTTGTAACCGAGGAATCTGCTCGTGTGCACTTGGATACAGCTACAACCCCAGCAACAACACCTGCAACATCGGTAAAATATCTGTCTTACCACAGTTACTTCTGTTATTACTACCACCGTTACAACTACTACTGTATCTAAATATGTCTACAGCTACCACAACGACTATTACTGTGACTGTTACCACTATTGCTGATATTTCCATAACTACTACTGCTACTACTACTACTACTGTGACTCCCTATCTTCAGCTACAACAACTATTACTGTCACTTTTATCACTATTATTGATAACATTTCTATGACTACCACTATTACTGTATCAGACTCTATACCTATCACAACGACTATTACTATCACTATTACCACAATTATTGATAATATTTCAATAACAGCCACTAATACTGTATTAAACTGTGTAACTTCCACAACGACTATTACTAGCACTATTACCACTATTATTGATAACATTTCTGTAACTACCTCTGGTACTGTGTCTAACGCTATCCGCAGCTACCACAACGACTGTTACTATCACTATTATCACTATTACCGACAGTATTTCTACCACTACAACTACCACTCCGTCTGCACCTACCACAACGACTTTTACTATAACAAAATAATATTAACGATGTTGTTACGGCTTCTCGTACTAGAAAGATTTAACTCAGAGTGGATCTGTTACGAAACTAATGAAACGTAACGTTTAGGGAGACTAAATCCGAGAGACAAACCCCACAAGCAACTTTAGTTCACATTGCTTAAACTTTTAATCACAATCTCAGACGTGACTACGTTTTTAAGACTTGTCGTGGAGCATTGCCATAGAACAAGATAAAGTGTACTTATCCTGACCTCGTTGTGGTTTGAGAAATATAGCTACGCCCAGAAATGCAGGTACTTAATACTTCTTAAATATACGAAGTTCTACATCAACTACTGCTACTACTACTACTACTACAACTAATGCCAGTAGTAGTATACCTACTATAAGTATTATCTTTAGTATTTCTTCTAACACTTACTACAACTAATGCCTAGTAGTATACCTACTATAATTATTATTTCTAGTACTTCTACTAAGGCTACTACTACTAGTGCCAGTACGGTATCTACTATACTTATTATTATAAGTACTTCAACTAAACACAACTAGTACTAATGGTCATCCTCCTAATACTACTACTGTTACTGCTACTGCTACTACTACTACTACTACTACTACTACTGCTACTGCTACTACTACTACTACTACTACTACTACTACTACTACTACTACTACTACTACTACTGCTACTGCTACTACTACTACTACTACTACTGCTGCTGCTGCTGCTGCTACTACTACTACTGCTACTGCTACTGCTACTGCTACTACTACTACTACTGCTACTGCTACTACTACTGCTACTACTACTGCTACTACTACTAAAAATAATAATGCTAATTTATACTATTAACACTATAATTGATATCAGTAATTAATCGTATTGCAACCACAGCTATCACTACCATATACAACCATCAGCTACTATTACTACTAGCACTGATACAACCTATGTACTCTTTACGACAATGTTAGAATCTTCTTGAAAAACTCTTACAAGGAAATAAAGCATTCTTTTGAAAACAAGGTTTAAAACAGTTTCAAGTTCATAAAGGGTGTGTCAAATATCGAGACCCTCGATTGCTTAGCAACCAACATAAACGGAGATGAACTTCCACTACACAGGCATTAATTCTTTAATCGTTAAAGTAAGACATAAAAATCACACGACTGAAATATTTGTATTATGCGGTTATCGTGACAATGGGCAAAACAAACATTCATTCATATCATAGAAATCGTAATTCGATTTTTTCTTTTTTTTCTTTATTGTTTTTGTTTTCCCTGTTAATACTAATATATTTAATAAAATATAACACACAAACACACACACACACACACACACACACAAAATTAACTCAAATAAAAGAATGGAAATCTATTCATAAAATGGATTAATAAGAGTAAACTCAGTGTCTGAAGAATAATAAAAGAAAAGAAAAGATAAAAAAAGAATATACTTAACAAAATGGAAACGGAATTTGCATGGCAACAAAGAAAACATTAATCTGTGTCTGTGTGTGTATCTCTCTCTCCGTCTCTCTCTGTCTCTCCTTCTGTCTCTCTGTCTCTCTCTCTCTCTCTGTTTCTCTCGGTCTCTCTCTGACTGTCTTTCTGTCTCTGTCTCTCTCTCTGACTTTCTGTCTCTCTGTGCCTCTCTGTCTCTCTTTATCTCTCTGTGTCTCTCTCTGACTCTCTTTGTCTCTCTGTCTCTCTCTGTGTCTCTCTGTGTCGCTCTCTCTGTTTCTCTATGTCTGTCTGTCTCTCTATCTCTCTGTCTCTCTCTGTCTGTCTCTGTCTCGCTGTGTCTCTTTGTGTCATTCTCTGTCTCTCTCTGTTTCTCTGTCTGTCTCTGTCCCTCTGTGTCTCTCTCTGTTTCTCCCTATCTCTCTCTGTCTGTCTCTGTCTCTCTGTGTCTCTCTATCTCTGTCTCTATCTTTCTCTGTCGCTCTCTCCGTCTCTTTCTCTCTCTCTGTCTGTCTCTGTCTCTCTGTGTCTCTCTATCTCTGTCTCTATCGCTCTCTCTGTCTCTGTCTTTCTCTGTCGCTCTCTCTGTCTCTTTCTCTCTCTGTCTCTCTGTTTGTCTCCCTCTCTCTGGGTCTCTCTATCTCTGCCTCTATCTTTCTCTATCGCTCTCTGACTCTCTCTCTCTCTCTCTCTCTCTCTCTCTCTCTCTCTCTCTCTCTCTCTCTCTCTCTCTCTCTCTCTCTCTCTCTCTCTCTCTCTATTAATTTTTTTTTCTGCAGGATGTTCTGAATACGGCCAAGACTTTACGCTCTACGACGACGTCGCCATCAGCTGGCACAACGACTTCGTCATTGAAGACGTCGGCCTCAGCGCGTGCTGGGATTTGTGTGCAGCGTCTTCAAGCTGCCTGACGCTGGAGTATTTCAGTTCAGCTCGCAAGTGCAATCTGCAGAGTGTGGGCTGGTTTGACGTCAGCAGTGACAAACAGATCAGAGACGTGCGGACCAGGAATGTTTCAATGAATGTCAAACACTGTGACGTTTGAGACGTTGTCGTGATGTTGCTCTTGTGTTTGGGGGTTCTTTTAACTGTGAAAATATATGTTAACTTCTATTTCTGTTGCTTTTTTTTCTTAGATTTTCTGGGCTTTATTTTTTTGTTGTTCTTTGTTGCTTGTTGTTCGATCATTGTATTTTTTTAAATTTTAAATCATTTTTTTTTCAGCTTTTTTAATTTGTCGTTGATGTATGTTTTTTTTTTTTTTGTTCTTATTGTAGCAGCTTTTGTTTAAAGATGCTGTTATCATTGATACTGTTACACTAAAGTTTCCTGATGTTGCTGCTGTTGTATTAAAATGATGCTGTTGTCGCTGATGTTGTTGTATTTAAGGTCTGTTATTAATTTCAGGATCTGGTTACATTCAGATGTATTAATTATTGTGTTAATTATTATCATACTTTGTCATTCACCCAAAACAATAAATCGTTGCATAAGGTCACTGACGTCATCTATTTTCTTACGTCATAATGACGTCACGTAGTACTACCACATATTCTCGTCTCGTGCATCACCTTCTCTGTAATTTACTTCCCTGAATGACACATTTTGGATGAGCTGTATCAGTTAATTATTAATTGTGTTGTTGTATGTTTCTATGTTCAGAACCTGGTATTTGTCACATAAACCAAGTTAAGAAACGCTTGGCTGGTTGTAACCATGAGTGCAATAATGTAATTTGTTCAGATGTGTGAAATACATATGAACTTACGTATTTGCGTTTTTATTTATTTAATTTTTTTTGTTTGTTGTTGTTTGGGTGTTTATATTTATATACTGAAGCCACATT
>CM022676.1:10496085-10503585 GCA_012295275.1 Chrysomallon squamiferum
TGCTAAGATAACTGCAAAGTCAATGACGTCGTTATATTTTACCGTTTTAAAGTTCTTGCTCCTTTCTCTGTCCAGTACACATAGTCTCGTGCAACGGCGACGTCCATGGGCTCGTTATCCTCTAGCAACGGCAACTGCAACAGCAGCGTGTAATTCCAGTCGCCTATGGTTACCCTTTCAATCGTGTTAGCTGCAGCATCCACCCAGTATACACCTGGAAACGTTTTTTTTTTTTTAAATTACATTTTAGTTAAAGGAGACAACTTTGATAAACTAAGGGCGATAACTCCTATAAATTAAGGGAGACAACTTTAAGAAAACAAAGGAAGATAACTATGATTAAAACTAAGGGCGACAGCGTCCATAAACGAAGAGAGATAACTCTGGTAAAACTAAGGACGGTAGCGTTTATAAGCTAAGAGAGTTAACGTCTATTAACTAAGGGAGGTAACTTTTGATAAAACAAAAGGGGGATAACTCACAGTCGTCGTTTGCGGTAATGCCAGTAGGACTGGCAAGGCCCCAGGCAATGGGGTTGGCGTTAGTTCCATCCATGTACGCAGAATACACTGCCCCCGCCGTAGTTGACTCTGACATCGTTTCCGACGTGTTTGTCGTTTTGCTGATGATTGTCGTAATCTGAGCAGTGAAGAACATCATTCTGTAAAACAATTACATCATTCTTATACTAACGGTTAGGCAACAACAACAACAACAATGAAGATAATAAACAATATTTGCAAGTGGGAACAGAGGAAAATGTATTAAGCTTTACGACGTATTCAGTTTAAGGACAAAATGTTTATAAGAATCTGTGGCGCAACGGTAGCGCGTCTGACTCCAGATCAGAAGGCTGCGTCTTCGAATCACGTCAGGTTCATATATTTTATTTTTTTGTCTAATGTATCTTATATATTTTTATTATTATTATTATTTTCGTAATTACTACTGCCATTATGCTAAGCTCTAAAAACTTGTATTATAATTTAATTTTCAATAGCTTCAATAATTGATTGACTGATTTCTTAATTAATTAATTTTATTTATTTATTTATTTATTTATGTCGATTACATTGCCTTATCGAATTTATATTTCTTTTATTTATATTTTCAATAAAGTAGAGCTATGTTGTAACAAAAATGTAAAGATTTATTTCTGATGTAATATACTCCAAGTCATTAGTTTATTACTTGAATAAATTATATAAATAAGTTTTTATTTATTTTGTAGTAAATTATAGTAAATCATAAAATTGATTTTATTTATTATTGGTTTGTGTGGATCTGTGGCGCAACGGTAGCGCGTCTGACTCCAGATCAGAAGGTTGCGTGTTCGAATCACGTCAGGTTCAAAACGTTTTTTTTTTTTTTTTTTTTTATATTTATAATTTTTTTTATATTTATTTTTTTTTTATTATTTTATTATTATTATTATTATTTTTTATTATTATTATTATTATTATTATTGATTTCATAATTACAGTCGTCATTATTCCAATTTCTAAATATTTATTTATCACTCCTGGAGCAATATTTTATGATGTTCTGTTTATTTTTTATATTTATTTTTGATTCGTTGGTTCTGGTCTCAGTTATTCTTAATCAAATGTTGTTATGTTTCTATTATTATGACGTCGACAATGATATGACATCATATTTGCAATTAGCATGTTAACTGTTTTACTTTATTAAAAAAAAAAAAAAAAAAAAATTTGCAATTAGCATGTTAACTGTTTTACTTTATTAAAAAAAAAAAAAAAAAAATCTTTTATAATAAATAATTATACTAAAATGAAATAAAATGAAATCTTAAAAAAAAAGAAATTAGCATTACAATGAATAAATATAAGAATGTATAAATTATTATCAACATCTTTATAATTACAAATATGTGAATCTGTGGCGCAACGGTAGCGCGTCTGACTCCAGATCAGAAGGTTGCGTGTTCGAATCACGTCAGGTTCATTAAAATACTTTTTGAACATAAATATATTTTTTAAAATTTCATAGCCCATTATTTTTATAACCACCAGCTTATTAATATTTGTTCGTTTAAATTTCATATTTGATCTAAAAGGTACATCCGCCATTGCTTAACTAAATACATTTTCTGTATTTGATGAGTTAATTGAATAATAATAATAATCTATCTCCCTAGCTATCTATCTAGCTATGTGTCTATATATGTAATAATAATAATAATAATAATAATAATAATAATAATAATACAGTTTCTGTTATTTGTATTTTGTGTAAAGTGGGACTGTATCTAATGAATTTTATTTTTATTACAATCTGTGAAAGATTTAAAGTTTTATTTCTTTAGTGACAGCAGCCTCAAAGTCTTATGATTATTACCTGAATAAAGCATATTAAATCATAAAAATGATTTTATTTATTACTAATTTATGTGAATCTGTGGCGCAACGGTAGCGCGTCTGACTCCAGATCAGAAGGTTGCGTGTTCGAATCACGTCAGGTTCATAATATAATTTTTGCATATATTTATCTCATTTATATTTACGTGTATTTTTATTATTATTATTATTATTATTATTATTATTATTATTATTATTATTGATTTCATAATTACTGCCGTCATTATTCCAATTTCTAAATATTTATTTATCACTCCTGAAGCAATATTTTATGATGTTCTGTTTATTTATTTATATTTATTTTTGTTTCGTTGGTTCTGGCCTCAGTTATTTTTAATCCAATGTTATTATGTTTCTATTATTATGACGTCGACAATGATATGACATCACATTTGCAATTAGCATGTTAACTGTTTTACTTTATTAAAAAAAAAAAAAAAAAAAAAAAAAATTTTATAATAAATAATTATACTAAAATGAAATAAAATGAAATCTTAAAATAAAAGAAATTAGCATTATAATGAATAAATATAAGAATGTATAAATTATTATCAACATCTTTATAATTACAAATATGTGAATCTGTGGCGCAACGGTAGCGCGTCTGACTCCAGATCAGAAGGTTGCGTGTTCGAATCACGTCAGGTTCATAATATAATTTTTGAACATAAATATATTTTTTAAAATTTCATAACCCATTATTTTTATAACCACCAACTTATTAATACTTGTTCATTTAAAATTTATATTCGATCTAAAAAGTACATCCGCCATTGCTTAACTAAATACATTTTCTATAATTTATGAGTTAATTGAATAATAATAATAATCTATCTATCTAGCTATCTATCTAGCTGTGTGTCTGTCTATCTATCTATCTGTCTATCTATCTATCTAGCTATGTGTCTATCCATCTATCTAGCTAGCTATTTATCTAGCTATGTGTCTGTCTGTCTATCTATCTATCTATCTATCTATCTATATATCTAGTTATGTGTCTATATGTGTAATAATAATAATAATAATAATAATAATAATAATAATACAGCTTCTGCTATTTCTATTTTGTATAAAGTGGGGCTGTATCTAATGAATTTTATTTTTATTACAATCTGTGAAAGAATTAAAGTTTTATTTCTTTAGTGACAGCAGCCTCGAAGTCTTATGATTGTTACCTGAATAAAACATATTAAATCATAAAAATGTGTTAATTTATTATTAAATTGTGTGAATCTGTGGCGCAACGGTAGCGCGTCTGACTCCAGATCAGAAGGTTGCGTGTTCGAATCACGTCACGTTCATATTATAATTTTTATATATATTTATCTCATTTATATTTACGTATATTTTAATTTATTGGTTTTTCTTCTTATTATTATTGATTTCATAATTACTGCCGTCATTATTCCAATTTCTAAATATTTATTTATCACTCCTGAAGCAATATTTTATGATGTTCTGTTTATTTATTTATATTTATTTTTGTTTCGTTGGTTCTGGCCTCAGTTATTTTTAATCCAATGTTATTATGTTTCTATTATTATGACGTCGACAATGATATGACATCACATTTGCAATTAGCATGTTAACTGTTTTACTTTATTAAAAAAAAAAAAAAAAAAAAAAAAAAAAAATCTTTTATAATAAATAATTATACTAAAATGAAATAAAATGAAATCTTAAAATAAAAGAAATTAGCATTGTAATAAATAAATATAAGAATGTATAAATTATTACCAACATCTTTATAATTACAAATATATGGATCTGTGGCGCAACGGTAGCGCGTCTGACTCCAGATCAGAAGGTTGCGTGTTCGAATCACGTCAGGTTCATAATATAATTTTTGCATATATTTATCTCATTTATATTTAAGTGTGTCTAAATTTATTGTTTTTATTGATTTCATAATTACTGACTTCATTATTCTATTTTATAAATATTTTTGTACTAATTAATTAATTAATTTATTTATTTATTTATTTATTGATATACTTATGTACTTATTTATTTATCTCTTCTGAAACAAGATTCATTGTTATATTACAGGGTTCGACATTAATTGTTTTGATGACTAGACAAGTGGACAAGTATGTCTTAGAATTTACAAGACCTGACCTAACGTCAACTAGACCAAACTGTTGAGTGACACAACAAACCCTAAGCAGGGATAATTTTGTTAAACTTTGCTTCATATTGCATATTATTTGAAGAGTATGATTATAATTAACCAGTGTAGCTATATTTGAATAGAAGACTGAGAAAAACATCGTATTGTAAAAAATGTTTTGTGTATTTTACTCATGACTGAACAATATTTAACATTAAAAGTTAACACTTGTAGTCTTATTACACTGGAATAAGCTAAACTGACTCTGTGGCAAAACAATGCAATATCACTTCTCACAGAAAATCTTTGTAGACTTTTCAGTTGATGGTTTGTGATGACAGTTTCAGTTTGAGTTTGAATAGTCACTTTTGTACACAGACTACTCGTGGATATTTTTATGTACATCAGTTACATGGGAACATACCCAGCATGCCATCACAGTTCCAAAGCTTGTTGTGCATGTTAATCTGAAACAGTTGTGCGTTGTGAAAACTGTGCGTAACAAGTTGCCACGTTTGATGTCAAATATTCTTTTTTTTTTTTTTTTTTTTTATGTGACGTGGATGTAGAGTGGCTTTTTATTGCATTAATTGTAAAATTATTTGTACCCTCGACAAATCTCCGTACAGTTTCGTATTTTCTACATGGGATGTAGAACATGGTATCGCTTTCTTTAACCGTAGTCAAACCACGATATCACGTCTTTCCATTTCTGGCAGATCTGTCGTTTTCGCTTTTCTTTTTCTTATTTTTTTCTTCAGATTTCTTCCTTACCCTTTCTTTTCTTGGACAAATCAGTTTCTGACGGGTTTTTGTCAGATGAAAACCCGTGTTTACGCATGTCCGAGTTGTCTGATCGATCACGATCGTAATCACGTGTAAACAAACCGGACACGGAATCGATTGTCGTATGTTTGAAAAACTCGGAAAATATTTATTCAAACAACGTACACAATTGTGTGTTTTGCATTTCATTGCCTTATTCGATTTATTGAACCAAAAAAAAAAAAAAAAAAAAAAAAAAAAAAAAATAATAATAATAAAATAAAAATAAAAATAATAGTATTTACGACATTGATTTATGCCATACTAAATTTAACACACAAACATTCTATATTCAGTCGATTCCGGTCAGTTGGAACACCTCATCGCACATACGCTTCTATTTCATAGAAATGTACGAAATGTTCCGAATGTATCATGAGGTTACGAAATCTACCGAGTTGTAACGAATGCCGTTTCTACAACAATTTGCACATCCGTCAGCGGTTAGCACCAAGTCGGGACTGTTTAGTTGTTCGCGGCTCAGTCTATTTATAGAACCTGGGATTTCCGCGTCCACAGTTTAATAATTCATCAATCCTCCGATGAATGAAAATAGAATATAGCGATGTTTGTAGGATCACTGAATAGCAAATTAATTCACAGTTCATACATTATTAATTAGAACCAGCCGTTTACTACACAGTGCCTTACTGTCGAAACCTGTATTATTTAATATTTATATTTATTATTAATATATATAAATATATATATATTTTTATTTTTTTTTCTCTTTCTTTCTGGCCTCAGTTATTTTTTCTGAAACGTTATTATTGTTCTGTTATTATGACGTTGACAATGATATGACGTCACAAGTGACAGTCTACTACTGAATTTAGTAGTGAATATCTATCTATCTCTCTTTTTTTCTCTGCTTAATTATTTATTAAATTATTTTTATTGATTCATTAGTTAATTGTTTGTGTTTGTCTTATTTTTATTTTGCAATTATCATGTTATCTCAGTTTTACTTTATTAAAAAAGAGAAAGATTTAAAGTTTTATTTCTTCAGAGACAACCTGATTATTACTTGAATAAATTATGTAAATTAATTATGATTCATTTAAAGTAAATTATAGTAAATCATAAAAATGATTTTATTTATTATTAATTTATGTGAATCTGTGGCGCAACGGTAGCGCGTCTGACTCCAGATCAGAAGGTTGCGTGTTCAAATCACGTCAGGTTCATAATTTAATTTTTACATATTTACGTGTATCTAAATTTATTGTTTTCATAATTACTGCCGTCTTTATTCTAATTTGTAAATACTTTTATTTTATTTATTTATTTATTTCTTCTGAAACAGTATTTTATGTTATCCTATTCATTTGTTTCGTTGGTTCTGGCATTTTTCTGAAACGTTATTAATTTGTCTGTTTGTTTGTTTGTTTGCTTGTTTGTTTCCCTGTTTAATTATTTATTAATTTATTTTATCAGTTCATTAGTTACTTATTTCTTATTAAAATTAGATATATAATGAATAAATATAAGAATGTATAAATTATTATCATCATCTTTATAATTACAAATATGTGAATCTGTGGCGCAACGGTAGCGCGTCTGACTCCAGATCAGAAGGTTGCGTGTTCGAATCACGTCAGGTTCATATAACACTTTTTGAACGTAAATTATATTTTTTAAAATACCCATTATTTTTATACCCACCAGTTTACTTAATATTTGTTCATATAAATACACTTTGTGAGTTAACTGAATAACAACAACAACAGCAATAATAATAATATTAATAATAATAATAATAATAATTATAATAATAATGTTAATAATAATAATAATAATAATAATTTGTAAACGTTGTTGGTCGTACAACAAAACGGGTTTTCCCACTGTTCTAAATATAACATATGCTTGATACCTTTTGTAATCAAGGAATTGCAAATGTTTAAAACGTTAATTACTCGGTTATTAATTAATTAATTAATTAATTAATTAATTAATTAATTAATTTTATTGAATTTAGAACCATTTACCTTATGGAAGACTGCTCGCAAAACTTCTAAAATTAATAATTATTCATTATACCGAAGTATAAAACTACTGTATTTAGATTTACAAATATATGCAGTCTGCATTTTTCTTTATTATTATTATTATTACTTTTTTTTACTGTTATTATTTTTATGACGTAACACTGCATAGGAACAATCTGATATAGGTCACACATTC
>CM022676.1:10508585-10511085 GCA_012295275.1 Chrysomallon squamiferum
GAATTTTTAAATAAAATGTCACAATGTATGTGACTCTGTGGCGCAATGGTAGCGCGTCTGACTCCAGATCAGAAGGTTGCGTGTTCGAATCACGTCAGAGTCATTACTTTTTCTTTTTTTTTGTTGTTGTTGTTTTTTTGTTTGTTTGTTTGTTTTTCTTTTAGGTAACTCTTTTTTTACTTGGTTTTGCTATTTATTTATTTATTTATTTATTTGATTATTTTTATAAGAAGATTCAACAATATATTGGAACAATATATTTTCGAGAGAGAACGCTGTAATATATGGGAACAACAAAGCATATATATTCATTCTTTTGAAAGAAAAGAAAGGAAGAAACAAACAATGTTAGTATATCAGTGTGTTAGTAAGTTAGTGAGGTTCTACGGTACTGAAATGACCTAAGTTGTATACTTTTCTTTACTGGTTGGCGGGAAATGTGATGGTACACTACATCAAGAAACGGCTGTCGTGATTGGCTGGAGCCAACGATGTGGAACTTGCTTCCTGATTGGCTCATTGTGTCGGCGGCAAATAACCCACCAATAACTGTGTCAGTCCATAAAACATAGTCCTAGGAAAAAGTCCTTTATTTATTTATTTGTTTTTTTTGTTTTTTTTTGTTTGTTTTGTTTGTTTGTTTGCTTGTTTGTTTTCTTTCTTTCTTTTTTATAATTGATTATTTTATTTATTTTTGCGTTTTATTCATTTGTTTGTTTCTATTTTATTGATGATTTCTTGTTATTTTATTTTATTTTATTATTTTTATTTATGATTGATTAATCGACTTAGTTATTTATTACCAGTACTTAAAAAATAATAAATAAATAAATAAAATAAACATAAAAATAGTAATAATAATAAAAAAGAATATATTATCTAAACATTACACCTGTAACATTCTTAGCTCAAGAACCTTAACTCTAAACAAGTTCTCTTTAAACACGCACATTGCATAAACGGGACAGAGTACCTTCAAGACGCTTTAAACACAGATAAAACAAAATAATAATAAAATAAAAAAACAAATAATTGTAAAAATTATAATGTTGCCTTTAAAAAACAGCTCCGGTATTTTAGTCCGGTTTAAACAGGGTCCACTGTAATTTAAAACTTACCGCCATTACGTCAATAGTTCTGATGTTTCGTCTTAAGTTCTGTAGATGTTCACAAGGTCTTCTTTCCAAACCTTCAAAATCCCCGCTACAAAGATCAGGTCCGTCACTCCAGTACAGTCTGTTAGATAGATAGATAAATAAATAAATAAATATAGATAGACAGAGAGACAGACAGACAGAGAGGAACAATAAATAAAAATAAGAATTCAATAAATGAATAAATAAATAAATAAATAAATAAATAAATAAATAAAGATATATATATATATAAACATTAACTATATGCAAAAACAGATACAAAAATCTAAAATTATGAACCTGACGTGATTCGAACACGCAACCTTCTGATCTGGAGTCAGACGCGCTACCGTTGCGCCACAGATCCAATACAGTTGTTACCTTTTATCATAGAATGCGTTGGAACGACAGCTCTTTTTTGATATTACTAATTTTTACTTTTTCTTTCTTTCTTTCTTTCTTAATTAATTAATTTATTTATTTATTATTGTTATTATTAATAATATTATTGCTTTAAAATTATACTTTTAAAGAGTTTTTAAATCAAATATGATCAACTATAACTTAAGACGGCTACAAAGAATATTATGATAAATAATAATGATAATAATACTGATGATGATATATAAATAAATACATAATAAATAAATAAAACTTACATTATCACTCGCAAAGCAGCTGTATTTCTGCTCAGCATTATGACGTCAAATAATTGTGACGTCAAAAGGACAACAAATTATAATCAAGAGCGACAGCATAATACAGACAAATGAGTTTTTAAAGACATTTACGATAGATTTTAAAATTTTTTAAAGTTTATAACTGTACGTACGCTGTCATTTTAATTTTACTCTCATCTACCACTTTTAATTTTATGTTTATCAGACATATTTCTTCTTCTTCTTCTTCTTCTTCTTCTTCTTCTTCTTCTTCTTCTTCTTATTATTATTGCTCTTGAATGTTTTTGCTGTACCGTATTACTACTACTGCTACTACTGCTACTACTGCTGCAGTTACGTCCCCGACAACATTCCTTTGACTCTGCACTGACGTTTGTTTCTTACCTTTATTAATTAAACGACAACAAATTCGCCACTCACCTGTTTGTTTCAAAGTCGACAGCCAAACCCAGAGGTCCGTACTTGCACAGGTAAATCTCTTTTCTCATCGACCCATCCAAATCAGTGCGTTCTATTTTAGGGGCCACGAATTTCACTTTGTCCCGATAGACGTCGCTCCAAAACAAATATCTAAGATAAAACATATTTTTAGTGTTTCTTTTGGTTTCCATAATTTTAAAGAATTTTAAAGAATTTTGTTTCAGAAATTATAGAAAAGTTGATAATGCTACTGATACATGAAAG
>CM022676.1:10516085-10526085 GCA_012295275.1 Chrysomallon squamiferum
TGCTTGTTCGTTTATTTGTTTATTTATTTGTGTTTTTTTTTTTGTGCATTTATTTATTTTTTGTTTGTTTGTTAGTTCGTTCGTTTGTCAATTTACTTATTTGTTTGTGTATTTATTTATTAATTATTGTTTGTTTATTGTTGTTGTTGTTGTTGTTATTAGTAGTGCTACTATTATTAGTAATATTATTATTATTGTTGTTGTTACTAATACTACTGCTGCTATTTCTGTTATTGTTACTAGTATTATTATTATTTTTATTATTATTCATGTTGTTGTTTTGTTGTTGTTCTACTATTATTATTTTTTTTTGATGTTATTTTTATTAATACTGCTACTACTGCTTCTATTACTACTATTAATATTACTACAACAACAACAACTACTACTACTGTTATGGTTATTGTTGTTGTCGTTATTGTTATTATTACTATCAATATTTGTTTTTATTATTATTATTATCATTCTGCTAAATACTCACATGCACAGAATTAACTAACAACTAACTATAATAAAATCTAGTTAGCATTTTTTTCAATATCGTTTTATTTAATTAACCAGCATCGTTATGAAACTTTGTGTGCACAAAAATTCTATACAGACATTTTCAGTTAACATGAAAGCAGTTATTACTGATACCGGGATATACATACTCGTTAATTAATTTCTTGCTGTCATTAAACATATTATACTAAATGATGTCTATAAAAAAATATATATATATATAACAAAAAGCAGAGACTATATTCAGTAAATCAGCATCTGATGAGTTTTCACTAATCACAGATTATCCTAGAAATTGAATTGACTGTTGCTAGATATAATTATTATATTAAACATTATTTTATAATTACAGACGATTACGTTACAATGTTTAAAACTGCGTTTAGGAGTTAGTTATTGATAAACTAAAAATTGGACTTAACTAACCACTGATCACTGTACTAAAGTTAAAATTAATTTTCTTACCTCTAACATTAGAGGATGTGCCACGGTAGATAACTCTTCTCTGATAAACACTTCCATAGAGCTGGAAAGTCTGAAATATTAGGAAATATAATTTATCTCCCTTTAGTTAATTTGGCATTAACGAGAGAGAGAGAGAGAGAGAGAGAGAGAGAGAGAGAGAGAGAGAGAGAGAGAGAGAGAGAGAGAGAGAGAGAGAGAGAGAGAGAGAGGAATCAAAGTACATTACCTCTATCTGTTTTGACTTGATATTGTTAACGTAGTATGTGTTATTTTCATACAAATAGTCGATATAGCCGTACTGGTTGTTGGTCGCATTTTCTCCCGTTCCAGACAGATACAGTTTCTGAAATAAATAAATATACATATTAAAATTACTACTACTATAATGACATCTACAGTTAATACTACTACTGCTACTACTATTACTGCTGCTACTACTACTACTACCTTTGTTACTACTATTACTACCACAACTTCTATCATTGCTATTTTTGCTCAAACTTCTACTACTACTACTACTACTACTACTACTACTACTGCTACTACTACTAATACTATTGCTACTGTAACTGCTACTAATATTTCTATCAGTCGAACTTTCATAATTAGTAATGCTGTTGCAGTAACAATAAATACTATTACAACTACTACGACATTCATTGATCAGTCAGTATATTTAGCAAAAGCAAAAATTTTATTTAGAAAGAAAGAAAAGTAATATATAAATATATATATAAGTTTTAAAAATACGTTACACATAGAAAAAAAGAAAGAAAAAAAGAAAGAAAAAATGTGACAATGAAAAAACCCCAATATTAAGTTTTTAAATATACATATATCCAAAACTTTATTTTTATCTGAAATAGTAATAGAGACCACTAAGACCTTGTTGCACTATTACGTTTTCTTTTCAATTTTTATTAATTTTAATTTTTAATTTTTTAAGAAATTAAAATTTGTAACACTCTTTTCCCAAAGTAAAATACAACATTAATTTCTTCTACAGTAATTAAGACTGTTTAAAACATTTATAAATATATATATAATCTACTATATATATATATAAACAATGAAGTAACGTCATATGTTTATTTTAAATATTTACATTTATCATTATGCAAATTACCGGAATTTTGTTTGACTGGGATTCCAACATCAGCGTATCAAAAAGAAAACGCGGTGTCATATGAATTACCCGGATGTGGGTTAGATTGAAACTGGTTTCGGTTATCGCTATTTTTGGCGGGTACATTCTCTTAGAATGACCCCATGAAGCAGACGTGAAGCCTGAAATAGAAAAGGAGCTTTTTAAATACGGTCGTAAACACACATACAGACGGAAAAGCAGACACAGATAGGTGTGTAATTATAATGTTTATGCTATATATATATAGATATATATGTATGTATGTATGTATGTATGTATGTATGTATGTATGTATATATGTATATATACAATCATATTTGTTGGAATTTTAAAGTTCAATAAAAGTCAAATATAAGCGTTTTGTTTCTTCTTTTTTTTTCTTTTTTCTTAAACTGTTGATGTGGATCGGGTTTTTTTTTTTTTCGTGTGTGTGCGTGCGTGCATGCGTGCGTGTATTTTCGCAAGTGAAAGGAAAATCAGAAATGAAATAAATACCTCTATAAACTATTTATCAAAAAAAAAAAAAAGAGACACTATCACAATCATCATCATCAACAACAACAACAACAAATAAACAAACCCTCATAAACTATTAATAAAGAAATTTTGATCAACTTTACTTCAGGACATCAATCAAATTCAGAAATACGGCAAATTTTCATAGTACCCTTGATGCTTGCATAGGAAAGTAGGTCACGCCTGAAAATATAGAGTAATGTAATAATGAAAAATAGATTTACATACCTAATAGTCCTAGCAATATTAAACAATAGAGAAAAGACCGATAATATTTATAGACAGACATTATTATATAGCGATGTCGTTTTCATTTAACTGAACTTAACGTGTTAGTAAATTATGCCCTGCATAGCTGGGTTCTTATTCGAGATTAATGGTGATGATTAAAATATTAGTAATTATGAAGGTAGTAAGAGTACTGATGGTGTGGTTATGGTTGTGATAGTAGTGGTTGTAGATGTTGTGATAGTAGGACTAAAAATAGTTGTAGTTGTAGTAGTTGTTGTTGTTGTTGTTTTTGGTGTACATCTGCAGTAGTAGTAGGAACAGTAGTACATCTTAACAAGCTATTTTAGGTATTTGACTAGATACATTAATTTCCTGATCACGCTTAGCAGGGTTTCAAATCGAGACATTTCCTCAGACGGAAGTTGGGATACTGGTTTCAAGTGCTTAAGATAATGTGAAACATTTAGATACACACACACTTTACACACGTAACTATAAAATAATAACAATGACACTGACAATAATAATAATAATAATAATAATAATAGTAGTAGTAGTAGTAGTAGTAGTAGTTGTTGTTGTTGTTGTAGTAGTAGCCGTGCCGCCGCTGATGGTGGTGTAGTAGTAGTTATAGCATCACAGCAACATAAATAACAACACCAAAAATATATATTAATGAAAATAATATTGAGATAACGAAATCTAGAAGAAGAAGAATTTAATGGAATAATTAAGCGTATTATAATTATTTTATCGTTTAACATAAGTATATTAATATATATATATATATATATATATATATTATTTATATAGATAGATAGATAGATAGATAGATAGATAGATAGATAGATAGATAGATAGATAGATAGATAGATAGATAGATAGATAGATAGATATTCGTATATTTATTTTTCTGAAGAAACTGGACGGCAGAAAGTCTAAGTAGATGGGAAAGAAGGGGGAAAAAATGGTTCTTATTTCCAGATTTCAGATTTCATTTGTCACAGATCACGGAATAATAATAAAAATAATAACAATAACAAACCGAAAAAAAGAAAGAAAAGAAAAACAAATTGGAAAGAAATATTTAAAAAGAAAACAAAATCAGAACCTAATTAAAACAGGCAGCTCAATACAAAAGTTTTTGTATTAAACAATTGTTTCTGAAACAAGTTATGACGTCAAAATCAATCATTCAATGACCCGATGTAATTACCGCATTATGACGTTGTCATGACAACTAATTCTAGCAGTTTGTCAAACTGAGATAGTCATTTTTCTTCTTCTTTTTTTTCATTCTTTTTTTTCATTTTTTATTTTTTCTAAGAAAGTTAAATTTCTTTGAGAACTTTCTTGAAGCTGAAACAGTGTGCTACGTAAACACAAACAGACGAATGGCCAGAGACAGACACACAGACACACAGACAGACAAAGAAATAGATGAATGAACGGATTGATGGATGGATGGATAGAGAGATATACAGATACAGACAGACAGATATATATATATATATATATTAACTCATCGATCTATTCATTCTACAGTAGATCAATATTTTAGTCATTTTAACTGTCCATCCACACTATTATCCATAAACGTGTGTGTGTACCTGTGTATACACACACATACACACACACGCGCACACACATATGCATGCACTGATCCATACCTTAATAATTTATAATTTTTTCCACGCATCCATAATCCATCCATCATTTGTCAGTCTGTCAATCAGAAAGGAAGCAATAAAGCAAAGACTAACATAGAAAACTCTATCAGCTCAGTATATACAAATAATTTTAAAAATTATATATATATATATATATATTATTATTATTTTTTTTTTTTTCTGTTCCTGTATGTTTGGCTGAATCAGTCGATAACCCGTGATTAACGTTTTAACAGTAATTCAAAATCATTTTACCGTAAACGCAGAATTAAAAACCCCAAGGGAAATAACTCTTTTTAGCAGGGATGGTCTAACGGCCTGGAAGGTAAATAAACAAATAAGACTAATGCAAAGAGGCTATTAAATGTTTTAGAGATAAACAGAAATCGTTAGGAGATAAAGAAACCGAGCATTACACATGGGAAATAACTGCAACACACAAATGGAGTTAAAACGTATAACTATTTGAACGGCGCCGTATTAAATGAAGTTGTGACGTCATCTCGAGCTAGGCGGACTAACACCAGACTTTTTTTTTTTTTTCTCACAGCACTAGAAGAAGTTTAAGACCAAATAGGTCCAATGCCTGAGATGACGTCACGATTACAGAAACATGAAAATGGGGGTTGGGGTTACGCATGGGGACTATGTTACTACTTTTTAGTTGCCATTTTATGTGTAATTTCTGTACTAAATATGGAGTGAGAGACTTGTATTTAGTAACAAAGTAACTGCAGATGGAAATATTTTGTTACTAATCAGTATCTGTAAATTTCAGAATGGTTTACCGCTGTGAAAATGAGGAAACTAAAACGTATTTAGAATTAAATGATAATGAAATTACTCAATGTATAGCGTCTACTGCCTTCTTCTTCACCCTCTTTGTTTTAACGTGCTCCAAGTTGTTAAAACCCACTGTCACCGCTGCCACAAATATATATATAGATAGATAGATAGATAGATAGATAGATAGATAGATAGATAGATAGATATGTATAAACAAACAAACAAATAAATAAAATTAAATACCGCTATCGTTTAAGTCTTGTACATTAAAAATAATTACTGTTCTGCAGAACATCAAACCATCATTAGTCTCTCTTTGGCGAGTTCATTAAATATTCATGACGTCATGCATATGTAACGGATAAAGACGCCCCACCCCCCTCTGTTAACAATTTTCATAGTTTACCACTGAAGTCGGGTTTTATTTAATTCGTTAGCGGACAGCCGTGAATTATTTATTTTTCTTTGACATGTGTAATGGACGCCCTTCGGTAATTTCCGTGAGTTCATTACGTATTCATGACTTCATACGTACGTGAGGTGCAAGCCCAGAGCATATTTGGTGTTAACAGTGTTTACGTATTATTTAACACAGTCACGGGTTTTATTTAGTTTCTTAACCGTGATTTGTTACTATTATTATTATTATTATTAGTAGTAGTATTTTTTTATGTATTTATTTATTATTATCGTTTTTGTTCTGGAATTGAAAATTTGACACTTTTTATTTTTGAAAATTAACAGGAAATATTATTTTTTTCGAAATTCTTTTGAGAATGAAAATATATTTTATCATCATCATAATCATCATAACATCATCATCTTCATAATTTAAATTATATATTACAGTCATGATTGTTTATTTGTTAGTTTATTCATATTATTAATGTTGTTGTTCTTCTTCTCATCATCATCATTATTGTTGTTGTTACTACTACTACTACTACTACGACAGCTATTGTTGTTGTTACTGCCATTGACAGATGTTTATTTTTATTTTGTTTTTGTGTTTTTTTAATTTTAATTTGATTGATTACCGAAGCGAACAGCAAACGGGTAATAATTAATATGTAAATTTTAACACATTCAGGAAATGAGTCCAGGGTTTAGATAATAGCATAACCGCTGTGTAATCTATTCATTTTCAATATCACTTCTTCATTAAACAGGGTTTTTTTCTTCACAATTACTCTCTTTTCTTTTCCATAATTATTTATTAAAATAATTAACCTGATATCCCGATATTTATAACCATGATTCACCGCGGGCTACACGCCATTTTCTACAACACACAATTCCATTACGTCATCAGTTTCGGTTGCCTTCGGAAACGACAAAATTGGAAACGATGTCTTTGGTTTTTATCTCATCACCGTGTTTCTGCATAAATAAATATTAAAATGAAACAAAGACTCCCAAGGCTGAGCTATGATAATGCTCATATTTCAAATAAAAAGTAAATGACTTATTAAAATAATAATAAAAAAAATATATAATATGAACTAATTATTTAGTTATTAAATAGTCTGTAAGGATTTCAAATGACTATAGTACTGTAATGTTCAAGGATATCTAATGTAATTATTTTAATATTGCTTATGTTATGGTCTGTCTCTCTCTCTCTCTCTCTCTCTCTCTCTCTCTCTCTCTCTCTCTCTCTCTCTCTCTCTCTCTCTCTCTGTCTGTCTGTCTGTCTGTCTGTCTGTATGTATGTGTATGATTTCAAAGATGAAATCCACTATATTAAATCCACAGTAATGAATTTTTTTATTATCTACTGTAATGGATAACTGGAAATGGTCTTTTTATATTTTTGACATGTGTTAATACATACACATATACACCTATGAGAGAGAGAGAGAGAGAGAGAGAGAGAGAGAGAGAGAGAGAGAGAGAGAGAGAGAGAGAGAGAGAGAGAGAGAGAGAGAGAGATGCTAAAAACAAAAACAAAAATAACCACTTTTTCTTTATTTTTATTTTTATATAAAACTGCAATAAGGAAAACTAACCGGAACGCCGTTATTTTCATCTTCTTCTTTTTTTTTTTTTTTTTTTTTTCTTCTTTACTTTACAATTAAAAAGAAAATAAAGCAATTACTCGGAAACAACGCTCACTATATTTACCGATACCGGAACTGTTTTTGGACAAACTGATTCATAGGAGGACGGTGTGGGAGAAATGAGTAATTATAAATTTAATTAAATAAACGGAAACGGATTCCCTTTTTTTAATCATTGCTTGTTTGTACGCCAGGGCGAACCTGCACTGGCTTGAAGAGGGTGGTTTGATAATCCGTTCAACTGCATCCATCGATAAGCAAATAAAACAGATATACTGGCACAAACATGCACACAGACAGACATACGCTAATATTTATTTATTTATTTTTCATGACTATAAACAGACTGTCACATATTTCTCTCTCTCTATTATTACTTTGTCTGTGCATAATTAAAAAAAATAACTATTTGTCTGTTTGTCTGTCTCTCTCTTTGTCTGTATATCTATCTCCTTTTCTGTCTCTCTCTCTCTCTCTCTCTCTCTCTCTCTCTCTCTCTCTCTCTCTCTCTCTCTCTCTCTCTCTCTCTCTCTCTCTCTCACTCACCTACCATCTTCCTGATTTGATACCGTTCTGAATAGACCATGGAGAAAACCACATTAGGTTATTAACCTCTTGCAATAAAACACGGCTGTTTAATTTACTTTTTTGTCAAATTAACGACGTCGGAAATTGGATCGTTTTGACTGTTTCCAGACGACTGGCGAACCGTCGTGTTCTTTGGAAATAGTTTCAATGATGTTAGCGTGTCGAACAATGAGATAAAAATCAGTCTATTTAAACATGGCGCTTCCTCTTATTATTTTTTATTTATTTTTATTAAATCTCTTTATTAATTATTTATAGATTTTTTTTTCTATAATAATAATAATAATAATAAATAAATAAATAAATAAATAACGAATAAAACATAAGAAACATGTTTCAAAACCAACAACAAGAAATTTCCCCACCCCACGCGATCTATCCACCATCCATATTCTAACCCGCCCGTATATCGTAACAAAATGGGAGAAAAATTAGTTTTCTCGAAAAAGCTAATTCTGCACTGTTATCGTTTGCTGGCGGCAGACTCCGAAAATGGCCCTGAATCTGTATTGTTAATTTACTATTGATTGAAAATATTGGCTGCGTGATTTAAAATAACCAGGTCTATTAATACTGTTTGAAGTTTCGTAGTTGTGTGGGTGTGAAAAGTAGGAGAGAGAGAGAGAGAGAGAGAGAGAGAGAGAGAGAGAGAGAGAGAGAGAGAGAGAGAGAGAGAGAGAGAGAGAGAGAGTTTGTCTATACAAAATAGTGCTATTTTATAACTTTCTATTTTTCTCACAATACTTATAACATAAACCTCTCTCTCTCTCTCTCTCTCTCTCTCTCTCTCTCTCTCTCTCTCTCTCTCTCTCTCTTATAATATGCTTCATTTTTTACCCTGTCCTCTTTCCAAGTCTATTATTATTATTGTTGTTGTTGTTGTTGTTATTATTATTATTATTATTAATAGTAGTAGTAGTGGTAGTAGTAGTAATTTTGTTTTAGTATTATTATTTTTTTTATTATTGTTGTTGTTGATATTATTATTAATTTTATTTTTTTTTTATTGTTTTATTGTTATTATTATTATTATTATTATTATTATTATTATTATTATTATTATTATTATTATTATTTGAAACATCTGTGGTTTTTTATTTTCTAAATAATCATACAATTAGGGTTTGTTACATACAATTTATTTTATTACTTCATTACATTTAGATATTTTTTATTAATTAAATAAAATCAAGAAAATGACTGTTACGACATAAAAAAAAAAAAAAAAAAAAAATTCGATTACACGATAAAATCCAACTAAGAAGTCGCTGCTATATCGGTTGCCATGACAACGGCATCATAATAAAAATATTTCCATACCTTTTTTTTTTCAAAAAACATATTTAAAGCATACTGTTAATGTATTATGCTTGTACAGTAGAAATTCTTTTGAAAATAGAATTTCGATCCCGTTTCAAGTCAAACCCGCCGTAACGACATTTCCGTTATGAATCGGTTGCTAGGCAATCGAGGTTCTCGATTGTACACACTTGAGATAGTCTCTATAATCCGGAGACTATTTTAAGCCTCATTTTCAAAAGGAGGCACTTCATCTGTCGAGTGGGGCACTTGTTAAAGTGAGTAGCTGGCGTAGTTTCGAGTGCGAGTGTGTGTGTGTGTGTGTGTGTGTGTGTGTGTGTGTGTGTGTGTGTGTGTGTGTGTGTGTGTGTGTGTACGTGTCTGTGTGTGTGTGTGTGTGTATGTGTGTGTGTGTGTGTGTGTGTGTGTGTGTGTTGGTGACTCACACAGAAAGACAGACAAAAAGGGTCGAGAGACAGAGAAAGAAAGAAAGAGAGAGAGAGAGAGAGAGAGAGAGAGAGAGAGAGAGAGAGAGAGAGAGACACAGACAGAGAGAAAGAGAGAGAGAAAGAAAGAGAGAGAGAGAAGACAGAGAGAGAGAAGACAGAAATAGAGAGAGAAGAAAGAACATCATAGAAACAGTAAAAGTAAACATTATAGAAATAGCAATAAAAGTAATGCAGCAGTAGCAGTAGTAGTAGTAATTGTTTTAGGGGTAATAGTAGCAGTAATAG
>CM022676.1:10533585-10553585 GCA_012295275.1 Chrysomallon squamiferum
TATCACGTGACCGTTGTGGAAACGTCCGCCCAGACAAGTCAGATGAGTTGAAATTAGCACGCATTTGTCTCTCCACTGCGCAGCCCTGATTGCTTGCACGCGCTTGGAAATCAATTGCAACTGACGGCGTCGCTCATTGGCTATTGTCGTCTTCACGTCTGCTCTCAAAGCCACTGACACGTCACGCGCAGTTCGCGTCAAACGAGTCGACGAAGGCCGACAAGTGGCGAAAATTCTGGAACTTCTCGAACTGGTCGGCTGGGAAATGTTGCCGTCTTCTGACAGGTGAGTTCGCTTTTTGTATCTCAGTTTAAGGTTATTGTTCGTTTGTTTGTTTGTTTGTTTGTGTATTTGTTTGTTATCATCATCGTCATCAGTTTATTTGTTTATTTTATTTATTCATTTATCATTATCTCATCATTATTATTATTGTTGTTGTTATTATTATTATTATTTTTATTATTATTATTATTATTATTATTATTATTATTATTATTATTGTCATCATTACCATTATTATTATTATTATCATTATTATAACTATTGTTGTTGTTGTTGTTATTATTATTATTTTTTCATCATCGTTATTATTTTTATCATTATCGTCACCATCATCATCATCATCATCATCATTATCATTATCGTCGTGAATACATTTTATCATTATTCATTACGTCATTACTATATTTTCCTTTGTTCCTTCTTTCATAATTTTATTTTTTATTTATTTTATTTCATTTCCATTTATATTACTTCAGTTTGTAAATTTTGTTTTCTTCTAAAAATGTTTTCAGACATAGCAGTCGTTTTTCGATGATGTTTGTTTAATTTTATTTATTCCAGAATGAACATTTATTTGATTTTATTTCGATGCATTTTTAAAACATACAGGTTGTCACAACGGTCGGAATAATAAGTCTTTAAAAAGCTGTAAATAAACAGTTTTAATGATCTGTCTACTCCTTGCGACAGCCCAATACATCTATTTCCCGTTCCGACCACTTGTTCACACTATTTTCTTACCTGTCAGTAGAGTGGTCTGGAGTGGTAACTAAATATGTCTTCTTTTCTATCGTTATTACGACCGGGTTACGACCGGGTTACGATCAGGTTACGTTTAGACGTAACTTGAAACGATATTTTTCAGTAAATCAAGTTTCATTTGTTTGCTTGTGACATATTACTCAGTGGTGTTGTTGTTGTTGTTATTGTTATTATTATTATTTTACTTCTACTGTAACACAGTATTATCAGAAATCATGATTTTATTTATCCAGTTTTTTTTTCTCTCTCTCTCTCTCTCTCTCTCTCTCTCTCTCTCTCTCTCTCTCTCTCTCTCTCTCTCTCTCTCACTTATCGTGTACGAAACGGTTGTCTATCAGAATTGACGTAACTAAGGGAATACACTGAATATAAAATAACTATATTATACTAAAACAAATATTCCCTGATAAAGATAAAAAAAAAAGATTTGCATTTTCATTTTGTCTATTTTATCACGCTACTTCATGAAAATCCTTGATAACGTTTTGTTTATAGTTGACTGTCAAAAACACAGAAAATTTTTCACACAGCTTTCATTAAAACAACAACAACAACAACAAAAAAATAATAATAATAATAAGAAGAAGAAGAAGAAGAATTAAATAATACACCAAACACACGCTGCAAATTTAATAAAGCATGACAGGTTTTCGATTGTTTACTAAGTGCACGCGCACATGACGTAGATAACTCAGTTAATAACTCAGTAGATAACTCAGTTAATGGTGAACGTACACGATGCGGCTATGACGTCCAAAGACACTGGACGCCAGTTTGGCTTTAACCATTGAGATGTAGCACAGTTGAAAGAAAACACATTTCTAAGACCTGCCAAAATGAGGCAACGAGATACATGCTTAGCATAGTGAAGAGAGAGAGAGAGAGAGAGAGAGAGAGAGAGAGAGAGAGAGAGAGAGAGAGAGAGAGAGAGAGAGAGAGAGAGATACATTTGTTGCTTTGTTACGTCATAGTTGCTTTGTTGCTTTGTTACGTCATTGTTACGGCAAATCGAAATAGTACGATGACGTCATCAGAGCGTCAGGTCTTTTTTCCCCTGTTATATGGTGAATGACTTAGTAGCTCTATATTCAGAAATGATGGTGATGATGATACTGATGATCATGATAATTATGAATATGATGACAATAGGCTAATAATAACAATAATAATAATAATTATAATAAAAATGCTATTATTTTGTCAGGAAGGAAAAATTACAAGGATATACTCTGACAAAAAAATAAAATGTTGAATGTGATTTAAAATAGTTTTAAATCATTTTAGTTTACAGTTCACATCCAATGATGATAAAATTAGCAACAAGAGATTGTGTATCCGTCCCTTCCCGTAAACAGTAAAAAAAACAACAACAACAACATAACATATCCTTTAATAAACTAAACGGTAGCGCTTCTGACCGCAAATCAGAAGGTTGCGTGTTGGAATTACGTCGGGGTCCCTATAATTTTAAATGAATCTAAATAGAAACAAAACCCTGACAGTACTCTGCCGGGATTTGATCCTTTAGTCCACCACGCTTGAGACCAGCTTTCTAACAGTCAGTAACAAACAAAAAAACAAAACAACAACAGTGTAGTAATATGATAGGGGAAACAACTAAACTAGAGACATTAGTAGCACGGTATGCAAATACAAAAGCAACCCGAGGTATGGGCTCGTAGATGAGAATCTGTATAGTAATTGAAAACGAGAAACGTGTGGCAGATTTTCGCGATGAATAAAACCAGCACAGCGCGTTCTCGGCCAGTGACTAATTCAGACTTCCCCGTCGTTTCAGGATGATTGCCTTGTCTCCACAACAACAAACACTCGATCGTAGTAGATAAGCTTCATTTCCCGTTCTACTCATTGCTCTTGAACTGAAGCGTGTGTAAACGTACTGTGTCGCTGGTTTAATGAGTTATGTATGCAGTGTATGTGATTCCAGACTGCTGATGATATACTGTCTGTCTGTCTGTTTGTCTGAACGTCTCTGTGAGTTTCTTGGTAATATTCGTGGTTTGGGTGTCTGCCCTCTCCACTCTGTATAACCGGTCTATCTATCTGTCTGTCTGTTTGTCTGTATTGTTGTCTGGTGTTTTTTTTCTTTCTTTCTATCGATCTATTTTTCTATCTTCTGTCCGCTTCTCTGTCTACCTACCTTTCTTCTTTCTTTCTATTGGCCCAATTTCCTTCCAGTTTGTCTGCCTTTCTATTTATCTATCTATCTATCTATCTATCTATCTATCTATCTATCTATAATTATATCCACATTTATTTAACTACATAATATTATAAATAATCTATTATATATCTATTATATATATGTATATATGTATGTATATATATATATATATTTATATCTGTATATTTATTTATCATTCTATATATATACATGTATATATCGATAGATATAAAGAAAGACACACACTATGTTCATAAAAAGATAGACACACATTATATACATAGAAAGATAGATAGAATGACAGATGGAAAGACAGACGGAGAGAGAGAGAGAGAGAGAGAGAGAGAGAGAGAGAGAGAGAGAGAGAGAGAGAGAGAGAGAGAGAGAGAGAGAGAGAGAGAGAGAGAGAGAGAGACACTGAGACTGACTAAATAACGTTTTCTTTTTGTTGTACACAAACACATAACTGTCCGAGCTGATTGACTCCCATTGTCGTCTTTTCGCTGTTTGTGAATCCTCGTTTACACTAACCAGCTTCTGTGTTACCAGCAGTTTCCCTCAGCCAAATCTGTGCACGCAAATAAAGCTATTTTTATTACTGCCAGTAGCTGTTACCTACGTGAAAGAACCCATAGAAATTCTAAATGCTTCTTATATTTATTTTTTTATTATTATTATTATTATTATTTTTGTTTTGTTTACAAGTCTCTTGTTACTATCATTAAATGACTTACTGGTGAAAAATAATGCTGCCGCGAAGGTCACAAGTTCAAATCACAGCTCAGGATGCATCACGAACGTTACTATAAAACAAGTCTATTTTAGTGGCTAGATAAGACGGTATTTCTGTGTTTAACCATTATAATGACGTCATTAATATCGTGACGTCAGTTCTTATTATACGTCACTACATTTCTTGACGTCATTTGCTTTAAAAAACTGGGGATTCGTTATTTTATCAGTCTGCTAGTTTCACGATTTCTTATCCCAGGATCTGTTCCAAGGAAAAGCTTGTCAAAGGCCGTGGTATATGTTAACCTGTTTACGGGGAGGCACATAAAAAATATTCTTCTCTGCTAATCGAAAAAGAGTAGTCCATGAGACTTTATCATTACCTGCACTGACATTTTGTATCATCCTATCTCGCTCTCTTTCTGTGATTTTTTTTTTTTGTCTTTATATCAAGGATTGTTATCTGTCTTTCTCTCTTCTATTAGTTTCTCTGTCATTTTATTTTGTTTATTTGTGTTTGTGTGTGTGTGTGTGTGTGTGTGTGTGTGTGTGTGTTCATGCGTACGGGTTGGACCGTATACATGTTTGTTAATGCTTAAATAATATTAATGCATAAAATGCAATTAAGTGACTTCGTGGCGCAACGGTAGCGCGTCTGACTCCAGATCAGAAGGTTGCGTGTTCGAATCACGTCGGGGTCATTACTACTTTTTTTCCATGTTAATGTTTTGTGTTTGTTTATTTTTATGCCCTACACTTTATTTATATATCTCTATATATAACAACAATAAATAAATAAATAAATAAGTTAGCAAGAACAAAATCAGATTTAACAATTATTATCAGTAAATTGGCAAAACGGCTTCATTTGACTCATTTTCCGATCCTCCTTAGTGTTCGTATTAAGGATTTTCCCGTTCCAAACAGAGCTTAATAACAGTTTTGTTAAAAGATCATTGTTTGTAGCCTTGTTTTCTGTGAGAAAACGGACAGAATAAAATCCACGAAAGAAGTTTTAAAACTTAGTTTCAATGAAAATTATTAAGATCGAAAAATCTACACTGACCCCGACGTGATTCGAACACGCAACCTTCTGATCTGGAGTCAGACGCGCTACCGTTGCGCCACAGAGTCACATGTTAAAAATGTTTTCATTAATATTTATTTAATCTTAGATACTACAGTGGTTTTGTGATCTATCAGACTTTACTATTGCTCTAACCACTGAGCTACAGTTAATGATATTTTAATGAACGGCAGAAAAATGAAATATTAAATTAATTTACTGAACGAACAACAAAAAGGTAAAATCCTTTTTAACGAACCTTCTTTTTCTTTCGTTCTTTCTTTCTTTCTTTCTTTCTTTATTATTATTATTTTAATTTAATTTGAAATTTGTTTTTATAATTTTTCTTTTTTGTTTTAATTTGCGTTCTAATAGGTCATTCTTTGCTCTCTTTTTTAATTTAATTTCTTTTCGTTTCTTTATTGTTTTTTTTCTTTCTTAATTATTCAAGAATATTAGAGAAAATCATTTGCTGTTTACAACATACAGAGAGAGAGAGAGAGAGAGAGAGAGAGAGAGAGAGAGAGAGAGAGAGAGAGAGAGAGAGAGAGAGAGAGAGAGAGAGAGCAACAGAAATCCAAAATATTATAAAGAGACACAAAAACGCGCAAAATGTCATCTGTGTGATGAAAATAACTCTGCGGACGATGACGTAGATGAACATTGCTTGTAGCTACACTACTGCCAAGAACCGTTGCCAAGAACGATAATTAAAACTGAAAGGTTAATCAGCATTTGCCGCTCCTTGTCTAATTACCTCCCTTGAATATGTGCTCGAAATGCCGTCAAAGGATTACTGACTACGCTTCACAAATGCTTCGTTTTTGTCTCTTAATGTCTTTCATTTTAAATCAGTTATCTTATTTTATATAAAAAAATCTGTACCCCAGCTATTTAATATCGCTCAGTAAATTTATCGGGAAAGTTTCCCTTTATCAAATTATTCCAGTAAAATCAAGGCTTGAAGAAGTGAAGATCAGACTGTCACTTCGGCTCCAGCAGATTTAACAGTTTTTATGAAATTCGTAATTCTACTTTCAACACAGCAATTTGTAGTAACACAGAACACGCCTGTTTAATTTTCTTAATGTTAAACTGAAGTCTCTCTCTCTCTCTCTCTCTCTCTCTCTCTCTCTCTCTCTCTCTCTCTCTCTCTCTCTCTCTCTCTCTCTGTAGAGAGAGAGAGGAAAAGAGAGAGACAGAATCAGAGATAGATAGACAGACACACAGACAGCCATATAGATAGATATAACCACTCTCTCCCTTCCTCGTTTTCTCTCTCTCTCTCTCTCTCTCTCTCTCTCTCTCTCTCTCTCTCTCTCTCTCTCTCTCTCTCTCTCTCTCTCTTCTATCTAACTTTCCTTCTCTCTCTCTCTCTCTCTCTCTCTCTCTCTCTCTCTCTCTCTCTCTCTCTCTCTCTATGTATGTCTCTCTCTCTCTCTCTCTCTCTCTCTCTCTCTCTCTCTCTCTCTCTCTCTCTCTCTCTCTCTCGCTGTACGTGTGTAAGCCTGTGTTAGATACATATTAATTTATATGTCTAAGAGATCCTGCACAGAGAAAATATATCTATCTATCTATCTATCTATCTATCTATCTATCTATCTATCTATCTATCTATCTATCTATCTGTCTGTCTGTCTGTCTGTCTGTCTGCGAGTGTATGTGTGTATAAATACACAGCCATTCATCTAACAATCTATCTGTATTTCAGTCCGACTGTTACACAGATAAACTATTAACACAACACGTCTTTAACTTCACGCTTACAAATTTTTGTCTCTTTTTCTCTCTCGGACACGCTCTCACAGCCGAAGTTCTCGTATCACGTGACCGTTGTGGAAACGTCCGCCCAGACAAGTCAGATGAGTTGAAATTAGCACGCATTTGTCTCTCCACTGCGCAGCCTTGATTGCTTGCACGCGCTTGGAAATCAATTGCAACTGACGGCGTCGCTCATTGGCTATTGTCGTCTTCACGTCTGCTCTCAAAGCCACTGACACGTCACACGGAGTTCGCGTCAAACGAGTCGACGAAGGCCGACAAGTGGCGAAGATTCTGGAACTTCTCGAACTGGTCGGCTGGGAAATGTTGCCGTCTGCTGACAGGTGAGCTCGCTTGTTGTATCTCAGTTTAAGGTTATTGTTCGTTCGTTTGTTTGTTTGTGTATATGTGTGTTTGTTATCATCATCGTCATCAGTTTATTTGTTTATTTTATTTATTCATTTATCATTATCTCATTATTATTATTATTATTGTTATTGTTGTTGTTGTTATTATTATTATTATTATTATTATTATTATTATTATTGTCATCATTACCATTATTATTATTATCATTATCATAACTATTATTGTTGTTGTTGTTATTATTATTATTATTTTCATCATCTTTATTATTTTTATCATTATTCATTACGTCATTATTATATTTTCCTTTGTTTCTTCTTCATAATTTTATTTTTTATTTATTTTATTTCATTTCCATTTATATTACTTCAATCTGTAATTTTTTTCTTCTAAAAATGTTTTCAGACATAGGAGTCGTTTTTCGATGATGTTTGTTTAATTTTATTTATTCCAGAATGAACATTTATTTGATTTTGTTTCGATGCATTTTTAAAACATACAGGTTGTCACAACGGTCGGAATAATAAGTCTTTAAAAAACTGTAACTAAACAGTATTAATGATCTGTCTACTCCTTGCGACAGCAAAATACATCTATTTCCCGTTCCGACCACTTGTTCACACTGTTTTCTTACCTGTCAGTAGAGTGGTCTGGAGTGGTAACTAATTATGTCTTCTTTTCTATCGTTATTACGACCGGGTTACGACCGGGTTACGATCAGGTTACGTTTAGACGTAACTTGAAACGATATTTTTCAGTAAATCAAGTTTCATTTGTTTGCTTTTGACATATTACTCAGTGGTGTTGTTGTTGTTGTTGCTGTATCACAGTATTATCAGAAATCATGATTTATTATTTATCCAGTTTCTCTCTCTCTCTCTCTCTCTCTCTCTCTCTCTCTCTCTCTCTCTCTCTCTCTCTCTCTCTCTCTCACTTATCGTGTACGAAACGGTTGTCTATCAGAATTGACGTAACTAAGGGAATACACTGAATATAAAATAACTATATTATACTAAAACAAATATTCCCTGATAAAGATAAAAAAAAAAGATTTGCATTTTCATTTTGTCTATTTTATCACGCTACTTCATGAAAATCCTTGATAACGTTTTGTTTATAGTTGACTATCAAAAACACAGAACATTTTTCACACAGCTTTCATTAAAACAACAACAACAACAACAAAATAATAATAAGAAGAAGAAGAAGAAGAAGAAGAAGAAGAAGAATTTAAATAATACACCAAACACACGCTGCAAATTTAATAAAGCTTGACAGGTTTTCGATTGTTTACTAAGTGCATGCGCACATGACGTAGCTAACTCAGTTAATGATGAACGTACACGATGCGGCCATGACGTCCAAAGACAGTGGACGCCAATTTGGCTTTAACCATTGAGATGTAGCACAGTTGAAAGAAAACACATTTCTAAGACCTGCCAAAATGAGGCAACGAGATACATGCTTAGCATAGTGAAAAGAGAAGAGAGAGAGAGAGAGAGAGAGAGAGAGAGAGAGAGAGAGAGAGAGAGAGAGAGAGAGACATGTGTTGCTTTGTTACGTCATTGTTACGGCAAATCGAAATCGTACGATGACGTCATCAGAAAGTCAGAGGTTTTTTTCCCTGCTATATGGTGAATGACCTAGTAGCTCTATATTCAGAAATGATGGTGATGATGATACTGATGATGATGATAATGATGATGAATATGATGACAATAGGCTAATAATAACAATAATAATCATTATTAAACAACAACAACATAACATATCCTTTAATAAACTAAACGGTAGCGCTTCTGACCGCAAATCAGAAGGTTGCGTGTTCGAATCACGTCGGGCTCCCTATAATTTTTAAATGACTCTAAATAGAAACAAACCCGACAGTACTCTGCCGGGATTTGATCCTTTAGTCCATTACGCTTGAGACCAGCCCTCTAACAGTCAGTAACAAAAAAACAAACAAAAAACAACAGTGTAGTAATATGATAGGGGAAAAAAACTAAACTAGAGACAGTAGTAGCACGGTATGCAAATACAAAAGCAACCCGAGGTATGGGCTCGCAGATGAGTATCTGCATAGTAATTAAAAACGAGAAACGTGTGGCAGATTTCCGCGATGAATAAAACCAGCACAGCGCGTTCTAGGCCAGCGACTAATTCAGACTTCCCCGTCGTGTCAGGATGATTGCCTTGTCTCCACAACAACAAACACTCGATCGTAGCAGATAAGCTTCATTTCCCGTTCTACTCATTGCTCTTGAACTGAAGCGCGTGTAACGTACTGTGTGGCTGGTTTAATGAGTTATGTATGCAATGTATGTGATTCCAGTCTGCTGATGGTTGTGTTGTTTCGGTCTGTCTGTCTGTCTGTCTGTCTGTTTGTCTGAACGTCTCTGTGAGTTTCTTGGTAATATTCGTGGTTTGGGTGTCTTCCCTCTCCACTCAGTATAACCTGTCTGTCTGTCTGTTTGTCTGTATCGTTGTCTGGTGTTTTTTTTCTTTCTTTCTATCGATCTATTTTTCTATCTTCTGTCCGCTTCTCTGTCTACCTACCTTTCTTCTTTCTTTCTATTGGCCCAATTTCCTTCCAGTTTGTCTGCCTTTCTATTTATTTATCTATCTATCTATCTATCTATCTATCTATCTATCTATCTATCTATCTATCTATCTATCTATCTATCTATAATTATATCCACATTTATTTAACTACATAATATTATAAATCATCTATTATATATCTATTATATATATGTATATATATATGTATATATGTATGTATATATATATATATATATATTTATATCTGTATATTTATTTATCATTCTATATATATACATGTATATATCGATAGATATAAAGAAAGACACACACTATGTACATAAAAAAATAGACACACATTATATACATAGAAAAATAGATAGGCAAACAGATGGAAAGACAGACGGAAAGAGAGAGGGAGAGAGGGAGAGAGAGAGAGAGAGAGAGAGAGAGAGAGAGAGAGAGAGAGAGAGAGAGAGAGAGAGAGAGAGAGAGAGAGAGAGAGAGAGAGAGAGACTAAATGACGTTTTCTTTTTGTTGTACACAAACACATAACTGTTCAAGCTGATTGACTCCCATTGTCGTCTTTTCGCTGTTTGTGAATCCTCGTTTACACTAACCAGCTTCTGTGTTACCAGCAGTTTCCCTCAGCCAAATCTCTGCACGCAAATAAAGCTATTTTTATTACTGCCAGTAGCTGTTACCTACATGAAAGAACCCATAGAAATTCTAAATGCTTCCTATATATATTTTTTATGATTATTATTATTATTTTTTTTTTTTTACAAGTCTCTTGTTACTATCATTAAGTGACTTATTGGTGAAAAAATAATACTGCCGCGAAGGTCACAAGTTCAAATCACAGCTCAGGAAGCATTACGAACGTTACTATAAAGCAAGTTCATTTTAGTGGTTAGATAAGACGGTATTTCTGTGTTTAACCATTATAATGACGTCATTAATATCGTGACGTCAGTTCTTATTATACGTCACTACATTTCTTGACGTCATTTGCTTTAAAAAACTGGGGATTCGTTATTTTATCAGTCTGCTGGTTTCACGATTTCTTATCCCAGGATCTGTTCCAAGGAAAAGCTTGTCAAAGGCCGTGGTATATGTTAACCTGTTTACGGGGAGGGACATAAAAAATATTCTTCTCTGCTAATCGAAAAAGAGTAGTCCATGAGACTTTATCATTACCTGCACTGACATTTTGTATCATCCTATCTCGCTCTCTTTCTGTGATTTTTTTTTTTTGTCTTTATATCAAGGATTGTTATCTGTCTTTCTCTCTTCTATTAGTTTCTCTGTCATTTTATTTTGTTTATTTGTGTTTGTGTGTGTGTGTGTGTGTGTGTGTGTGTGTGTGTGTGTGTGTTCATGCGTACGGGTTGGACCGTATACATATTTGTTAATGCTTAAATAATATTAATGCATAAAATGCAATTAAGTGACTTCGTGGCGCAACGGTAGCGCGTCTGACTCCAGATCAGAAGGTTGCGTGTTCGAATCACGTCGGGGTCATTACTACTTTTTTTCCATGTTAATGTTTTGTGTTTGTTTATTTTTATGCCCTACACTTTATTTATATATCTCTATATATAACAACAATAAATAAATAAATAAATAAATAAATAAGTTAGCAAGAACAAAATCAGATTTAACAATTATTATCAGTAAATTGGCAAAACGGCTTCATTTGACTCATTTTCCGATCCTCCTTAGTGTTCGTATTAAGGATTTTCCCGTTCCAAACAGAGCTTAATAACAGTTTTGTTAAAAGATCATTGTTTGTAGCCTTGTTTTCTGTGAGAAAACGGACAGAATAAAATCCACGAAAGAAGTTTTAAAACTTAGTTTCAATGAAAATTATTAAGATCGAAAAATCTACACTGACCCCGACGTGATTCGAACACGCAACCTTCTGATCTGGAGTCAGACGCGCTACCGTTGCGCCACAGAGTCACATGTTAAAAATGTTTTCATTAATATTTATTTAATCTTAGATACTACAGTGGTTTTGTGATCTATCAGACTTTACTATTGCTCTAACCACTGAGCTACAGTTAATGATATTTTAATGAACGGCAGAAAAATGAAATATTAAATTAATTTACTGAACGAACAACAAAAAGGTAAAATCCTTTTTAACGAACCTTCTTTTTCTTTCGTTCTTTCTTTCTTTCTTTCTTTCTTTATTATTATTATTTTAATTTAATTTGAAATTTGTTTTTATAATTTTTCTTTTTTGTTTTAATTTGCGTTCTAATAGGTCATTCTTTGCTCTCTTTTTTAATTTAATTTCTTTTCGTTTCTTTATTGTTTTTTTTCTTTCTTAATTATTCAAGAATATTAGAGAAAATCATTTGCTGTTTACAACATACAGAGAGAGAGAGAGAGAGAGAGAGAGAGAGAGAGAGAGAGAGAGAGAGAGAGAGAGAGAGAGAGAGAGAGAGAGAGAGAGAGAACAGAAATCCAAAATATTATAAAGAGACACAAAAACGCGCAAAATGTCATCTGTGTGATGAAAATAACTCTGCGGACGATGACGTAGATGAACATTGCTTGTAGCTACACGACTGCCAGGAACCGTTGCCAAGAACGATAATTAAAACTGAAAGGTTAATCAGCATTTGCCGCTCCTTGTCTAATTACCTCCCTTGAACATGTGCTCGAAATGCCGTCCAAGGATTACTGACTACGCTTCACAAATGCTTCGTTTTTGTCTCTTAATGTCTTTCATTTTAAATCAGCTATCTTATTTTATATAAAAAAATCTGTACCCCAGCTATTTAATATCGCTCAGTGAATTTATCGGGAAAGTTTCTCTTTATCAAATTATTCCAGTAAAATGAAGGCTTGAAGATGTGAAGATCAGACTGTCACTTCGGCTCTAGCACATTTATCAGTTTTTATGAAATTCGTAATTCTAGTTTCAACACAGCAATTTGTAGTAACACAGAACACGCCTGTTTAATTTTCTTAATGTTAAACTGAAGTCTGTCTCTCTCTCTCTCTCTCTCTCTCTCTCTCTCTCAGAATCAGAGATAGATAGACAGACACACAGACAGCCATATAGATAGATATAACCACTCTCTCTCTCCTCTCTCTCTCTCTCTCTCTATAGAGAGTCTCTCTCAGAATCAGAGATAGATAGACAGACTCTCTCCATCTCTCCTCTCTCTCCTTCCTCTCTTTTCTCTCTCTCTCTCTCTCTCTCTCTCTCTTCTCTCTCTCTCTCTCTCTCTCTCTCTCTCTCTCTCTCTCTCTCTATCTAACTTTCCTTCTCTCTCTCTCTCTCTCTCTCTCTCTCTCTCTCTCTCTCTCTCTCTCTCTCTCTCTCTCTCTCTCTCTCTCTCTTCTATCTAACTTTCTCTCTCTCTCTCTCTCTCTCTCTCTCTCTCTCTCTCTCTCTCTCTCTCTCTCTCTCTCTCTCTCTCTCTCTCTCTCTCTCTCTCTCTCTCTCTTCTATTTTCTATTTTCTATCTAACTTTGCCTCTCTCACATGTTCGCACTCAACGTTATTAATGTTTTATTTACGCAGAACCTGCCACGAAATACTAAACAAACAGAAAAAGTATATAAATTAATATGTGGGCACACGAACTGTTTTGATTTGTTTTCTGTATGAATATGTTCAATGAACAGATCTTAGGTCTCGTACTAACATAAGCCGATTATTTTTGCAAGGCAAATGTCAAGGATTTCTCTCCTTCGTTGTAAATTTAAGGTTATTGTGCGTAGAGGATTATACTGACGTTCTTCTTCTTCTTCTTCTTCTTCAACTTTTGGTTAGAGATGTTTTCAATTTGGATACTATTAAGCTAGAATTATTCGAGAGAGTTCTGTCCAGTTTAGGCGTACTTAACAAATTAAAGGTGAATATATTGAACATAGTTTTGTGTGTACTCTCTCTCTCTCTCTCTCTCTCTCTCTCTCTCTCTCTCTCTCTCTCTCTCTCTCTCTCTCTCTCTCTCTCTCTCTCTCACACACACACACACACACACACACACACACACACACACATCCCATCATATATAATTAATAACTATAAAGTCACACATATTCAAACACTGAGCCTTACCGTTTCATTTCCGATCTAAACTAATCACATTAACTTCTTTCGGTTCTCCGTGTACAGTCGAAACTCTTTGAAGCTCAAACAACACTGTTAACATGAAGGAAATGACAGAGTTGAGACTAGCGTGTATAATGTTATCTTTGTCTCTTGGCAGAGTTCTCAAATTAGTATTTGTATCGCGTTCGTTTTTCTTTCCTTTAATCTCTCTCTCTCTCTCTCTCTCTCTCTCTCTCTCTCTCTCTCTCTCTCTCTCTCTCTCTCTCTCTCTCTGTGTCTCTGAACAATATATATGGTTTCAGATTTAGATAAAGAAATAAAGAGGCAGAGAGAGAGAGAGAGAGAGAGAGAGAGAGAGAGAGAGAGAGAGAGAGAGAGAGAGAGAGAGAGAGAGAGAGAGAGAGAGAGAGAATTTTTAAAGTAATATTAAAAAAAAGAAAAAAAAAAAAGAATGAAACTGAATCAAAAGAAAGAAAGAAATTAAAAACAAATGTATCGAAAGAAAACAAGAAAAAAATCTTGCACGAAAGAAATAAATGATTAAATAACCTGAGACAGACAGTGCTACAAATCACATCTGTTCATGTTACAGGAGCTTGATATCTTGTCCAGTAATCAGCTGGCTAACTCCTGGGAGTCGAGAAAGAAATATGGGGAGATTATGTTTTTGTTTTAAGTAATTAAGTTTACGGTTGTCACTCCCAGGAAAAAAATGCTTAATGGTGATAGTGTTAGGATGAATGTTAATGCATAATCGTGTGTGTCGGGCTTAGTGGGGATTGTGTGTGGGTGTGGTACATGTGCAGGAGGGATGAGAATGGATGGATCTGTGTGTGTGTGTGTGTGTGTGTGTGTGTGTGGGAGTGTTTTTTTTGTGTTTGTTTGGGGATGGTACATGTTTATGTATGTGTGTGTGTGTGTGCGTAAGTCTTCGTGTGTTTATATTTGTGGGGGATAAGTTTGTGTTTGGCGTGTGTGCGTGCGTGCGTGCGGTTATGTGTGTATGAGCGTATAGAGTATGTGAGCATTTGTGTATATGTGTTTGTTGTTATATGTCTGCGTTTGCGTATTTAACTGTGTATTCGTTCATGTGTTTGTTTTATGTTCGTGATATGGACAGACAGATGAATGGATTGGTAGTAGATAGCTGGCTAGACAGAGGGATCCATCGAAGGAGATACAGACGAAAGAATGAATGAACTGATGGATGGAAGGATGGATAGATATATCCATGCATGTTTGAACTATGAATCGATTTCGGAAACAGAAAGACAAACACACACACCTACTGACATACATTCAGACACACACACACACATAGACTTACACACATACAGACAGACATGCAAATTACACATACACACACACACACAAACACACACACGCACACACACACACACACAAACACGCTGTATATATAAGCTCATTAGATATAGAAATTTCATTCCAACAATTTCCGCCATTTTGTCAACACTGGACTGGTACTCAGGGATTAATTATACTAATCTAATGAAGGCGTAGCATAAGTGGTCACCAGTCATTACCAGACTCTAATAACTGTAAAAAATGTCTCTTGTCAATAATGTTTCTTCTTCTTCTTATAATGACGATGATGATGATGATTATCTTTATTATTGTTATTATTATTGCTATTATTATTATTACTATTATTACTGTTATTACTACTACTATTATTATTGCTATTATTAGTGTTATTATTATTACTATTAATATAATGATAATAGTAATAATAATAATAATAATAGTATTAGTAATAATAGTAATAGTAATAATAATAATAATAATAATAATAATAATAATAATAATAATAGTAATAATAATAAGAAGAAGAAAGACAAGAAGAAGAAAAAAAAGAAGAAGAAAAAAGAAAAAAGGAAAAGGAAAAGAAGAATGATAAAAAAAGAAAGAAGAAAGCCTGGAAAATATGAAGAAAGAAAGAAAGAAAGAAAAAATGCATGGATTTGTATTCTTCTGTATTTAGACAGTGATTACCTGTGTGCTGTGTTGTAACGAGTTTAATTCTTCTTGGCTGTCTGGGACTATGCTGCCAGTAACACGCGATTTCATTAGCTGAAACCTTACTAATGATTTCTAACACGCGATATGATTGGTCAGCGTGACAGGAAACTGATAGACCAGACGTTATTAAGTCTTGGAGGAAAAAAAAAAAAAAAAAAAAAAAAAAAAATCAGGAAGTAAAAAAAAAAGAAGTAATTGCAATAAAAGAAAAAGACATTAGAAAAAAATAAAAAAAAAAAAAAAAAAAAAAAAAAGTAAAGTGAAAAAGAAAGAAATGGGGAAAAATAAGCTGAGTTAATAGTTTTAATTTAAATAAATATATATATATAAAATAATAATAATAATAATAATAATAATAATAATAATAATAATAATAATAAATAAATAAATAAATAAATAATTATTATTTCGATGATGATGGGGATGATAACAAATCCACCATCACCATCACCAGCTCCACCACCACCAACAATAAAAACAATAACAACAACAACAACAACAACAGTTATAGCAACTTAGAAAACTGCATACACATGCTGTACGTTTGTTCAAAAACTGTTAACACGAATAACCTCGTATGAAGACCGCTTTATGTATCTATGTTTACAAACTATTATTAGAAATTACACTGTATGAAGGTGGCTTTATTGATTTAAGTATGTAAAGAAAATTATTATTAAAAGTCGTCTGATATGAAGCCGGCGTTAGTGCGTTTTTGAAGTTACCTTTTTCTCATTTACATACGTTTACAAATTATTATAACAAATTAACTCGTGTGAAGACGGCTTTACGCGAAACACCGTGAAGAACGCAAATGAGATAAAACCTACAACAGTACACCACATAATGTTAGTCTTTTTTTTTGGTGGGGGGGAAGAAAGAGATATATAGATAGATAGATAGATAAAGAGAGAGACAGACAGACAGACAGAGAGAGAGAGAGAGAGGAGAGAGAGAGAGAGAGAGAGAGAGAGAGAGAGAGAGAGAGAGAGATGTATGTATGTAAATATATATTTGTATATGTATGTATGTATGTTATATATATATATATATATAAAATGTATGTTATATGTATATGTGTGTGTGTGTGTGTGTGTGTATGTATGTATGTATATATATATTTATATTATATATATATATATATATATATATATATATATATATATATATTTTAGGATGTACCTGCCTATGCATGTTTTATATTTATATACAATTCCATTATTTTACGTTGTTTTAAAATCATTTTTATACATTAATTTATACACACATACGCACACATCACACCATACCGTACCATAACATCTATTTTAAGCAATTCTGTTTACTAAATTCATATACAGTTGATTTTAATACATTATATATTCATATACAGTTGATTTTAATACATTATATATTTTCTAAAAAATCTCAGTTCATCTGTCCTGCATTGAACTCTAATACTGTTTCCAATTTAAGCGGATTAAAATAAAATAAAATAATAAAAAAAAGAAGAAGAAAAAAACGAAAAACAGAAAGAAAGAAAGAAAATGATTGGAAAATGAAAAAGGAATATAAAAACAGATATCAGTTACGTTCACGATGTTTACAATATTAATGAAATGAAATAAAGTAGTGTTTTCTGCATATATGATAATAATAATAATAATAATAATAATAATTATTATTATTATAATGTTAAGAGAGAGAGAGAGAGAGAGAGAGAGAGAGAGAGAGAGAGAGAGAGAGAGAGAGAGAGAGATTTCTAGTGATCATTTTCTTATTTCAAAAAAAAAAAAATAAAAAATCATTTTACTGTTTATCTGTTAAAATATTTGCTTATTACGATATAATATAAATAATTTTACCCCTTTCAAAGATGCAGTATTACAGTAAGCTTGATGCGATACGAATAGAACAGGATTTTCATATAATCTGGTGACGTAATTTAATTAGTATTGCTTCTGTGTTATTGTGCACGCTATCACTGCTGTTAAAGGTAATGTTCTCTTTGTAGCGCGTGCAGAACATTGACGCCATGATGGATCGCAGACGATAATAATCAGCAGAATCAAAAACTGGATTCAGTTGAGCGCAAAACGAACGAAACTGATTGTTGAAGAAGAAGAAGAAGAAGAAGAAGAATAGAAAAGAAAGAGAGAGAAATTAAAGTCAATGATTTAAAAATAAAGAAAAGAAAGAAAGAAAAAATAGAAAAGAAAGAAAAGGGAAAGAAAGAAAACTGGAAAAGAAAGAAAGAATGATTATTAAAATAAATATAAAAAAGGAAGGAAATTAAAGAAGAACGAAAGAAAGAAAGAAGAAAGAAAAGAAGAACGAAAGAAAGGAATAAGAAAGACAAAAAGAAGGAAAGAAAGAAGGAAATGAAATAAAATAAAAAAAGTAAAATGTAAAAAGAAAAAGAAATTTCAAAAACAAGAAAGAAAATCGAAAGAAATCAGCGAAGGAATTGGATTTCACTGCTATGTCCGTTCGTCCGTAATAAACTAAAAATGACAGAAATGATTTGAAGACCTGACCAGGCTTCCCGGCGTGTTTTCAAATCAGTTCAGCAGACGTCTCAGAAGAATAAATTAGCACCAGAATTTGTCACACAAAGTCACGAAAGACCGTGCCACGCGCATTTTTATTATATGAACGTGAATCTACGGGAAAACAGGATCTTTCGTAACTTAACAAAGACAAATTAGATCCGATAGACTGAAATCAAGTATTTCGAATTTAGCGGAAAAATAAAGGATTCGATGTCATTTTGTTTTTCGCAGTCAGCAGAAAATGAATTCAGAGAAATAACAAAAAGATTTTTAATATATTTGAAGGTATTTCTGATCGAACGGAATGAAATTTAGCTCGTAATAATTAGCGAAAAAAGGATTTGAATTGATATTTGTCTGGCAGGATAGACGGCTGCACCATTTGGTTCGTGTAAATTAAATACCGTGGAATTAACGAAAACGGATTTAATTTCGTTTAACAATTTCATTTCCCGTGGAGTTAAAGCAGACAGACGGCGAAAACGAATATTAATAATTTAGTTGTATCTGCATCCCGTATCCTCGTGTTTATTTCACTTTGACGTCGCTGTCGGCGGTGTAATCGATGAAGATGTAGTCGTAAATCTGGATGTGATGCCTCTTGATGGGGGAAAACAAAGATAATAAATTCAACGCGGATTTCGAACACGTTGCTTTAATGGAGCCCAAAACACTACGCCGTATCGACGTGTTTTCGTGCCGTGCTCAAAAATGACTGAAGGGGACGCGATCCGGATTTTATCCTGGGCCGAATTTGTCGCCAGTCCACACAAACTGAGCTCCCTGTTCACCAAGTCGGGCGGGTCGTTCGTGTATGACGAGCAGGCGGTTTGCGATTTAACCATGCGTGAAAATTCCGATATTGGATTATCCGTACAAAAGTGAGTAGTTGTTGTTGTCGTTGTCGTTGTCGTTGTCGTTGTCATTGTCGTTGTTTGTTTGTTTGTTTTGAATTGAATATACGATGACGATCTTCTCATGAAGATGACGATGAATGTTGTTGAGGTTGTTGTTGTTATTTTTATTATTATTGTTATTATTATTTAATATTACATAAAAAGTTATATTTTAAAAATAAAATGTTAGTTTTGGCTAATGAATTGGGTTAAAATTAAAATGTTTTCCTTAGTTTTTATTAATGATTATTATTATTATTTATTTATTTTTATTATTATTATTATTATGCTTATTATCCTTATTATTATTATTATTATCTTTTTTTTTCTTATAGACATCAGCTCGTGCTGCTTGTGCAGACTGTTGATCACATGACGTATCTGATGGAGCAGTTTCTGCGCAAACTCCTGCTCATGCGCGTTACTGTAATTCACACGGAAATAGCTAGCCGATATAGTGTGGAGACGATTTCAATCCTTGAAGGTGAGATTATTATTAAACAAATGATAATGATGATGATTACAATGATGATGAGAAAATAATGATAATAGTGATGGACACGTTGATCCTGATGATGATGATGATGATGATATGACCGTGTTAATTATGAGATGACGTTGGAGCTGTTGATGATTGCGTTACATATAGAGATACATAATACTGATAGAGACACAAAGATATAGAGACAGATTAGAGAATGTACCTGTATTATAAACAATAGAGAAAAACAAAGCAGACTATGAAGATAATAAAATGATA
>CM022676.1:10558585-10596085 GCA_012295275.1 Chrysomallon squamiferum
AGCCTGCACTAAATACGTACAAACTTTGTAAAACCAGTTAAATAATTATAGATATAAAAAAAAAAAAAAAAAAAAAAAAAAAAGAAGAATAAGAAAAAAATATATACTATCCTTCATAAATAGCTCACTCGTTGGAACGAGAAATATAAGGCACATAGAACGAATCATTATGTATGATAAACAGGACAATATATACGAATAATAAGTATAATGTAACCTTTAGTTACTTATACATTTTATTTTATTTAGTTTTGTTGACGGATTATTATTATTATTATTATTATTATTATTATTATTATTATTATGATGATGAAAATGATGATTGATGATGATGATCGTTAAAATGATGATGATTTGATTAATTATTTATTTTTGTATTTATTCACTGAATATATAAAACGTAAAAATACAACAATTTGCAATTGTTTCCCATCGTTATTTCTTAATTATTTATTTTTGTATTTATTCACTGAATATATAAAAGAAAATAACAATTCAGTTACTCATATTTCACTGGCTAAAATCCTTAATGGTAACAAATTATAAAATAAAAATCTACTCTGATCCCGACGTGATTCGAACACGCAACCTTCTGATCTGGAGTCAGACGCGCTACCGTTGCGCCACGAAGTCACATAAATTAGGTTTGAAAATAAAGAGTTTTAGAGCTAAGCTACTGATAACAATGGAATAAACACTTCATGATCATTTCTCATACCAGAGATGCGTGTGTTTGTGTGTGAGTGTGTGTGTGTGTGTGTGTGTGTGTGTGTGTGTGTGTGTGTGTGTATGTATGTGTGTATAATTTATATATGTATGTAGTACATGCATATATGTACGCGAAAGTGTGCGCATTTGCGTATTCGTATATGCATGTACGTACGTATACGTATGTAAATGAGTGTACGTGCGTGCATTCATATATTTACATATGTATATATGTTTATATTTGTGTATTTATGCATATCAGATGTATATTTATGTATGTATGTATGTATGTATGTATGTATGTATGTATGTATGTATGCATGTATGTATGTATTTATGCGTATCAGATGTATGTATGTATGTTTTTTTGTACGTACATATTGTGTTTCTGTAGGTGCATGTATGTGTGCATGTATATACAGTGGTACCTCGACTTACGAGTGTTCCAACTTACAAGGTTTCCGAGTTACGAGCAGACGCCCTGTCGAGTTCTTGCTTTGAGTTGCGAACCAAAATGCGAGTTACGAGCGAGCTTCACAACAAAGCATCTCTGTTGTGTTGTGATCGCGTTTTGTGCAGTATTTTGCCAAATTTCCATGGATCCTAAGAAAGTGAGTGCAAAGGACAGTGCTGAGAAGAAGAAGCGGTTAAAGTCCATTGAATTAAAGCTTGAATTCTTAGAAAATACATCTAAAGCTGTGCGCGTAGTCAAAATGGTTAGGCAGTACAAAAGTAGAAGGAGTCGATTAAGGCTGTAACTCCAACCAAAGGCGTTACAATAATTTCTAAGCTGTGGACCTCTGTCCGTGAAAAGATAGAGAAACTCTAACCCTGTACACTTTATAAAATCAATTTATTACTTGACATTCTCTTTGATTTTGTTTTTATACAATAGTTTTCATTTATACATACATTTTTCTTATTTAAAAACACGTTATAAAAAATTAGGGTGGTTTTTTTTGGGGGGGGGGGCTGGAACGGATTAATAGTATTTCATTTAATTTCATTTGGGGAAAATTGATTATTTATTTGTTGTTTCAGATGATTTCGCTGTTCTCGTTAACTCCCGCCACCCGTCCATCAAAACTCGCCTGACAGACGGTCTGAAGAAAGCGGCGAGCTGTATGACACGATGCCAGAAGTTCTGTCTGGAGGTGAGTTATCAGGCGAGAGAGAGAGAGAGAGAGAGAGAGAGAGAGAGAGAGAGAGAGAGAGAGAGAGAGAGAGAGAGAGAGAGAGAGAGAGAGAGAGAGAGAGAAAGAGAGAGAGAGAGAGAGAGAGAGAGAGAGAGAGAGAGAGAGAAGAGAGAAAGAGACTAGAGAATGAGAGAAAGTGAGAGAGAGAGAGAGAGAGAGAGAGAGAGAGAGAGAGAGAGAGAGAGAGAGAGAGAGAGAGAGAGACAAAGATAGAGATTAATTATTGTGTTGTTTAGAAAATTAATATTATTAAAATAAACATGAGAATACTCACCTAACACAGAAACTTCAAGCTATTAATAAATAGTCTGAACTCTTATCTTAGAAAATTAAATTAAGTGGCGGTAGCGCTTCTGACTCCAGATCAGAAGGTTGCGTGTTCGAATCACGTCGATGTCATAAACGTTTCTGTTATGAAATAAAATAAAATTCATCTTCTAAATGCCGCACATGCAAATAAAATGCAAACTTATGACGTCAACAATGCTTTAACGTCATCAGTATTATTGGATTACGCCACGTATAAGGTCAGTATTGTTTGGAAATTTGTTTTAGTTCTTAAATAAAATGTAAACTTATGACGTCAACAATGCTTTAACGTCATCAGTATTATTGGATTACGCCACGTATAAGGTCAGTATTGTTTGGAAACTTTTTTTAGTTCTTAAATAAAATAACAACGACCAACCTTTGTGTGTGCATTTATATTTATTTTATTTATTTATTTATTTATATAAAAATGTCACTTTTTATTAGTACTATTACTGTACTATACTACTATAACTATTACAACAACACCAGTAAAGACAACGACTACTACTACTACTGCTGCTGCTACTACAATTAGTACTATTCTTACTACTATCAGTACTTTTTGCATTCTAATAAAGCCTTAAAAATTATTTTGGTATTCTAAATTTTAATACTTAACAGAATATATAAAATAATTAGAGAAAATAGTAATAACTGCAAAAAGCTATATTCTGATTTTTTTCCCTTTAAATTTATTCAGTGTATGGAACTTTGACTCTTTAAATTTTAATACAGTAGATAAATAATAATAATAATAATAATAAAAACAGTAATGACCCCGACGTGATTCGAACACGCAACCTTCTGATCTGGAGTCAGACGCGCTACCGTTGCGCCACGAAGTCACATAAATAAACTCATTCAGATAAAGGTTCTGACTGTTAAACACAGTATTACTAGCCTGGCACTGTAATAATACGTACAAACTTTGTAAAACCAGTTAAATAATTATAGATTTAAATATATAAACAAACACAGTCATTAAATCAGACATTAAAAAAGAAGAAATAGTCTTACAACGACAGCGAGAAAATATGCTTGTCTGTGTGTACGTATGTCTGTATATGTCTGTCTGTGTGTGTCTATGTGTGTATATTAGAGTTTCTGTAGGTTCATGTGTGTGAGGGTGAGCATTTCTGGTTGTGTGTGTGTGCGTGCTTGTCTTTACGTATGTATGTAAACTCGTTTTTTTTATCAGAACTTTATGCAATCTACACACACACATACACATGCACAAAGTGAGAAAAAGAGATGGCATACATACATACGTATAGACACGGACGCACACACACATACATATATATATATGCGTACATCTCTCTCTCTCTCTCTCTCTCTCTCTCTCTCTCTCTCTCTCTCTCTCTCTCTCTCTCTCTCATTATTTTACTCATTTCAGTTCGACTTGTCAGAACTCATAGGCAACTGGTATTCGGAGCAACGCGGCGCCATTACCAGCTGTGACGACATCCATCAAGTGAAAACGAGGCACACGCGCATCTTCGTCACAAACCATTCTATTTATAGACACTGCTTCGACTGCCAAACCAAATGGTGTTTTTTTATGTGTCTTTGTTGGTTGTTTTCAGCTCCTTGTTATATGGTAAGTGTTATATTGTTGTTGTTGTTGCTGCTATTATTGTTATTATTATTGTTGTGGTAGTATTGGTAATAGTTTAGTAATGATAATATTAATAAAAATGATGATAATGATGATGATGATGATAATAATAATAATTATTATTCTTGTTGTTGTTTTTGTTTCCTTATGCGATCAGAAATAGAATAACAAATAAATAAAAGAAATAATTAACTAAATTATCCATAACGTGATGATAAACAACTTTACATTTTATTGATTAATAATAATAATAATAAAAAAATATCTGTTAATCATATTTAGAATCTTATTATTAAGCATATTTTCGTTTCTTCCTTTCTTTCTTTATTATCTGATTCACTTCGTGTTTACTTACTTAATTCTTACTTACTAACTTTCTTTGTATTACAGAGCTACAGAAGTTTAACTTGTGTTGACATCTATATCAATATTCAAGGGGAGATAATGTCCGTTAATCAAATGCAAGGCGAGACAAGCAGGTATCTACTGAGTTATCGAACCTTAGTTTTATATATCGGTGTATTGTGTTAATATGTATGTCTGGTTTTTTTTTTTTTTTTTTTTTTTTAAATGTATGTGTTTTTATGTATGTTTGCATTTATGTATGTATGTATGTATGTTTGTTTGTATGTATGCATTCACGCGTGTCTGTGTTTGTGTGCGCGCGTTTACTATTTAATTTTCTAAAATGTTTCTACGTAGACTAGTAACAAAAATAATACCATATGACTATTATTACTACAGTTAGTACTACTACTAATACTACTGTTATATTATTATTATTACAGGGTTGCTGTGACATCTCAAGTGAAAGGATACCAAACTTTATGACACACTACAATCACGTGGAAGGCATGAACCTTGACCTTTGACATTACAGATCGGATGACTGAGAGTAAATGTAATACTAGGTTATTAACGTAATGACGCCATGTTAAAATGCCAAATATGGAAAGGACGTGAACCTTAATTAAACTTGAACTTTATAATATAATGATATATCGTCTGGTAAAAAAAAATTCCGAATGTTAATTTTTGAAGAAAAAAAGAAAGAAAATTTACTCGTGTTTACAAAAACTTTCGAAATACATTTAGTATTTAAATTAAGAGAGAGAGAGAGAGAGAGAGAGAGAGAGAGAGAGAGAGAGAGAGAGAGAGAGATATTAATAAATGCATTTTAGAATAATAATAATTTTATATCTACTTATATAATAATACACATTAATTATGTGCAGCTAAAGGTGTCTTCGAAATTAAGCGCTTTGCTTGTCATTTTCTTTAATATATACTTGCTTGAAACAAAACTGAATGTGTCAGCGAATCTAGGATTGCTACAAACATTAAAATTAATATTTGTGAATGTATGTGTCTACTGCTTCACCGAAATAGGTCAAACTGGTGCAACAAAAGACATACGCGCAGAGCGGAAATTAATCTTCTTCTGTTTGTTCCGCCATTTTGTATATTTGCTTCAAGCTGAGAGGAAAACAAATAATGTACAGCTTGTACCTGTTTCTTACACAATTTGATATACAGAGTCTATTATATGCTATGATAATATCAGGAGCGAAATAAATTTATAATTATTTCCAGTCTTGTTTTAGTTTTTGCTATTTTATTAACTAATTTAATCTTAAATGTGTGTGATTGTTATGTTGTTTATGTTTGTGGCACTGTAATTACGTGAAACGCGTCAACTTTGACCTTTGACATATATATATATATATATGCATATATCATATATATTTTAATTACTTATAGTTAGTGACACTTAAAAGTTAATACATTTGAAATGAATAAACTCAATTATTTAATTAATAACAAAATCAATCTCTCTCTCTCTCTCTCTCTCTCTCTCTCTCTCTCTCTCTCTCTCTCTCTCTCTCTCTCTCTCTCTCTCTCTTTTTGTCCTTAAGTTATATATCAGCTTGGTGCTGAATAAATAATGTTTAATCTAATGTTTACTAAATATAACAGAGCATACGTTTGTTTGCCGTTCAAGAACCAGATTGGGAAGCGCTCTATCATGTGACTCTGTGGCGCAACGGTAGCGCGTCTGACTCCAGATCAGAAGGTTGCGTGTTCGAATCACGTCGGGGTCATTACAGTTTTACTTTTAGTTGTATGAAAATAATATATAAGCATATAAGAATGTATTAAATGTAATATCTGAAATCTACTCCATTTCATTCCTTAATAACCGCTATTATGACGAAATAATAGTAATAATAACAACAACAACAACATTAATCAAGACAATGATGATGATGATAATGACAGTGATAATATATCAATACGTAATTCTAACTTAATCGGTGTATGTAATAACGCCTCGTTTTAATCTTAAATCTTACTGATCAAAGCTGAAACAAGAAAATAAAATGCAACAAAACAAAACAAAATAAAAATTTAATCTTTCCTACAAAAATTTAAAACAATTCGAAAGTACCGCCATTTTCTTAAAGACGTCATAGCATTGTTGACGTCATCATGCACTATTACCGCATAGAAAAAAAGAAATTAACGAAGTCAGTAATAAAAATGATTTTTACTGAAAATAATGTGGAACGTACAGCGGCGGGTCTGTTATGTTTTACAGAGGAGGCTGATATTTACAATGTAAACAAACAGAAAAGGTAAGCATTTTCACTTGTTAACACACACAAGCCCCGCCACACATGGAGGAAAAAACAACAACAAATCTACAAACAGATTGACAGAGACATTTAAAAATTATACTGTAAAGTAACGATATAAAAAAAAAAAAAACTAATCATGACACCGACATGATTCGAACACGCAACCTTCTGATCTGGAGTCAGACGCGTTTTTTTTTTTTTTTTTCTTTATTAGTATAATCACCAGTTGTACACAATTAAAATAACATTACAGCTGTAAAGGAGTCAGACGCGCTACCGTTGCGCCACGAAGTCACTTAACAGTTAAGTTTTTATTAATGGTCTAAAAATACGCATTTCTCTCTTCTTTTTTTTTTTTCTTTCTTTTGATATGAAGACTACTTCTGATAATTAAATCAAACATTATTTTAGCGAGGATTAATAATTAGAGCTCTCGGTCGTTTCCGGGAACATACCACACATGCGCACTAGCGGCCTCTAACCGAACTGGCCAGATTACAGAAACATCTTCATAAAAACGTAAAATTACTTCACGTTTTTATGGTGGATTTTCTGTAATCTGCCGAGTCAGATCAGAGATGGTACGTTGTTCACTGGTACTTGAGCAACAACAGCATCGAAAACTTTCAATCTCATTTCAGGAGAGTAAATCCTCCCGTCAGACTTGGTTTGTTTAAAATCACTCTCCAGCTCTTTTACCCGGTCTTTTAGCGTTAGTTTGTCATCTTGGAGCTGGAGGATTTCCTCCTCCCTTTCTGCCAGTTTCCTTTCCATTGCTTCCACTCTTTGAAACAATGCAGTTTTCTTCGTCTTATGATACTTCTTAATTCAGGTGTTGTTTTTTTTCTAAAGCTGATATAACTTTCGTAGCTTTTCCCAGATCTTCGGCAAGAGCAGAAGAGTCCAACTGCGATTTTACTTTGGATAACTGCAGTTCTTTTCTCTTGATTTTTTTTTTTTTTATTTAGTTTCTTTACTGATTCAGACCTTCTCTGTTTGCGCTTGGCCATCATATTCCTTACCTTAATCAAATTCTGACGTTTTAAGAGATCCTGCTTCTGTTTTGCAAATTTCAAACGTTCATGATATCTCTCACAGTTATTGCACTTTCTTATCTGCCTGGTTTTCAGTGGGGACACAGCAACAGGCTTGTCACTGCGAAGAACAATGGCATTTTCTTCATCAGGCTGAGGGACTTCCACAGGCTGGATAACAGATGACATAACTGTGGAAATAGACAGGCCAGCAGCAGCTGATCAAAACTTTCATGGCAAATGGAATCAAGTTGATGTTGGGTTAGAACAAAAATAACGAACAGAAGTATTCGAAAACCTTGCATTTTTATAACCCTCGTGTTCAAGTTTCATGCACTGTTAAAGTGGGACGTTTTCGGGACGTTTTGGATAATAAACACGATCATAGTCTTTATTTTGTGTTACCTGCTTTTTGGCGACTGTAACAAAAGCTATATGTTTGAATCACCAAATGTCATTATATTAATAGTTTGTACATCGATATGTGTCAGTTTACAATAGTTATCTACGAAATCAACCATTTTGCATTTATTTTTTGGGAGAGTATATATATATATATATTCACGAACAAAGTATTAGGCTCTAAGTATCATAATACTTTATTATTAACAAAGGTTGGTATACAAAAACCTCTCTAGGCTAAATTGGGATAACAACATTGATATACATTAAATCAATAATCATAAATAATATTTAAATCAAATAAACGAAACAAATAACAAAACTTGTATTTAAATTAAATATGTTGGTTTATTTCATTTCAGGCAGACATGTTTGATAATTACAACAGCATAACATTGCTGCTGCTGCTGCTGTTGTTGTTGTTGTTTTCTCAAATAACATTTACAACAAGACACTGGCATAATTACTTTTGCATCAACAGCCAGATGTCTTAACAAAAAATTAAGAAAAATTAATTAATTTATAAATAATAATAATAATAATAATAATAATAATAATAATAATAATAATAATAATGCCTGAACATATCTAAAACCATGCATAGAACATAATATCAGTATGATTTCTTTTGTTTTTTTCAAAGTTTAAAATAAATCTGCATTTTAACTTTTGTTCCAAGGATATAGGGAAAGGTTACAGAAAATGCACATACACTTCCAAATATTTTAAGGCAAAGGAATTTGAATCTTTTTATCACAGCTCCAGGCACTTTTTAAAAACCTTTTGAAAATCAATGTTATCAAACTAAGTGGGCCCTTAATCTGCTTTAAAAATACTGTACCTATGGTTATCCGATCAGTTGGACCTTTCATCTGGATTGAAATTATTTTAATCAGTGTGGCCCTTAATGAGCATTAAAATCTTTACAACTATGACAAGCATCTTACTGGGCCCTGATTGAGCATGCAATCTTTAAAACTTAGCTGACCAAAATATCTGGATAACATGTGAATACTAATAGATTTTAAATATGGTTAAAACATAACTGGGCCCTACTCTAATTTATGACTGGATCAAATAGTGTCAGGATAAGTCTATTATTATTTAGTGTTTCTGGTTGCTTGTTTTTTTTAAATCTTAAATGAAAGCTTTATGATCTAATGTTGCAAGATGACTGGTTCCTTGATTTTGATTTTATCAAAGTCTATCATATTATCAGGATTTATTATTTAAAACAAATATTTATTCCAAAAGATTTCATTGATATTAGCATACTAGCAACACAAACAAACACACAGTGACACAATTATTTTTAAAAGTTGTAAAGATTGTTTTTTATTTTTTTTTTTTTTTTTTTTTTTGGGACGGGTCCTACATATTGGTCAAATATACTTTATTATTAAGATCACATATGCATTCATTATCCCTGAAATATAAATAATGTTTCAGATAAGTAAGTATATACTATTAATTACTTCTTTTTGTTGATATATCTTAGTTTAGTTATTTTATTATTAGGAATATATTATTATTATTTACCCCTGAAAGTTAAATATAAAAGATGTTTAAAATTAGGAGTAGACTTTTCTTAAGATCGTCGTGGTATTCTGTAACCAAGCCCTATATCAACTTAGAAAATAAAAATAAAAATAAAATAATAATAATAATAATAATAATAATAATAACAATAATAAACATGATAATAATATAAAATTAAAAAATATCAACTTGAAATGTAAAAATAAAACAATTATTATAATAATAATAAATGTTTTCCCTACTTCGTAACAATGTATGTCAGCCTTATAATAAACAGTAGAAAAATTAAAGTTTATATAACATTTACAACATCAGCTATTTGAAAACAAAATTCAGAAAAAGAAAAAAAATGATTTTGTGTTTTAAACTATGCAACATGCAAAGCGTACTTTAACCTATTTATACAGGTCCAGTACTGGATCTAATCCATGGACTGAAATAGTCCATAAACAGAAAACAGATCCATGGATCAAAATCAGGTCCATGGACTGAAAAGATGCCTAGTAATAAATTCACAGAGAGAAAGCTGACTTTATTATATTTTCTTTCTTTCTTTCTTTCTTATATATATATTTTTTTTATCAATACATATCCAATTTTGCATTCATTTATATATTTATGTACAAGTGTATATTAGATATATTTATATATATATATATATATGTTTATATATATATATATGTATATATACAGATTATTGTCTACAAAGTCATCAGGAATAACTGCAGTTTGGTCTAATGCCATAATGGGTAGCACTGACAGGCTAACATAAATAAACTGTAAATTTCAAGTATTGTATTAGAATTAGAAGAAAATTCTACATTTTTAGCTATTTACAAAAGTGCAGTTAGGATATATATTTTAAGAGTTGAAAAAAAAAAAATAAAAAATAAAAAATATAAAGATAAAAGAAGAAATATAGTTTTATGTTTCAGTTGGTAAAAAGGCTGTTTATCTGAATAGCCTATTTGTATGTTAATAATAATAATAATAATAATAATAATAATAATAATAATAATAATAATAACAGTAATAATAACAATAATAATAACAACAGTAACAATAAATAAATAAATAAATAAATAAATAAAGAGGTAAATAATGTTGATGAATAGAAAAACTAAAATGATCTGAAATGGAATATGAAAAAGAGGCACAATTTCACAACTACTGAAATGTCAAACAAGAACACGAAATCAGTTTTGTGTTCCTCTTGTTAAAAATAATCCAGAAATATTCAAAAAGAGTTTGGGATAAGAGGTATCAGTTACTTTTATTTCTTTTAACACATAACTATTATTATTATTATTCTTCCACATAAATACACAGTAACTGCTATTTGTCCAACCAGAACACTATAAACTTTTCAAATATCTTTGTGCAATACTAAATAAAAAAAAAGTAACAAATAATTTATTATATTCACACTGTTGATTACTTTGATCCTTAACTATAAATATGAAATGATGAATTCCAAAAACAGGAAATTATTAATTAAAGTCAAACTGTTAATTACTTTGATCCTAAATCTTAAATATGAATTAATGAATATATGAAAAAGGAAATTATTCATTATTCCAATCTGTTAATTGCTGAAGTAAATAATTAAAAGTAATAAATTTGAGAAAGGGTAACAAAGTTTCTTTACATTTGCTACTGCTATGCTTCCCATGCATCTCCAAAAAATTGCATAATCTGTAGTTAATAAAAATAGTTTGCATTAACTGGTCAAATATCTAAGTAGGTAAACTGTAAGTAGTTTTTGCTGTTAAAAAAAAAAAAAAAAAAAAAAAAAAAAAAAAAAAAGAAAAAAAAAGTCAGTCTGATAGAAAGATGAACGAATTCTTTCAATAAATTGCATAGAAGTTTTTACTTTTTTTTAAATGTATGCTTTTTTAACAAAGTTCATAAAACAATGAAAGAGAAGTTATTTAAAAAGAAAAATAATTATATATATATATATATATATATATATATTTTGTATATAAAAAGAACAAATTGCAAGATAAATTTTGCACTTTAACTATTAATTATTTTTATTAACAAAAAAAAAAACAGTTCTAATTTTAGAAACATGTTTACAAGCTTTTATTTCAAAAAAAAAAAAAAAAAAATTTAAAAATAAAATAAACATTAAAAATAAATTAGCTGGATTAGACTTCGAAGAAGATAAATAAATAAAAAGAAAGATAATAAAAAAAAAAAAAATTAAATCTTAATTTATTTGAAATTATTCCCTGATATTTACATTTTTGTGTAACCCTGTTTTTGATTGGACAAACATGGAAGTTCAATCGACCAATGGGATTCGCAGATACAAAAAAAAAAAAAAAAAAAAATGGTAGGGAGTTTGATTTAAAATAACTATACAGAAACACGGGTAATCATGCATGGATTTAAAAAGTTAACTAAAAGTAATTAATGAAAATTTAGGAAGGTAAATGAATTAGAATGAGATTTAATTAAATTTATCCTAAGGTTATGAATTAAGGAAAAGAAAAAACACAGAAATTTTCTTCAAACTGCAGAATGACACTGGATAATGTATATAACTTTTAAACGCACAACAGTTTTTTTTAAACGTACATCCAGAACGTCAAACTATACAAATAACAGAGCTTACAGATGGGAACATGGAGGGCAGGTGATATATATCTATATGTTTATATTTCAATCTTATTATCTGTGCCCTCCAAATCGCAGGCTTCATTTTTCCCTTCGCCAATCTGCTGTTCCACTTGACTTAACATCAACTTTTGCAACATGTCTAAATCCGTCTCTCCGCGCTCCACCGAATTCGGAATAACACTGACACCTGGGTCAAGGTCAAGGTCGAGGTCACTAGCACCACCTTCGTCCAGGTCAGTAGTTATTGAAGACACCTGTGCACTGCCACTCATACAAACGTCATCACCACCGCCACCACTGCTGTTGTCGCAGAGGTTGCCTTTCGCGGGTGCATCGGCCACAACGTTGTCATTCTGCTGCTGTTGCGATGCGACCGCGTCACTGTTTTTTCTCTTGCTGGCGACGGTGGAGGAAGAGTCACTGAATATTTCCGACGTCTCGACGTCGCTCTGCACTTTTTCCAAAACGTTGTTGTTGTCGGAAACGTCGACATTCGCAATGCTGTCGGGAACGTCGTGGTAGTTTTCATCACCATCGCTGTCGCTACTCCGCGTGTGCTGTTCCTTATCATCATCAACATTGTCATCGTCGTCGTCATCGACTTCGACAACATCTTTATCGACATCACTTTGTCGTTCTTTTTGCGAATCGTCTATCACCTCCGTCTGTCCACTTTCTTTCTCCGATTCGTTAACATCGTCGCCCTCCGCAGAATTTTTCTTTTCCGATTCGCCGACTGCTTTGCCGTCCATCGAGTCCTTCTTTTCTGATTCACTCGTCTGCTCGTCATCATCCTTCGAATCGACATCCAAGTCGGTCACCGATTCCGCGAACGCAGAGTTTGTTATTACAGTAGTCGCCCTTACGACCGTCTCGTTTGATTCGTTAGACATGAGACTCAGAACCTCCGAGTCAGATATTTCATCGGCTTGGGGGCGAAGCACGCCTGCGTCACTCATCATTTCTCGGGCTTGCTCAGAAATATTTGTCACAATTTCTAAGAAAATAGAAGAGAAAACCAGAGAACATTAGTGTGTGTATATATATATATATATATATATATATATATAAAATATAAAAAAAAAACAACAAAACAAAAGACCCCAGTAAATAAATTAATGAATAAATAAATAAACAGACAAACAAATAAAATCAACAAACAGACAAATACTTAAATAAATACAAAAAATAAAAAAAAAAAAAATAAAAAAATAAAAATAAACATACACCCCTCCACAAAAAAAAACATAAAAAAAATATAAATAAAAAAAATAATAAACAAACTAAACTAAAACAAACCAAACAAACAAACATACAAAACAAACACACACACAAACACACACAAAAACAACCCAACACTAAAGAAAGAGAAAACTAAAAACTGTCGTCACTGACCATCCACTGTTTCCTCGCTTTCTGTGCCGGCTGCTTCGTCCTCCGCTGTCTCCGAGATGGATGATGCGACGGACACAAAGCTGGCCGGGCGACTCTGTGGGCTTGGCATGACCCCCATCGCGGCGCGCTGCAGCTCCCTCAACTTGTTGAGCCTCGCCTGCGCCTCCCTCAACTCTTCTCTCAGACGGCCTTTCTCGTCATCCCTGCTGTTCACTGCAGCCTGACACAGAAATGTTTTATTTATCATAAGAATAAAATAATACTTATATTATATATGAGAAGTATGAAGATAAAACAGTACCAGTGTTATATATGTGAGAAGTATAAAGATAAAATAGTACCAGTGTTATATGTGAGAAGTATAAAGATAAAACAGTACCAATTATATATGAGTATAAAGATAAAATAGTACCAGTGTTATATGTGAGAAGTATAAAGATAAAATAGTACCAGTGTTATACATGAGAAGTATAAAGATAAAACAGTACCAGTGTTATATGTGAGAAGTATAAAGATAAAATAATAGAGGTGTTATATACGAGAATTATAAAGATAAATAATTTGTTGTATATGAGAAGTATAAAGATAAAATAGTACCAGTGTTGTATATGAGAAGTATAAAAATAAAATAATACTGGTATTATATATGAGAAGTATAAAGATAAAATAATAGTGGTAATATAAAAGAGAATTATGAAGATAATTTAATATTTACATTATATATGATAATTATAAAAATAAAACAAAATACTGGTATTATGTATGATAATTAAAAAAAAAAAATAATACTGGTATTATATATGAGAAGAATAAAGATAAAAATAAAATACTGTATATGAGAATTATAAAAATAAACCCTGTATAAGTACAAAAAATATAAAATTAAAATAATATTGGTATTATATTACAAGATTTACATAGATTATTATTTATATGAGAATTGTAAAGATACTATGGTTGAGCATTATGAAGTTTCTATAAAGAGATTTATAGATACACACAAGTATTATTTAGTTTTTATAAATGAGAATCACTATAGTATTAAAAACAAAAATAACAAATAACAGAGGTATAAAATATGAAAATTATAAACATATTATCAATGAGAATTATAAAAATATTAAATTAGAAAAGTTTTGGTGTTTTAATATGAGAGTTATACAAAATAACATACATGAAAATTGCAAAGATATTATTATATATGAGAATTATAAAGACATTGTATATGAGAATTATAAAGACATTATAATATGAGAATTATAAAACATTATATATGAGAATTATAAAGACATTGTTTATATGAGAATTATAAAGACATTATAGATGAGAATTATAAAGACATCATAGATGAGAATTATAAAGACATTATAGATGAGAATTATAAAGACATTGTATATGAGAATTATAAAGACATTATAGATGAGAATTATAAAGACATTATAGATGAGAATTATAAAGACATTATAGATGAGAATTATAAAGACATTACATATGAGAATTATAAAGAATTAACAAGGTATTATAAAACATGGTGTGGAGAAGATGCAAGATGAACCAGATTTGTGAGGACTTACCAGTAAATTAGTTAAGATGAGGTTCATCCTTGTTGCCATGTCTCTCAGTTGTTCCATTGGAATTGGGATTGGCAACTTCTGCTGGTCGCCTTTAGGTGACGCTGCTGATGTTGAAATTTGAAAATTAAACTCAAAATACATTAATAATAATAAAAAAAAAAATAAAAAAAAATATATATCATGAACAATATTGTGACAATATCCTTAGCATTATGATCAGTCTTAAGAAATAAAATTCACAAAAAAAAAAAAAAAAAGATTTAAAAAATTTAAAAATTTAAAATTAGTCTATTGATGAATTCTGTTTCTGCATGCTATGTCAAACAACATGCATTTTGGTAAATTTCTTCTTTCAAACTTATCAGGGTGAAAACATTAACAAATTAAAAAAAAAAAAAAAAAAAAAAACATTAATCAGGAATGAAAACAGTAAAAAAAAAATGTTTTAAAAAAATCATTGATGCAGTTAAGGAATGAAACAAACTGAAACATTCAAGGAATAAAGAATTGAAACATTCAAGGTATGAAACGAAACAAAAATTTGTTTAAAAAACAAACAAACCATTTAACTAGTAATGTAAACTGCATTCATTAAAACACTATTTATTCATTAATATTTTTATTTTTTTTCTTTATAATTTTGTTAACTTTATAATTTTTCCCATCACCACTGCAGATATATTGTATTCAGGTATTTTTTTTGTTTTTATTATAAATATTTTGCGTTCCGTAACCATAGATACCCCAAATTCCATGTTTTTGTCAGCATGCAAGAAAAAAAAAAAAATGTTTATACAATAAAATAGTAATTTATTATAAACATATATCTAAATATAAAAATAAAATTACAAAAAATGTATTTGTATTAATGCACTGCCCCAAATTTCACCATTGGTTTCAATTTTATTTGCTGGCTTTTTATTTATTTATTTTATTTTATTTTTTTCATTTATTTTGTCATCTTAATAATAATAATAATAATTCACGGAATAAAAGATTTAATAATAATAAAAAAATACAATAAAAAAAAAAAAAAAAATTATTCCTTTATATTCCCAAAACACACATACATAAAAAAAATAAATAAATAAATAAATAAATAAATAATAAAAAAAAATGAATCGCTACATGGATAAAAGCAAATAACAATCAGAAAACCAATCTGGTTTTCAAAACATTTTGAAATTTAGAGTAACAAATTAAATTTACTTGTTTAAATTCAGAACTGTACTATACAAAAATGTGCTTATGTGCTTAACTACCAGTGTGAATCTAGGATCTATATTAGTATCGCTTCACTCCGAATTTTTAATATGTGAATATAATTTTGAAAGATTTAATATTTGAAATGAAGTCACATGTGAAGTTCTGTAAAAAAAGGAAGTTATACATCAAGCAGAGATTTAGAAAGCGTGAAACTGTTAAAAAATGTTTGGAATTTATATAGCTTTAATGGCTATAGCACGACTGTGCTTGTATCTATGTATGTGTGTATGTATATATACATATATATATATATATATATATATACACACACACACATATAAATATATGTAAGTGTAATTAAAAGTTATGTGTATTTTTAAACATATTTAACAGATATCTTTTTAAACAAGAATTTTGATGATTACATTCTATCAATAATATATTTACTCCTCAATATTTTATACTTCAAAAACTTATTTTTAATTAATTATATATTACTTAATATTCTTTATTTTATTTTTGATATAAATAAATAAATAAATAAATAAATAAATAAATTAAATAAGACATTTTACGGATGTTAGTTATATAAATAAATAAAAAAAAAAAAATATATATATATATACACACAAATAAATAAAAATAAACAAAGAAATAAAGCAAACCCCCCCAGCCCGACCCAACTCCACCTGTTGTGAAATATTAAAACAAGAACACGACTAATGCAAACAGAAAAGAGTTTCTATCTAACTGTGTTGAAACGTGAGGCAGGCATCAATGTTAAAACAAAGTACACATACTGTCAGAATCTGATGGGGTGAGGGAGTTAGAACGGGAATTAAGGAGACTCATCAGCTGATTGTTCTCTTCCAGAGACCTCACAATGATTTTGCGATACTCCTGATCATCATCATCATCATCATCAATCACTTGGCCAATCAAACCCTGCCAAGAATGCCAGTCATAGATAACATGTTATCTTTTTAGTTTTGGTTAATTTTAATCAATTAATTCACTGTTTTTTTTTCAATTTTTCTTATTTTATGTGGGTTTTAAAAAAAAAAAAATTTTTATTTAAATGTAGAAATATTGCTATAAATTAAATTTATTATTATTTTCTTCATTTTATTCGTTCTTCAACTTTTTGTGCAATCATGAACATTTTTGGTCACTTTAAATACTTAAATGTTTTCTTTATTTTATTTAAATAGTCTTTAAACTTGAACACATTTACTGTTTCTTTCTTCTATTTATCTTTAATTTTTTTTGTTATTTATACATGGAAAATACTTAATATTACTATATTTTTTTATTTCATTTAATTTTTTTTTTTTTCACATGGATATATCTTTCATTTTAAATTCTTTATTATTTATTCAATTTATTTATTTTTAAACTTTGAATTTACACATTATATAGCTTATAATTTAAAAAATATAACTATTTCTTCTTGTACTTAATTTTAACATTTTTTTAAAAATGTAAACATGGAAATGCTTGTATTTTTAAATGCTTTATTATGTCTTCATTTTATGTAATTTATTTTTAAACTTTTCATTTACACATTATATAATAATAATAAAAAAATTATAATTTCTTTCTTTTATCTTATTTAAACTTTTTATTTATTCAGTGTTATTTGTTTTTACACATTATATGTCAAATTTTACAAAAACAAAAATTTCTTTCTTTTATTTTATTTAAACTTTTTATTTACACATGGCGGCGACATTAAAAATATCAAATTATTATAAATTTATAATTTACTCAATTTATTTATTATTAAACTTTTTATTTATCATTATATATTTAATTTAAAAACAAAAATTTTTTAAAAAATCGCCACTATATTTTTCTTTTATTTTATTAAAACTTTTCATTTATGCATGGAAATATCAAATTATTTTAAACAACCTTAATTTTTAATTGTTTTTTTAAAACTTTTTTTCTTACATATACGTAAATTTTAAAAAAAATTTAACCATTTTTTTTCTTTTATTTCATTAAAACTTTTCATTTAAGCATGGAAATATCAAATTATTTTAAATAATATTCATTTTTAATTGTTTTTAAAAAAAAAAAAAATTCTTTTATTTTATTAAAACTTTTCATTTACGTGTGGAAATATCAAATTATTTTAAATAATCGTCATTTTTAATTGTTTTTTTTTTAAACTTTTTGTCTTACACAGATGTAAATTCTGGCTGGCATTCTCAGTAACTAACCTGTTTGCTGGCTTCGTTGTTTGAACCGGTGGTCAGGTCACGCATTATAGCCTCCCTCTCGGCTAGCAGCGTCTTTATTTGTTCTTCATTCCGTCGCAGTTTCTCTGTTGTTATGACGACAATAAAAATCCAATATGGGTACATCATGCAGAATTACAAACGTGTTAAGACATTTAAATGACAGCGATGCTGTCGTTAAAATTAGTCTGATTAAAGTTAAAAAAAAACAGACAAAACGAATGGCAAAGTAGTAATTTATGATGAAAGAAGGTAAAAAAATATAAAAAAAAACTTTTTTTTTTTTTTTTTAATAAAACAATAAATTTTGGTATTATATTGTGTGACACCATAAAAAAAATAATAATAATAAAATAAAAAAAAATAAAAAAAATAAATAAAACAATCTGTTTGTATGTCACCATACCAAAATAATTAAAGACATTAACAATACAAAAAAAAAAGCAAATCATTTCCTACTGTGGGTTACTCTTTCTTACATTAGCAGTAAAGGATCTTTTAAATCCACCTTCCCAGAGAAAGGAAAACTCAAACCACAGCCTTTAATTATCATGCTATGAGGATGCGGTTGGAACGAGACATTTATTTAAACAGTCTGTAAAGAGGATAATCTGACAGTTTGTGAGGGCAACTGCTAGAATGGGAAATTTATTTCTGTATCCAGTAAGGTTTGATCCACTGTACTCTAAGCACCAAGATGGAATGTGATCCAATTTAATATGTTTAATTATTTAATGTGTATCTCAGATTATGGTTAAGCAGGTGGCTTGTGACAGGTAGGTTCTGGGTTCAAATCCTACTACAGTCTTGACATAGTGATGATTTTTTTTTTTTTTTTTAATATTTATAATGGGTTTAATAAAATAATTGTCTCAGCTTAAAAAAAAACTTTCCTAAATTCAAAGAATTCTTTAAATATTTTTTTTTTTTGAAATTGACTACAAAAGGTCAAGAGTATAATAGAATATTATAAATAAATACATAAAAAAAATATTTTATAATCCAGAACTTTAAAAAAAAAAAAAAAAAAACTTTTTATATATCAGTTTAAAAGCAGAAACACTTAAAAATTATTTGCTTTCAACCTAAAATTATTATATTATATTTTATTATTATCATTATTATTATTATTATCATTATCATTATTTATCATTATTATCATCATTATTATTACTGTGTATTTATGTATTTTATTATTTAAAATGATAAATCTTAAAATATTAAAAGACTGCAAGGTAAAGAAAAGCCCCAAGACACTTGAAATAGAACAGAACAGATTAAATATAAAGAGAATGTGCAAATTCAAAAATTCTTTCTATAAGATATGCTACAAGCATCAATCAAAAGCTTTGTATTTAGTAAATAATCATAAAATAAATCAATCAATGTAGCTATGCATAAATGACTGACTGGCTGGCTGGCTGAATAGATAGATGGATGGATGAATAGATAGATGGAAGAATGAATGTTTTCTCTTCCCTTTAGGTCTGTATAATCTACTCTTTGTTTCATTTTTGTCTCAACATCTGTCCTTTCTCTCTCTCTCTCTCTCTCTCTCTCTCTCTCTCTCTCTCTCTCTCTCTCTCTCTCTCTCTCTCTCTAATCTAGATCTATTAATATTTTCTACTGACTATTTAACAAAATTTATTGTTTTTGTTTAAAACTGTCTAACTAGACAAGCAACAAACAATAAAAATGTCTTCCTACACTGTTTATGTAAAATTGCACACTATTTAATCATTTCCCTTTTACCTAACCTTTAACAGTCTTGAACTATTTCATTATTGATTACTTTAAGTGTTTTTTTTGTGTTTTTTTTACTATTTATAATACTCTCTATTTATTTCAGTGTTTAACCCACTTTAACAACTTTCAAACTCAAACCTACTGCATTTTTTATTTACTCCATCTACTTTTGAAATGTTCCATTAATTTCCTCTATTTACTTTCAGTAATCTTTCATTTATTTATCATTTATCCTTCGTACTTATGGACTATTACATTATTTCCCCTTAGCTTTGCTCCACAATTTGGAAATATTTATATTTATTCCCTATCCGCCCACCATTTCTATTTTTATGCCTGATTATTTACGGGTTTTCCCCAGTGTCTAATTATAGTATAATTGTTTCTTAAAGCTACACTATTAATTAGTCTTACTAATTTGCCATTGTTCTGTCTATTAAAGCAACTAGATTTGAATTTAACAAAAATCCCAGATAATTATGCAAATTAAATACCATAAGTCATGCTAATTTATGTAATCAAATGAAAATTAAAAACTGAAGTATGCTAAAAGGCAAGCACCAAACTGAAAAGTAATATTGCATTATCCAATGCTGTTATGATTAAAAATGCCAAAACTATCAAAGCAGAAATAAAAATGTATTAAAGAAAAATAATAGTCATAATAAAAAAATTAAAATAAAGTTCAAAATATATTAAAAACATTAAAATAATCAGCATATAAATAAATTAAAAAAAAAATCTAATCATTATTAAAATTATTTTAGTTTACATTTCAAGCAATTTGTCAGCAAATTATTATTTAAAATAAATAAATAAATAAATAAATAAATAAATAATTATTATAGAAAAACTTTTGCTGGCACTTGAAATGTCAAAATTTGTTTTCATATTTTAAATGAAATTAAAAACAAATCACAAAAAATTATATTAAATTATCTGTAATTTTGTGTTTAATATATTCTTATTTATTACTTCTTTTTTTTTTAAAGTGTAATAAAATAAAAATAAATAAGAAAAAAATAAATAGTCAGTAAGAATTTATCTAAATATAATTATTTAAGAAATAAAATATATAAGAAACTATCAGAATTATTTTTTAGTTTAAACAAGACTACTCCTTAAAGTTTTATTTAATAAATAAATAAATAAATAAATAATTATAATAAAGAAAACAGATAAAATATGCAGCCATGCAGTGACTAAAGCCATGTGTCAAATTTAAAAATAAACTCAAAATAACAAAATAAACCAAATAACTGTTAGAAAATAATTTTTAAAAACTATCGGCTATTTATAAAATAATAAATAAATTTCAGAATAAAAAATTAGCAAAATTTAAAGTATAATATGCTTAAGAAATGAGAAAAAATAAAAAATAAAAAAAATAAAAAATAAAAAATTATAAGCAGAAAACAAAGTCTATAGGTAATAATAATAAAAATACTATGTGCCCAGTTTCAAACCACTGATAAATGTGATTATTTCAAAAATAATTTAAGAATAATATTAAAACGTAACACCACCTTTAATATTAAGGATAAAGAGAGAACCCTAAAAGTTAAACAATAAATTTAAAAGAGAAATGTTAAATAAATATATTACAAAAACGAAACCTGATCACTGGAAACGTAATAATAAAACCCGAAACAGGCCCCTCAACCTCTTACCCACTAAATTATTAATGTAGTTATAAATATGTAGGTATGTGTGTATACATTTCTGTAATTTTTGAGTGCATGCATGGTTTTATGTATGTGTATATATACTTTCTTAGCAAGACTGAGTTGTATAAAAATTAATGAAAATAAAATTAAAGTAGGTTTTAAACTCAAACAGGGATACACATAATCAGTAACGCATTTGTCTAAATTCATTCATGAAAATTAAAAAAAAAAACTTCAATTCTAACATTCTCAGGATGAGGATAGAAAATAACAACAGACTTTTGTATTTAAATTAAAAACAGGCAGTAAAAAGGGATAGGTAATTAAAAAATAAAATTTAACTAGATTAAAAATACTCAGTTAATCATTAGAAATTAAATTCTGTATGTGTAACTAGTTAAATAAAGAAATTATTCATAACTTATATATGCAAAAAAACTTAAATTGTAGTTTTAACAACTTTATCTAATATTAAGATTTAATAATAAATAAATATTATTATTATTATTAGAACTCAAACATAACAAACCATTCTTCAACATATGAAATAAAAAGCTAAATTTATACCATTAAAAGCTGCATTGAGATAATACTGATTATATATTAGCTATATTTTATAATAATAATAATAATAATAATAATAATAATAATAATAATAGTAATAATAATAGTAATAGTAATAGTAATAATAGTAATAATTATATATAAACTATTACTAAAAAATGATATAAAATTACCCATAGGTGAAAAAACAGGTTCGGCCATGTTGGTTACAGGGTTAGAGATGTCAACTTCGTCAGGCTGTATGAGATGTTGCTCAGCTTCAGAAACCTGGTAGACATCAGCCACTTCGGCATTGTTAACTGACCCCAGGCCAGTTGGACGAGCTGAGTCTGGTTTAGGTTCCACTGTCCGAGGCTCGGCCTTCTGACTGACCGGTTCTCTGAAATAAATAAATAGATAAATAGATAAATAAATACATAAATAGATAAATAAATACATAAATAGATAAATAAATAAATAGATAAATAAATAAATAAATAGATAAATAAATAAATAAAATATAAATAGATAAATAAACAGATAAATAGATAAAAATAAACGAATAAAAAAAAAAATAAATAAAAAAATAAAATAAAATAAAAATATAAATAAATAAATAATTAAATAGTTAGACAAATGGATAAATAAATAAATGAATAAAAGATAAACAGATAAATAATTAAACTAATAAATAAATAAATAAATAAATAAATAAATAAATAATTAAATAAACAAATAAACAAAGAAATAAATTAATGTTTTTGTCCAGCTAAAGCTGATCATGTGACTGATTTTCTTAGGCAGGGATGTACTGGACAGACTTATTTACGTTCCAATCTAGTTACAGACAATCACATGACAGTAGCTGTTTTCAGACACCGATATACAAACAGACATACTTTCATTAAAATCAAGTTATAACTGGTTACACGAGAATGATTTCCTTGGATTTGGATAAAGGGGCTACAGACAGAGACAGACCGACAGAGACACGACAGACAGAGACCGACAGACAGAGACCGACAGACAGACCGACAGACAGACAGGCAGACAGACAGACAGACTTACTTGTGTTTAGTTATGGTGGATCGAATCAGGGTGATTTCCTCGGTCTGTGTTGTTGGCCGCATGTTGCTAATGGAGGGAAAGTTCGAATTCTGCTTCTTGTGTTCATCTACGAGGTCATTGATATGTTTTAACCATCTGAGAAAACAAAATGAAATTACAGTTACGTAAAGTAATGTAAAGTTACATAAAGTAATGTAAAGTTATATAAAAATAACGTAAATGCTATATAAAGTGACGTAAAGTTACAACAAGTAATGTAAAAGTTACATACAGTAACGTAAATATCACATAAAGTAATGTAAAGTTACATGAAATAATGTAAAGGATACATAAAGTAACATGAAAGTTAGATAAAGTAAACTTACGTAAAGTAATATAAAGTAACACAAAGTAATGTAAAGCTACATAAAATAATGCAAAGTTACATAAAATAACTAAAAATACATAAAACAATGTAAAGTTATGTAAAGTAGGATAAAAGTTACATAAAGTAACGTAACGTTGCATAAAGTAACCACGTCACAGTTCACTGCTTAATCTTGAATCATATGAAATAAAATACACTTAAGACTTGTTTTGATGTGATGGGGCACATTTTGGTTACTACAAATATTAACTAAGAAATACTCACTTTTTCCTTTGGTCCTGAGATTCAGCTACAAACTCATAAATTTGAGGTCCAATTGCAGATGTATTTACAACAAAAAAGGCTTTTTTATCTGTAAAAATAAAATAAAAATATGTATCCATATTGTGATGACACAGAATATTGTGACAAGAGATGACTGAACTTAATGAGTCATTTAAAGGGTAGTAAAAGTTTGGAACGTTTTGCATAAACTTAATGTTTTGCTAAATCACTTTGTCTTATAATTTAATATCTGAAAATTGGCTTTATAAGTTATTAATTTATATTTGTTAGATACAGTTTTATTCCTTTCTTTTCTCTGCTTATTTCACACACACACACACACACACACACACACACACACACACACACACACATATCAAAAATGAAAAATACAAGAAAATGAAACTGAATCTGTTAAATACATTTTCATTCTTCATATTTCGTTGTTTGTTTTGTATTTTAAATACTGGTCTTGGTCCGGGAAAAAAATGGCATTATAAGTGTATAAATTTATATCAAACTTTAAATACACTTTCTTTCTTTAATTTTAAGTGTTTATTTTATAGTTTATAAATCTATATATATTTGGTCCAGAAAACTGAATCGTATCAAGTCTGAAGCTTGCCAGATAAACATTCCGGCACATGTGTTAAATTTCAAAAACTGAAAATTGGGCTTCATCCAGAGATCTGTGTTCCCCCCCTGCCCCCAGACCCTAGCTTGCCAAGATGTACACTGTCAGGTACTACCTGTAATATGAATTCCAAACTGAAAACAGTAATGTTTTTCTTCATTTTTTTTTTTCATTTTTTTTAATTTTTTTTTTTTAACTTACCTACGGCGACATTTCGTGCTAACAGGTTTCTGATCTGCAACACGGGACTGTGGGTGTAGCTGTACTTCTCTTTGGTGTCCTTGCCGTCCCTGTCCTTCGTGTCCCCCCTCGCTGACAGGTTGATCTGACCCAGGACAAGCTTGTCGTCCTGTTTCTGCAGCAACACGAGGATGTCCTCGAACAGAAGCACGTGGACGTCCATGAGGCGATTCGGTCGCAGCCTCCACATCAGGTGATCGTCATGGACTAACTTGTGCTGAAGTAAGTCTAGTTTCTGTAAAAAAATAAATAAAAATAATAATAAATAATAAATAATAATAAATAATAATAAATAATAATAAAAAATAATAAATAATAATAAATAATAATAAATAATAATAAAATGAACAGGACTAATTTGTGCTGAAATAAGTCTAGTTTCTGTAAAAAAACAAAACAAACAAAATAAAATAAATGATATGATAATCAATATCAGTAATAATAATAATAATACTAATGATGATTATGCAGTAGTAGACGTAATAATAACAGTAACAGAAATAATAATAATACTAGCAATAATATTATAAATAAATATAAAAATACTAATAATGATAATACTATTAAATAAATACTTAAACACATGCATAAATAGTAACAATAATAATAATAATAACAATAATAATAATAATAATAACAATAATAATAATAATAATAATAATAATAATAATAATAATAATAATAATAATAATAACAATAATAACAATAATAATAATAATAATAATAATAAATAATAATAATAATAAGAAAAAAAAGATACGCATACAGACACACACACACACAAATCAAAAACAAACCGACAAATACGACAATTCTGCCAATCATTTCTTCATCATTTTACAACTCTCCCCCCTCCAAAAAAAACCCCACCCCACTGTCACACAAACACTTTACACACCTTAAGCTCCTCTACGGCAGGGTCGTTGGAGTTTTCTATGGAACGTTTGTCGAGGCGTTTCTGCATGTCTTTGAGTCGGTGGTAGTTTTCACATTCCTTCACAGCCTGGTTCACGTACGCCAGGATAGCTTTGCTCTTTTCTTGTGCTACTTTTAAGTGTTCATGCTTCTTCCGAGGAAGCTGTAATTAATTGTTTTGTTAAATAAGTTTAAAAAAAATATATATATATTTTAAATAAAGTGTTGCTTGTGGATCAGAAGTGTGTGTTAATAAACCATGGATAGCACATCTAATGTTCACACAGTTGTGTACAGACACACACACCGATACACATACATACATACATATACACATCTCTCTCTCTCTCTCTCTCTCTCTCTCTCTCTCTCTCTCTCTCTCTCTCTCTCTCTCTCTCTCTCTCTCTCACAAACACACACACATCAAAAAGTAACTGAAGGAAAATATGTTTTAAAAAAAAATGCATTTTAGTTTTTTTTTTATTAATTAAAAATATTATACAGTATTTTATTCAAATGTAAAATATTAAAAAGCATTTAACTAAAATGTAAATACAGTTTATCAGAATGTAATACACAGCAAACATTATCAAAATGTAAAATACATTTTAACAGTGAGTACTTCATTAAAATGAGTTTTGTTTTTAACTGTAAGTGTTTTATTAAAACCTGTAGATTTAAAAATTTCACAACCCCAACACACACACACACACACACAGAGACACACAAAGACACACATACATAGGACTCATATTTTAAGAGCCAGTCTATAAGCAGGGTGTGTTGTATTAATACCTAACCTGACTATATTTTTAATATTTACTCTGAACACACTTACTTTGAGTGTATTTTAAGAGCTGGTCTATAAGAAGCGGGTATTGTATTAATACATAACCTGTCACTTACTTTGAGTGTATTTTAACAGCTGGTCTATAAGAAGTGTGTGTTGTATTAATACATAACCTGTCACTTACTTTGAGTGTATTTTAACAGCTGGTCTATAAGAAGTGGGTATTTTGTGAGCCGCTGCATCTGTGTTGGAATCAGATTTTTGAGCTGGTCTATAAGAAGAGTGTGTTGTATTAATACATAACCTGTCCTCCTGTTTAAAGTGTATTTTAATAGCTGGTCTATAAGAATAGTAATAATAGTTAATAATAATAGTCAATAATAATTTGAGTGTATTTTAATAATGGTCTATAAGAAAGGGTATTGTAATAATACATAACCTGTAACAGTTTGAGTGTATTTTAACAGCTGGTCTATGAGAAGTAATAATTTTGTGAGCAACAACATCTGTGTTAATCAAATCTTTGAGCTCAAATAAGAGTAGTAGTAATTCATAATAGCCTCCTGTTTAAAAAATAATAATAATAATAGTAATAATAATAATAGTAATAATCTTAATAATAATAAAAAAAAAAAAAAAAAAAAATAATAATGAAACTAATAGGAAACCAAAATACCCATCTAATAGTAAAGTTTATCCTTGGTTCTAGTATTTAATCAATAAAAACATTAATAAAACAATGATAACAATAAACCAAACTTTTAGTAGTAACATCCATCATCATAATAAGAATTGATAAATATTGCTGTAATTTTTATTTAAACGTCCTGATTCAAAAAAAAAAAAAAAAACAAAAAAAAAAGAGAAATAACAAGACCAGTGTCCCATTAAGGAACTGGGAAAGTCTTTATCCTTGGTTCTGTTTTTTATCACTAAAAAAGTTTGGTTTCGAAAAACTCACATCAACCTTGTCTGAACTTTTCCCTGCCTCTATAAAACATCCAACCAATTTTGAAATTTTTAAAATTGCTGTAATTTTTCTAAGTAAACTGAAACCAGTTTTTAAATAAACAAATAACAACAACAACAACAAACTGAAACCAGTTTTAAATATTTAAATAAAATTCAGTCTAAGTCCCAACTGAAACCAATTTTTAAAATACTTTAAATGAAATTTGGTTTAAGTGAACTGAAATTAATTTTTTAAAATACTTTAAATGAAATTCCCCTGTCTAAGTGAAACTGAAATTAATTTTTAAAATATTTTAAATAAAATTCAGTCTAAGTGAACTGAAATTAATTTTTAAAATACTTTAAATAAAATTCAGTCTAAGTGAACTGAAATTAATTTTTAAAATATTTAAAATAAAATTCAGTCTAAGTGAACTGAAATTAATTTTTAAAAATTTTAAATAAAATTCAGTCTAAGTAAACTGAAATTAATTTTTAAAATGTTTAAATGAAATTCAGTCTAAGTAAATTTTTTTTAAAATGTTTAAATAAAATTCAGTCTAAGTAAACTGAAATTAATACAAAAAAAAAAACATGTTTAAAAGAAATGCTGGCTATTGGCTTGTTACTGTGAATTATGAAATTACGATATTGCTAATAAAAAAATAAAAATAAAAATTGCAAAAAAAGAGAGAGAAAAGAAAGTAAATTAAAAATATGGCTAAAGTAAATAAACAAATAAAATAAATGAATTAATAAAATAAATGTAATAAAATAAAATAAATGTAAAAAAATAAAATAAAACACCAGAAATGAAATGAAACAAAACAAAACAAAACAAAACAAAATAAAATAAATAAATAAATAAATAAATAAATAAATAAATATTCGGACAGAATTATAATTAAATGAACAATGATATATAAAAGACACACAATAAATAAACAAATAAATTATACACATATTAATAACAATAACAATAACAATAATAATAACAATTCACACTGAAACTTACTCGTCTTAATAAAATATCTCCAACTTGATCAACCACAGGATTTTCTTTTCTTCGCTTTTTCATTTCATTGTTCATACTGCCTGTAATAGTTAAACAAAACATCATTGTATTTCTCTCTGTCTTTTTCTTCTCCTCTCTCTAACTGTCTGTCTGTCTGTCCACATCTATGTATGAGTATGTTTGCATGAACATGTGGGTATCTATAAGGTTCTATATCTGTATGTGTGAGGACAGCTATTTACTATTTAAATTAAATTAAAAACATGCCTGTGTCTCTGTGTGTGTCTAAATCAGTGGACAGCTATAAAGTTAAATTAACCATCAATCTCATAAATATTAAATCGATTAAGATAATTAACAACGTTTTAATTAATCGTCGACACATATTCAGTCTCTAACTGAATTATTAATAAAATTAACCGGTTAAAATGTGTTTTATAAGCTATGTATTAATCACAGCAAAAAAAAAAATCACTGTATTTTAACAATATAGAATACCAAAATGATAAATTATAAATACTAGAATTTAATTATAATTCTTCTTACATTAAAAAAAGACATATCAGGCCATTGTTAGTAAGTGTAATATTGCTCAATTCAAAAAATGATCGTCATCAAGTGATATATCATTCAGATAAAAAAAAACAAAAAACCAAAAAAAAACCAGGTATTGTTATTAAGTTACAACCAATGCAATTTTAAGGTTTTTTTTAATCTAGATATAAAAGGCGTGTGTTACTCACAGTGAAAGACAATCATTTGATCTAGATTGGGAAATAACGCCTTGGCCAGTTCAGACGTCACTCCACCTTCCGCAATCATCAGTCGATGAAACAAACGGTCAAGAATTTTTAAATTTCTCACATGGGCTCTTTCAGTGTAAAACAGTTCTGAGAAAAATAAAAACACACATATATATATATTACCAATTATGGTCATTATAGTTATTTTATTATTATCATTATTATTGTTGATATTATTGTTGTTATTATTATTATTGCTATTGTGATTGTTTATTATTTTTGATATTGTTATTATTTATTATTAACAGTATTATTATTATTATTAAAATTATCATTGCTGTTATTGTTATTCTTGCTTTTATTATAACTCACATTTATTACTGTTGTTATAATATTTTAGTTATCGTAATTATTATTACTATTATTTTTGCTGTTTTTGAAATTATTATTGCTACTTCTGTTACAACATTTTTTCCATTATTGCTGTTATTGTTAGTTTATTTATTGGTATTGTTTTTAATATTATTATTAGAAGTAGTAATACTTTAACTTTTTGTTGTTATTAAAATTAACATCATCATCATCATCATGTTGTTACTGCCACCTTTATCATCATTGTCATTATTATTATTTTCATCATCTTTATCATCATCATCTTTGTTATTTTTATTATTATTGCGAGTGATGACATCATCATCATCATCATCAGAAATGACCTGACAAAAAAACTGTTATTACCATTAAGCACTTCCTGCCTCTTCTTCTCTTTTGGTTTCAGTTTTTTTATCACATCCTCACCCAGCACTGTTTTCAAGGGAGGCAACTCTGTGTCAACTTCGAAATCAGAGTCAGCAGTTATCTCGTTCATGGTTTCCTGAAGCGAGTTTGGACTCTCCAAGCTTCTAAGATGAAAAGAAAATCTACTGTAACAGTGGACTCAGCTGAGGGAATGTACACGAACCATGAGTAACTGAATACATATTAAATAATTAAGTAAATAAATAAATAAATAAATAAATAAAATAAATAAGTTAGTAAATAAACAAAATAATAGATTTCAATCCAATTTTTTTCTTTGGAAATGTGCAGAAATTATCTAAATTTGAAAGCTAATCACCGATTGGACAGACTGGAAGTGGAAGAGCTTCCTGATTGGTTGAGAGCTTTGACAGTGTTGTCATCCATTTCAACATCACTGAAACGAGAAAGAGAAGAAAATCTCACAAATAAACTAAACTTGATCAGTATTATTTATTGTATTACCATATAAACACATAGATATACTGATAAACAATATATATATATAAACAATATTTTATTTAGTTTTAATATTTTCTGTGAGTTTTCAGTGTAAGAATAGTCTTATCAGATTATTCAGTATTTGTAACAAGTCAAAGAACAAACAAACAAAACCACTGACCTCTTTGCTCTTCTTGTTGGACGGTCAGTTTTCTAAATAAAAAAAAGACAAATAAATAAATAAATAAATAAATAAAAAAATAATAATAACAACCACCACCACAACAATAAATATATATATATATGTCTTTTTTTCCCCATATCAAATCTAATTCAAATAAATTCTTGCTCTCATGAATATTTTCTTTTTTTTTTTTTTTTTTTTTCCCCCTTTTCTTTCACTTTATGAAAACTTGTTCAAATCTTGAAAAATATGAATTCTAAGTTAAATTTTGAACAAGTTTATTCTTTACTCAGGAAAATTATTCACTAACAAAAAATACCAAAAAGAAATTTTTGAATGATTAAAAGATGATTTGTGCTTCAGTGTTCATCATTACTGTAACAAACGTACCTCTCCCCTGCCTTTCATACTCTCCGATCTTCCCAAATCTTTACTGAAAGAATGAAAAAAGACGAAGATGTATTACTGACAGGCAGCATAGTACAAAGCTAAAATAAAATACATAAACAATAAATAAATAAATATACATATGTGTATGCAGAATGATGAAAATATATTACTGTTAAACAAGACAGTATGAGGCTGAAATAAAATAAAATAAAATAAAATAAATATATGTGTATGCATGTGTCTATGTGACAGTGTGTTATTTTATACATGTACATATATATATTTGTGTGTGTGTGTGTGTGTGTGTGTGTTTGTGTGTGTGTGTGTGCGTGTTTAAAAAAAGGTATTCAAAACAGAAATAAAAGGTATTTAATAAAAGGAAAAAAGATGAAAAAAAAAAAATGAAAGTAGTAGTAGAACTGCAGAAGTAATTTTAATAATATTAATACTAAAAATAAATAAATAAATAATAATAATAATAATAATAATAATAATAATAATAATAATAATAATAATAATAATAATAATGAATAATAATAACAACAACAACAACAACAATTTTTTTCTTTTTTTTTTAAATTTAAACACTGCCACCAACCTCAACTGGGGGAAGTCCATGCTTTTGTCAGCGGTCATCTTTTCGGGTGGACCGTCCTTCTCGTAGCGGTCGATGATGCTCTTGACTGAGTGACCAGGAGGCAGGCCAGCTATTTTGGAAAGTATGACGTCTGCAGTGAGGTATGGAAGGACATATACAAACATGAAAGCCAACACCACATGCCAAGCGACACAACAAAGCAGGGGCCAGCAATAATCACAATTAGGGTGTAGAAGTGTGGGTGTGTCTGGGTGTGTGTGTGTGTGAGTGTGTGTGTGTTTTGTTTTAAGTAATTAAAAAATACAAAAAGAGTTAATTTTACAAATTTTTAATTAACGTTTAATTTGGATAAGATTTCGATACTATTCTGATTTATTAATATATGATTAATTCTTTTTTTTTTTACTCTTTATTAAAATTATGTGATGGTATAGTTTCTGGTATGTAACAAAAATTATTCAAATGTTCATGTTTAAATTGATGTTTTGCTTCTTATTATATTATTGCAAATTTTCAGATATTTTAAAATCTATTTTATTTATTAACAACATTAAAATATATTACTGCTGGCCCATCAAAATTATCACATGCATTAAATATTACAAATAATATACACAAAGGTGTTTCCTGGATATTACACTTACATATTTACTCAGTTACTCATTCTTCACTACTTAAATGTTGCTCATTTATACGTATCAAATTCTGATACAAGAATTTTGATTAATAAATAAAAACAGGTAGAAGATATCCAGAAAACACAAAGATATATCAGGAAAACAGTTAACTTAAAATGTGAGACTTAAAGAAGAACTCTGTTAGAAAAGTGTTGTATGCAAATAAATATTACTTATATGTGTGTGTGTGTGACCCATTGCACAGAATCATGTCTTAAGTCATGTTTTTAACTCAATAAGCTTTTGTTTTTGATGCATCATATATCTGTGTATCATAATGCATTCTGTCTTATTCTCAGAAAATAAAGGCATCTAGTAAATAACTGTATTAATAAAAGTACTCTAAAAAAAAAAACCTTAGGATTAATATCTATTGATTTTATCACTGGATCAAAGAGATAAGGCTTGCATAAAGACATTTTTTAAACAAATTATCAAAATAAAAATATTTGGTTTTGTGACTCGATTCAGTGTGATGGGTCACATATTCATTATGAATGACTCTCTAGGATCTTAATTGTTGTAAATAAAACTTTAAATTGAAACTTAATTAAAGTAATTTGAGATATGTAGGATTTTACTTACTTACTTACTTACTAATTTGAGATATGTAGGAATTTTACTTACTTACTTACTTACTTACTTATTTATTTATTTATTTATTTATTTATTTCATATTTTCTATTTACAAATGGAAACAAATGTTTTCTTATAGATTTCCAGAAGGCAAAATATTAATAATAATAATAACAATAATAATAATAATAATAATAATAATAAAAACAACAACTACAAATAATAATAATAATAACAATAATAAATAATAAAAACAGTAACAACAAAAACAACAATAATAATAACAATAACAATGATTAAATAACAACACTAACAAAAACACTTTGATATTTCAGGGGAAAATAAGTACATAAATAATAATTGTAAAAATAATGAGTGCAGAAGAAGGGTTGAAAATATGTTTTACAAAAAACGGCAACATAAGCTATAATTCTGCAGCTTGGGATTATAATACTTATAGATTATTAAAAAAAAATTTGTGTCAGTACAACATTAAATACAGCCTGTTTGTGTAATATGTAAAACTAATATGTAAATACATATATAGATTACAGATTATAGATTATATTAGCAACTTGTTAATTACAATTCACTGATTAATAAGATTAATATACAAAGATGGCTTATAATAAATAACATATAAATTCTCATGAATATTTAATAAATAAATTGCTAAACAATGAAATAACATAATAAAAAAATCATTTTATACTAAGTAAGGTTTTACAAGGAAAGAAAAAAATTATCTTTTATTTCAAATTATAAAAATTAAATTTTAAAATATTATTCTTTACCATTATTTTATCCAAATACTTTACACTAGAAACACCATTATGTTATGGAAACACAGGAAAATATTTCTTAAACTTAACAAAATTTTATAAAATATACTTTACTTCTGTTTTATCAAAATCTTTTATGCATCAAATGAAGCATACAGAAATATATCTTTTACTTCAGAATTTAAAATAAATAACAGTAATATCATTCAGAAATACTATTTTATCAAAATCGTTTAAGCAAGAAACAAAGTAAAGTTTGATAAACAATGAAAAATAAAGTGTTATGCTTGAAGTTTTCTACCACTATCACACAGACTGCAAACCAGATACAGAAAGAAAAAAAACGTGTATCTTATGCTTAAGGAATATTTAAAAGATCACTTGCTACTGCTCTATCAAAATCCTTTAAGTTGTCTTATACTAGTCTAGATTTCAAAATGCAATTTTCAATATGAATTACTTTAATCGATAAAAATTAAATACACAAACTGTGTGTGTGTATGTATATATATATATATTTAACACATACATACACACACACATATACATACACAAGCATATACAATAGCATAAATATAACAAGACCCAGTGTCATTCTAATTCTCTTTTAAATAAAATATTTTTCTCTAAAATGATAAGCACCATAAGGGGACTTGATTTCACAATGGTAAACTCAGTAAAAGAAAGAACCAGTCAGAAAACAAAGCCTCTTTAAGATGTCTCTAAAGAGGTGTGTTTTACAGAAAATGTTTCAACCTGTGATAAAGTCAAATGTTTTATTCAGTAACTTAAACACATCTAAACCGATGAGCTGAATGACAACCGAATGTTTCAACCAACAACAGTTAGTATTCTAATGATGAATGAGTACTTTGGTTCATTAAACCAAATGTTTCAACCAATAACCAATGAATGTTTTAATCACTGACAACTGAATGTTTCAACCAACAACTGTTGTTATTTCTACTGATGTCTGAATTTTTCAATCTACAAAACTGAATGTTTCAACCAAAATGTTTCAAGTGAAGAGAAAGTTAATATTTGAAACAAAGATCACAAACATTTCAACAAATGAATCTTTTTAACAACCTACAACATGTTTTAACCAATAACACGTGAATCTTTCAACCAATGAAAGTTAATACACTAATGATGTCTGAACATTTCAACCTATAAAAACTGAATATTTTAACCAATAACTAGGAAATTCTTTTTAATTAAAAAACAAATGTTTTAACCAATTAACACATGAATGTTTCAACCAATTTCAACATAATGTTTCAACTAACAACAGTCAATGAACATTTTAACCCACATAACTGAATATTTCAACAATAACGGGAATTTTTTTTAAACAAAAAACAGAACAAATATTTCAACCACTGACAATTGAATTTTAATATTCTGATGACAACTGAATATTTTAACCCACAGAATTATATTTTCTTAACCAACAACAAGCGAATATTTCAACCCAGGAAACGGAATATTTCGACCAGTAACGACTGAACGTCGTTGAGAAAAAGGATGACACTGTTGCTATGGCGACACTTACCAAGATCGGACTGTTCGTCTGGACTTCTGAATGGCTGTGTCTGGATGGTGACCTCAGGTTTGACCTCGCCAGCATCGATGATGGCTTCCTGCACTATAATAGATGAAAGCCCTGTCAGTACAGACAGGTTAATGTTTGTTAGTGAGTGAGTCAACAACAGCATGCGCAACATGCAATGAAAAGTCAACAGCAACGATGTAACAAAGGTAGATTAAGTGTTATTAAATACAGAAGGGGGTGAGAAGGTAATGGGAAAATGGGGGTATAATAATAATAATTAATTAATTAATCAAATTAATTAATAAAATGTTAGGGAAAAATTGTGAATGAGAAAAAGCTATGAAGCTTCTGATATTTACAGTAAAGGCAGACAACTGAATTAATATTTTAAATTTATTATTGTTTTATTAGAAAGTTTAACAGTATATTTAAATAAAAATTAATAAACTGTAGCTGTAAAGAAAAGGTGAGAGGTAAATTAATATTTTTATGATTTTAATTAATTAATTAATTAATAATAATTATTATTATTTTAATCTAAAAAATAAAACATTACTGAAAGGATCCCCAAAAATTACAAAAATTAATTTAAATACTCTCAAAATGATAATTATTTAAATGTTAAAATTGCTGAAATCTGAAAATAACGTCTTTTAAAAATGGTGGTAAATGGTTGCACATCCAACAATAATTAAACACAAAAATATATGTTTTTAGCCTTTTTAAAGTTATTTATTTTAAAACATATCTGCATGTGTGATTTATAAATATACAGTTTTTACAGCCATTCCTGTAATTTCACACGGGACTCTGATCTATCTTTTTGATGAAGATTTGTTGTTATTTCTCAAACAAAACAATTAATAATGAAGAATATATTTTGCTTATTGTAAACAATAACAAGTTATAAAATAAAAGAACCATAATCATGCAAATGTCAGTTTAAATAAATAAATAAATAATTAAATAAATAAATCTTTTAAACTAAATAAGATTACTAAATAAATAATGAGATTATCTGTTGAAATTAACAAAATAACAGAAAAGATTAAGTTTGAAAATAAATAAATAAATAAATAAATAAATAATATTAATAATAAAAATTAAAAACAAAATGAAGTTTATGTATAAAGTTTAACAGAAATAAAATCAAAAAAAAAAATATAATTGTCTCTAAAGACTTAAAATTACTAATTAACTAAATGTTCTCTGAAACAAGAGACTTAGTTAAATACTAAAATAGTTAATGAAAGGTGCTTTTTGGTGGCTTTTAAAAAAAAAAAAAAAAAAAAAAAAAAAAAAAAAAAATAATATATATATATGGCAGCAAGCATTCTTTTCATTCAGTATCAATAACACTCTAAATAACAATACTGTTATTAGGATTGGAAATTAGTGACAAAACAACGCAAAACACGTAACAACTGCAGTTACGTTATACGGAACAAACTGAAATTAGAAATTCCATTATGAAAATCAATAGAATTCTTTCATGTTAAATAAAAAAATTATTATTAAGTTAAACTATTACTAAGTTAATTATGCTAAAATTAATTAAAAGGTAAAAAAAAAAAAAAAATAAAATAGTTATGTTTACAGATAAATATTTGGTATTCATTTGTTCATTTTTTTTAATATTTCCATTCTGTCCTGTTTTTGCTATGATAACTACAAACTTAATCTATATACTTTAAATATCTCAGTTAGAGAGAGAGAGAGAGAGAGAGAGAGAGAGAGAGAGAGAGAGAGAGAGAGAGAGATTAATAATTTAACTTTCTCACATTTATTTTATTAACCTTTTCAAATTCTTTTCCAAGTTTATATTCACAATAACCATCAAAAAGAATAAAAACTACAAATTCCATTGTTCTCTGAAATATTTTTAATCTTTATTCAATGACCAAATAGGAAACTAAGAACAAACAAACACAAAATGTCAAGAAATCAAATTACCTGCGTCTCTGTTTGGGTTGCTCTGTTTTCTGCCTGGGAGGGGGAGGCCCAGGCCTGTCCCCGCCCGGGACTTGCGGTCCCCCTTCTTGTGTTTGCCACTGCAAGGCTC
>CM022676.1:10601085-10628585 GCA_012295275.1 Chrysomallon squamiferum
TGAATTCATTCACAATATAATAATGTATTCATTTACATACAACTAGGAATTCACTGATATAATTCCAGAGGGTAATTCCTTTGAACATCCTCATGAATCCATATACATATATATATATATATATATATATATATATATATCAGTGAATTCACAATTAAATAACAGCATATCCATCATGTGTGAATGTGCATATGTGCATGTCACCGATTTCGCTGTTTTATATAAATAAATTCATGGAAACAGAAGTCAGTGAATACAGAAGTGAAACATTTGTAGTTTTTGGTTTTGATAAGCTGGAACATGCTTCCTATTACTTAGTGCAGGATGAACAAGAACCCATGACCTTAGTTCAGTAACAAAAACTCAGTCAGTGTGTAAACTGCTGAAATGTAGACATGTGATAAAGCCAGCAAATGAAATGTGTGACCCATCCCAGCAAAAGAGGTCTTAAGTCATATTTAAGTTAAAATCTGAGTTAACATTTTTTCTGCTTCCTGATTCTGACTCTGTAAGCTTGATTTTGATTCTTCTTTCAATCTCTGCATCATGTTGGTAAATGTGGTGAGAAATTCTGTGGTTTTTTTCCCCATTAAATCAAGCATCCAGCAAATAACAGTGTTCATGAAAGGTGCTCTAAAAGATGCTTTAGGATTTTAACAGGTATCACTGTCATCACTGAATCAAAGAGACAAAATGTGTGTGTGTGTGTGTGTGTGTGTGTTTTTAGCAACATATCAAAATGGAAATTTTTTTGTCACTTCATTACTGTCAGCTAAAGTTCAAAATTTGGTCATGTGACTTGAGACGTGATTTGTCATGTTGGGTCACATATGCTAAAAGCTACAGATATTTTAAAAGTTTGGTCTAACACAATTTATTTCTCTCTCTCTCTCTCTCTCTCTGTATATATATATATGTAGCTTGGTTGCAAAGATATCTGGGTTGAACTCTTGATAATGGATACTAACAAAATTAACTTTGACAAGTCACTTTTTTTTCTTTTTTTCCCCTCTATAACTAACTGTTTAACATTCTAATAAACTATCTTCATATCATAACCCACATTCCCAGACTGTGCAAGCAACATGGAAAAATAGAAAATTAATTATTAAAAAAGTTCTCCATCCTAAAAAATAAAGAACCTTGTTACAGTCATAATAATGATTAAAAATAAAACAAACACTCCAAGAAAAAAAAAAAGTAAAGTATAAAGAATATAAAGTGGTAAAAAGTTATTGTGATATGAGACCAAGGTAAGTGGTTTTGTTAAATTTTGGAATAAGGAAGTTACTGGAAAGCTATAAATATAGGTGGCTGTTATTGTTATTTTGTGCAGACAGTAATAAGATTAATTTTAAATTTTAACTTATTTATTTATTTTATTTTTAGACATAATTATTGTAAAAGAAAAATAACCAAAAAAATGTTGAACTTTAGTAAAATAAAATAATAAAATAGAAGCTCATAATATCAGAAGTTCAAAAAAAATTAGAAGATAAAAATGTTTATATTTAAATAATCATTAAAACTAGATAATGAATAAAATATAAATAAATAAATTAAAAAGAAATTCATCTGTATTTCATACTCTAAGAAGAAAAAAAATGAAATGTAACCAAAAATTTTTTTTTTTTACTAAAATAAGTAACGTTTTATTTATTAATTTTATATCTATATGTATATCTATATATATATTAAATATAGAACTTTTATCTAAGAATACTAAAAAAATATATTAAAATAATAATAAAATAACCCTAATAAACTAAATAAATAACAAAAATGAATAGATAAATATTAAAAAAAAAAAAAAAAAAAAATAATAATCCGATTTAGTTGTAAACTGCACAAAATAACAGATCATAGAAAGCAAATATTAAAAAGCTTTAAATGAGGAAAGGAAGTAAAGGGAGATAACCTCTAGGGTCTGCAGTTTGCTGAGTAGAGGGGATACAGAACCGATAGTGCCTTCCAGCTAGAAATCAAAATATTTTATCTTTAATAAATAACTACAAAAATTCTTGTCATGGAGATAAATATATATTGTTCGTAGTATCTCTAAAATGGTTTAATTATTTAAAAAAAAAAATAAAAAAAAAAAAAATTAAAATAAAAATAATAAGAATAAGAATAAGAATAAGGATAACAATTAAAAAAAAAAAAAAAAAAAAAAAAAATAAATAAATAATAATAATAAATAAATAAATAAATAATAAGAATAAGAATGAATAATAATATAAAATATAAATAAAATAAATAATATGAATGAAAAATAATAAATAAATAACTAAATAAAGATACAGAAGTATATTTTGCACACACTTCGGTAGGCAGATGTTTATAAACTCTTCAAAGCACTGGAAGGTTAAGGAAAACAAGACATGATGCAATTAATGCAGGTCTTGACAAATTAATAAATTACTGCCAACAACAACAGCAACAACAATGACATCATCTCTTTGATAAATTAAGAAAACTTCATATCTGAATTTCTTTTTCTTTTTCAGAAAATTAAAAAAAATAATAATAATAAATAAATAAATTAAAATTAAAATTAAAAAATTACAACATCTAAAATGACTGAAGCATCAGGTTTTCTTAATTTACTTACATACAGGAATAAACAGATTAGTATTAATGTTGATAACAACAACAACAACAACAGCAACAACAACATTAATAATAATTATAGAAATAATAACAGTAATAAATAATAATAAATAATAATAATAGTAGTAACAGTAATAATGATAATGATAATAATAATAATAATAATAAAAACAAAAATAACAAATACAGTAATAATAACAGTACACAAAATTTAAAAGGAAATAATAATAATAATAATAATAACAACAATAATAATAATAATAATAACTATAATAACAACATTAACAAAAACAATAACAATAATAGCTGCAGCAGCAACAATAATAGCCATATAAGCAAACATGTTGATGATGTTGAATAAACAGTGACAACAACGACAATGATGATGTTTTACTGATATTACTTACTTGTTCTTCCTCCGAGTTAAAGTCCTCGTCTTCCATGCAGATGATCTGGTGAGAGGCGGGATTTATTCCATCCTGAAATAAAATTATTTACATGTAGGGCATCCAGAAAGAAAATAGTGCGGTGACACTTAAAATGTCCTCTATCTGTTTTTGTTTTTTTTAACATAAAATTTTTGAAAATAGAAAGTTGTAAAAAAAAATCATGCTTATAAGATTATGGTTCATATTTCACGTACATGCTTATGATTGTTTTATCTGTTAGAGGCAACCAATCTTCACTGATAATAAAGTTTGACAAAATAACCCACGAGTTTCTATTGAGTGACATAAACTGATGCTGTTATAGCGTTTTGTGTGTGTGTGTGTGTGTGTGTGTGTGTGTGTGTGTGTGTCTGTATGCATGTATGTAATAATAAATACATAATAAATAAATAAATAAATTTAAAAATAAAAAGAAAGATAAAAATAAAGCATATCTCTGGATAACGGTTTTGTTTTACTTGGTGATCAAACTTTACTAAAAATGACCATTCATTACATATTCATTGGAAAGCACTGGAGTGCAATATATTTTTTTCTTCTGCAAACACCACTTCACACATGTACGCGCACACACATACACACACACACACACACACACACACGCATGCACACACACACACACTTATTACATATTTTAATTAAATTTTTTTTTTTAAATATTTAGCAACTCATCTTTTTTTCCCCGTTCTAACCGTTACTAACTACACTTACTTCTATCCCAGAATCCATTCTGCAGCTACCCTCTTCAATGTCCCGCATGTTGTTTGGGTGGGTGGGGGGGGGGGCGACACACTGGGGCTGGTGGTGGGGCTGTCTGACATGCTACCAGGGTCAGACACTGTTGAAGGCATTGAAACCGCCTGTGGAAAGGAAAACAATAAAAAAATAAAATAGATGAAGATGGAATGGATCTCGAATTACAAATATATATTAAATATATATTATTTTCTTTTCTAAAAATAAAATAATTATGGATATTAAATTATAAATATATATATATACATATATTTTATTATTTTTCTTCTGCTTAAGGGACCTGAATATATAATTTTTTTTCTTTATAATATATTTTTAAATGGTAAAATGTCTCAACCATTTCATCATTTATTATTTATTTAACAAATTAGAGAAATTCGTGGTAATATAATTATGAATAATGTTAACACTTTATAACAAATTATTTTACTGTAAAAATTTTTTTATTATTTTTCTTCTGCATAAGATTTTTGTAAACTGAATTATATTTAAAAAGTCAAATAAATAAATAAATAAATAAACAGAAAATAAATAAAAACATATCTAGCTTTAATGTGGAATCATTTTATTTTTAAATTTAGCTGTGATAATTATGTGAATACTTTTAAAAAAAAAAACTCAAGAGAAATTGAATTATCTTTTCTTAATGGCAGTTACGAAATAAAAATTCAAGTTGGGATGAAACTGAATGGATTTTATAAAACGTTAAATTAAAAAGGTAACATTTAAATAACATCATGCAATTCCTAACAGTGTTTTTCTGCACCTCTTAAATTTTTCAGAGAAATATAATAATTATTTAAAACATTTACTCACAAAATCAACAAACAATAAAAAGAAGAAATGTATCTAAATGAACATGCATAAATATAATAAAAGTGCAAAATAATTTGTTTGAGTCTGATATTATTGTAATTAAACAGATAATCAACTGTAAGTGATACTCAATAAATAAATTATACACATATTAATAAAAATGACAATAACAATAATAACAATAATATTAATAACAACAGTAGTAGTAGTTGTAGTAGTAATAATAAAAAATAACAGTGGTACTAATAGTAGCAGTTTTTGTTTTAATAATAATAAATAAATAAATAAGTAAGTAACAGTAGTTGTAGTAGTGGTGGTGGTAGCAGTAATAATAATATTAGACATCTCTGTTATTTAATATAATTTAAGTCACTGGCAAAGCTTTGGACATTATTATGGTGATTTTAGAAAATATTAGGCTACTGTATGTGGAGTAAGAGTAAAAAAAAAAATAATTTAAAATTAAAAATGAATTTAGTAAATGCAGATTATAGCATGAGAAAAAAAAAATAATAATAATAATAAATATATATATTTATTTATTTATCTTTTTTCTACAATAATCCTGCCAAACATATTAACACATATATTAATAATGACATTTTCAGCATAAAAATTGGGATTTAACTGTAAAATCAAATTTCTACTGCTTATAAATTTTATTTAAAAATTAATAAAAAATTAAAATAAATAAATAAATAAATGTTAAACAAAATATAAATAAGTAGATATAAATTTCTACCTTTGTTATTATTCATTTACAGATTTTCATTTTCTGATATAAATTCTTTTTTTTATTAAATTATCAGATTCAAACAAATTATCTACAGAAATGCAACTGAGAACTAAAAATAAAACTATGAACATAAACAGTAGACATGCAAACAACACCTACTGAACTGGGTGTGGGGTTGTAAAGCTTCGTATCTGATAGAGTGATTTAATAAACTTCAAAAATGTACTCAAATGTGTATACAGACATAAACACTCATATAGAGACAAGTAGACTCTCTCTCTCTCTCTCTCTCTCTCTCTCTCTCTCTCTCTCTCTCTCTCTCTCTCTCTCTCTCCTCTCTCCCTCCCTCTCCCTCTCCCTCTCCCTCATTGCATTTAAGGAAAATATACTTTTTTTTTTTTTTTTTTTTTTTTTAATGGAATACTTAATATACCTAGTCAAAGTAATAATAAAGCATCTGGACAAGGGAATACAGTAAATACATATCTTAGCCAACAATAAAAATAAAAATAAAAATAAAAACTGAATGTAATGGACAACTACAGCTAAACCAGAACCTTTTTATAGAGTGCCCTCCCTTGGATAAATGCAATATGGTGGAGTACAGGATTCTTCTTTTTAAAATGCACAACCTCATCTTGTGTACATTTGAGATGAAATTTGATTATTTGTTGTGGTTGTTATGAAGGAATGGTGAATCATATTTATTTTTTCCCCCATGCAAAAGAAATAAAATGCACTTATGATGGTATGAAAAATATATAAACCAAATAAACTTTATTTAATCTCACAACCTTCCTTTGCTAATAATAAAGTATTGCAATTGCATAACAGTTTTTTTCTACAGATGGACTAACCCTTTTCTGTGATGTCACTTTGTATACAAAAATGTACTAGTTCTGTAATTTAGCATTATGCATGGTTTTTCTCAAATGACTGCTTCAGTCTGTTAGGACTTTTTGTACTTTGGTGTCATTTCCTTACATATTCATTCAGTCTTTAGGTCTTTTCTTATTTCTAATAATTTAAATTTAAATTGAAATCTCTCTCTCTCTCTCTCTCTCTCTCTCTCTCTCTCTCTCTCTCTCTCTCTCTCTCTCTCTCTCTCTCTCTCTCTCTCTCTCTCTCTCACACACACACACACACACACACACACACACACACACACACACAATAACCATATTTAACTTTTAATTCAGGTTATATTTTAAAATACCATTTGCCTCCCTCTGCAAACATGTTTGCTTATAGAGGAATTTTCTTTTTCTATGTATGTTTAAAAAAAAAAAAAAAAACAAGCTGTAATATGTGAGTTATTGAGTTTGTTTGTTCATACCACCATAGGCAACATTTTCAACAAAAAAAAAGTTATAACCAAACCAGAATGCAACAATGTCGGTCAATGGCCGACAATTTACCCTTTTTATTTTCTTTAAAAACAAATCTGCTGCCTGTTGATATAAAAATTTATATATTTTATTTTATTTTATTTCTTCATTTATTTAATACACGATTCCTGACTGTGTTGTGAAAACTGTAAGTTAAAAATGAAAATAAATAAATAAATAAATAAGAAAAATAAATAAGAAAAGGATAAAAAAAAAGAAGAAAAAAAAAGAAGAAGAAGAAGAAGAGATATATAAAAAGCATAATATATCACATTAAAATTTAAATGAAGATTAAATATTTGAGGAAGTGTATGTGTTGAGATTCAGAAAATGAGAAGTGTTTATAAGAAAGATTAAAAAAAGTTAAGCTGTTAGTGTTAATAAGCAAGACTGTATTTAATATTAAGTAATTTCATTACTGTTAGAAAGCATTATTATCTACTCTAATAGTGTTGTTAAATGGAAAGAAAAAATAAACATTTGGGAATCAAGCAAATAACAAAAAACACTTTTTTTCTTGTTTTATTAAAAAAAAAAAAAAAAAAAATTATAAATTATTTAAAAATTAAAAAAAAATAAAAAGTAACATTTGGGCTTCAGGCAAAAAAAAAAAAAAATATATATAATTTCAAATATTTCTCAATTTATTATTATTTTAATTTTTTTTTTTGACAACAACAAAATGCTTAAGACTGGATACCTCATGCATGAATTCTCTCCCTTGACTTGACTGGTGAACGGCAGACATGACGCACTGACGTCGCGACGTGACGTCAGACTTTGACCGAGACACGTGTCCCGTGCGACTTTCTCGACAGTCCCCAGTTTTGTACAAGGCCACAGGCACGGAGGCCTGTTTAATGTGCCTTCGTACGCTGGCAGCCTGGGGGTACTAGTGAGAAAACAACACAGACGTTAACCAACACAAACCACACCTCTCAGCTGATGTGTCCAATGTTAACAATAAACAGACTGGACATCCAAAAGTCTTAACAGCCTAGCAGTGAACGGTTTAGTTAATACTTGTTGTTATTATATAAGTAAGTAAGAAGATACTGAGATGGATAAATGAATAAAAAAAAATAAAACAAAAAAAAAAAAAAAAAATGAAATAAATGTCAAAAATAAAATAATTTAATTAAAAAAAAAAAAAAAAAAATGTTTGTTTTGAAAATTGATTTAAAATAATGAGAAAATGAATGAATAAATAAATAAAATTTGGAAACAGAAAAATTTGTCCTTTTCAAATAACAAGAATTAAAAAAAGAAATTAAATAAAAAGAACAGACAAACCCAGGAAACAAAATATAAACCTATAGAAAAATTTCTCAATAATGAACTAGATGTTTTTTTTTTTTGATTTTTTTTAAAGATTTCTAAGAACGATCTTAATTCTTTTTTTAAAAAACACCAACAAAAAGCTCCAACAACAACCAACCCAAAAACCTGTTCTTGTTCATCACACTTTAGAAAACTAACTACATAACTATCTGATAAGATTTATCAAGATTTTTCAACAAGAATTTTCAAACTAGAATTCTCCGAGGCTCTGGAAACAAATTACTTTTACAACAAAGTTTCAGGAAACCTGAAAAACAAATAACTTTGACCTAGTACTTCAATACAGAAGGTGAGGAAAATGAATGACCTTACCAGAACAATAACTAGAATGCCATATGACCTCGATAGCAAAAAAAGATCAGAATGCTGAATGACCTTGAATGCTTCAGATTAACCGAATGCTAAACAACCTCAACAGTAACAGTGAACAAAATGCTAAATGACCTTGAACCTGAAGCAGACAAAGATTAGGAAATAACCTATTTGTTCTGACTGACCTTGACACTAAACTAACCTTGACCACTGAGATTGGAAAATTTTCAAGAATGAATCGTATGCATGAATGAATATCTCTTCCATTTATTTTTTTTTCACTTTGCATCACAACATACCATTCAGTGCAGTGCAAACTGTACATCTTACCAACCATATAATCAAGGATTAAACCACTGTGGATTTTTACTCTGTTGGTTAAGAAAATGGCCTGAAGAAAGCCAGGTGCCAGGATCATATACCAGAATCTGCACTAACTAGTTAACTTAGTAAACTCTAGGATCATTGTATGTTCTGCATTCTCTACTAATATACCAACTTTGTTATGGGCAGATAACTCTACATTAGTACTAGTTTATACCAGACAAGCATGGAAATGTAAAATCTGGATATACTAAAACCACCAAGGGAAGATAACTCTGAAACTAGTACAAATAAGAAGTTTAATGAGAAATGAAGACTGAAATATTAACTGTGATGGGCAGATAACTCTATATTTGCACCAGATCATAAACAGAGAATGGAAATTTTTAAAGATTATCTGTTAAAATGCAAAGTCACCACATTCAATATTCAAACCTCTAACATACTAATGCTAATGGGCAGATAACTCTTACACTAACACCAGAAATAACTAATGAAAGGTGCAATCAGCACATTATGTTCTGACTAAATATCTAACATACTGGCACTGCTAAGGGCACATAACTCTTACACAACTACTAATTCATACCAAAATGAACTGTCAAAATGCAGAAACAACACATTCTATCTTCTAATTCTGTAATGGGCAGATAACTCTAATACCAATACCACTTCATTAACAAAGACAATGAGAAACTGAAACCTCTAATGTACAAAAGTAATTCTAATAAACATGAGAAATGCTGACATGTAAAAGTACCATACTCTGTCTTCTATACAACTCCCATCTCCAAAAATAATAACTTTTTTCTAACAATCTAACATTTGGTCTTTTTTTAACATATCTCTGCACCAATTAACACAAGAAATAAATGATGAAAAGAAAAATTTATCTTCTCTGTAATTTATCCTCTAATGCTATGGTCTGTGGAAGGCAAATATAATCATGGCTTTTGGTCCAGGAAGATTGTGCTTGGGCTTGATGGAGGTGTAAACATATTTCAAAGTGATGAGTGACATAATTTAAATTAAAATTTAAAAAATAAAAAATAAAAAAATAATTAATAAAAAATCCATTTTGGAACTGTTCTGTTTTAAAATAAATATTAAACATTATTTTTTTTTCTAGAATTAGATTTGTTAAATAAATATATATAAAAAAAAAAAATAAAATAAAAAAAAAAAAAAAAAAAATAAAAAAAAAAAAATAAACATGTAAATACATTAATGTTAGTCATGAAAATATACTTTTATATTTATTAGTTTTAAGTTACACAAAATAATCTAATATTATTAAAGCTAAATTACTTATTTTTATAATTAGTTGCATGTTATAACCTTACTGTACATATTAATATATTACAATTTTAAACTAATTCATTACATTATTTTACTATAAGTTATTATTTTGTTAACCACAGCCTTTGCACTACATTATATATATATAAGCAATCTAAGCTACAGATAACCCAACTGAAATAAAAGGGAAGTATAAGGTTTGTTTTAAAAATAAATAAATAAATAAATAAGTAGAATTAAAAAAACCCTTGCCACATTTAGTCACCAAAGGTATTTAGTTAAGTATGCTACCAGAAAAAGTTATAAAGTATTTTAAAATAGATTTTAACAAGTAAGTCAGTTGTTTGTTTTGTGTTTTGTTTTTCATATATGTTAATTATATGCTTATAATAATAATAATAATAACAATAACATTTGTCTGTTAAAATGTTCAAAGTTGCCTCTGTTTAAACTTTTAATAAACTTTTTTATATTATTATTATTATCATTATTATTATTAAATTTTATAAAGTTAATGTCTTCACAATGTTATTGGTTATATATAATATTAATTTTTTTGTTTGTTAATAAAGCTTTTGTTTGTTTTATGTTTGTTTTTTGTTTTGTTTCAAGATCATGTAATGCTATTTTGAGAAATCTTGTTAAACAAAAAAGAAAAAAAAAAAAAAAAAAAAAAAAGAAAAAAAAATGTCATTTGTTAATTTGAAACAGGTAAATTTTAATTATTTTAATCCCAGAATTGTGTGTGTGTGTATGTGTGTGTGTATGTTAGTGTGTGTGTGTTCATTTGTCAAAATATCATAGCTTAATGTATAATCTATGAAGGATTTATTAAATTTTCTGGTTGTTTCCACAGCCAGGTAAAGTATAAATAATTTGCTTATAATTCACAGCCTCAACTAAAACTTCAACTAACCCCAGCGAGAAAAAATAAACTAAAAAACAAAAAATGTTTCTACATTCAAACATAAACAAAACAAATAAAAATATAAATAAATAAATAAATAAATAGATAAAATCTATAAGGAATAATGCAGAGATGTACTATTACATACAATAAGCAGCTCTACTGCTATATAATATCCTAACTGAAAAAATAAATAAATAAAAAATAAATAATAATTATTTTCTAAGAAACAACACAAAGCTGTCTTCCTCTGCATAAAGGTCAACATGCGTGGAAGAGTCTATCTACAACTTACCCATGATGGAGAAGTGGACTGATCCATGGGGTCAATACCTGAGATGATTTGAGAATCAGGTCTTGATTGTATGCCTGGTGTCTACAAATAAAATAAAAATAAAATAAAATAAAATTAAATTAAAATTAAAGTTAAAAATAAAATAAAATAAAATAAAAACCAGCTCAGTACTTTTTATATAAAATAATAACAAGAAAGAAGAAACCCACACCCTATACAGACCACCATTATTATTTAGCAGCAACAGAATCCTTTACATAACCCTCCCATAAACAGGAAACCACCCTATCACAGCTTTTGATAAATCAATTATGAGCAACTGTTTGGAATGGGAATTAAGCCTATGAAAACCACAAAGCAGATCTGATTCTGTGATCTTTGATACCTCAGTCTGTATTCTAAAAATACACTACAGCCTGGAAGCTTATCAAATGAACTGTCATTTTATATATATACATATATATATATATATATATATATGTAGCAAATATTATTATTAAAAAGAACTTTATTACAGACACATTCTACCCTACATTATTAGCTTGGATCCAAAAGCTGTGATGTTATCCAGTTTTTGACTGTAAACTCTACATAATGCTTTACAAATATCATAAGAAGAGGAATAACTGGGCCAAATGACATAAAGCTGGGTTACTACTACTGTAGTTAAAAATAAAATAAAATAAAATAAAATAAAAAAAAGTGAAGACTTTTCTGTCTAGGACTGATATTACTTTAAAAAAATAAAAAAAGAATAATAATAATAAAAAAAATAATAACTTACCGTAGGCTCAAACTGGTAACCTGATGAACTTCTAAGATGATTTTCCAAAACTTTGACTGTTTTTTCTTTCTCTATTAGCTGGGCATGCAGCTTCTCACTGGGGTTTCTAACGTACTGTCTTTGAATTTTCTGAGAAAAACAACAAAACAAATCAAAATAATAACGAATAAATATAATATAAAAATATATAAAATAAAAATATATAAATAAATTAATTAATTAAAAAATCCCAAATAATAATAATGATAATAAGACTATTGTTACCTGCTTCTGTTTCACTTCCCTCTTTCAAACATAATAATAATAATAATAATAATAATAATAATAATAATAATAATATTAGTAATAACAATAATGGTAATAATATTACAACAACAATAATAGTAATAGTAATAATAATAACAACAATAACAATTATAATATTGGTAATAATAATAATCATCATAATAATAATAATAATAATAATAATAATAATAATAATAATAATAATAATAATAAAAACAATAAAAACAATAATAAAAAGTTAACTACTAGAAGACTGCTACTGAGATTTGATCTCATGACCTGTAGCTTATCACTTACTTCGTAATCCTCTTTGGCTTGTTCCAGCATTGCCTGATATGTGTGGATTTTTTGCTGCCATAATTCTCTGTCTTTTTCTGGCTGCATAATGAACAAAATCAAAAACCAGATAAGAAATGAAAGAATGAATATTCCTTAGAAAAAAGTGCAAAAAAAACAAAACAACAACAACAAAAAAAAACATTTTTAAGAAAACAAATATAATAAATAAATGAACATTCCTTAAAAAAAATAAAAATTAAAAAATTATATTAATATAAAAAAAAATATTTAAAAATAATAAATAAATAAAAAAATGGTAAGAAAAAATAGTTAAAAGAAATAAAAGAATGAATATTTCTTCAACAAAGACAGGAAGGAAAAGGAATTACAGAAAGAAAAAGGAATGAAATAAATACTCCCTCAACAAAGACAGATAAGAAAAGGAATCAAAGAAAGAAAGAATGAATATTAAATCAACAAAACCAGGTTAAAAAAAAAACAAAAAAAACATGAATGAAATTACAACAGAGAAACCAGGAATGAATGAATAAATGATTGCATATTCCTTTAACAAACCCAGGTAAGGAATAAATAAAGGACTGAATATCCCTTCAAGAAAACCAGGAAGGAAAAGGAATAAATGACTGATTAAATATTCTGTCAACAAAAAACAGGAAAAGAATATTAAAAAAAAAATAAATAAATAAAAAAAAAAAAAAAAAAAAAAAAAAAAAAAAAAAAAAAGAATTGAAGGAATCCATTAATTGATGAATATCCCTTCAACAAAACCAGATGAGAAAATGTGGATGGAAAAAAAAAAAAAAAAAAAGAAAGAACTAAAATGTAAATAAACAAACATATATTCATTTTATGAAAACACAATTTTTAACCCTTTTGAGCACCACCTGCTGGATTCTCAAGAAAACCACTTTGGCGAGACATCTCAACGTGAAATACTAGCTTAACAAACACCCTAATATTTCACTTGCTCTACGGTTTTGTGCATACAACATCTTTTCATGTGTGTGTGCGTGTGTGTCTGTGTGTGTGTGTTTTTTTTCTTTGCCACTACAGGACATCTGATGACATCACTGCATGGGTTATTCTTATCAGTTAACATCAACAACTATCAACTATTATCAACTAAATACATTACTGTGTGGTTATTCTTATCAATTAACATCAACAACTATCAACTATCATCAACCAAGTACTTACATCAACTGGTTGAGGGGTTATTCTTATCAATTAACATCAACAACTATCAACTATTATCAACTAAGTGCTTAGATCAACTGGTTGAGGGGTTATTCTTATCAATTAACATCAACAACTATCAACTATTATCAACTAAGTACTTACATCAACTGGTTGTGGGGTTATTCTTATCAGTTAACATCAACAACTATCAACTATTATCAACCAAGTACTTACATCAACTGGTTGAGGGGTTATTCTTATCAGTTAACATCAACAACTATCAACTATTATCAACCAAGTACTTACATCAACTGGCTGGGGGGGGTTTATTCTTATCAATTAACATCAACAGCTATCAACTATTATCAACCAAGTACTTACATCAACTGGCTGGGGGGTTTATTCTTATCAATTAACATCAACAATTATCAACTATCAACCAAGTACTTACATCAACAGGCTGGGGGGGTTATTCTTATCAATTAACATCAACAACTATCAACTAAATACTTACATTAACAGGCTGGGGGGCAGTCACCCGACCTCCGGAACTTTCTCTGAACGATGTGTGTCTAATGGAAGATGATGATCCAGAGCTAGGATGTGGTTTCCCTAGCAACGTCAAGGCAACATAGGATCCCGCTGGAGAAAAAAAAGGAATAAGTTTAGAATAAAAAAATAAATAATGACATTTACCTATAACTCAACACATTTAATGATTAATAGTTATTACGTAGCAATCATTTCCAGTTTCATATCATGATGAAAAGTGAGAGGATTATACATAGGCAAAATTCTATCTTTAGTTTATTTATTTATTGTATTTTTTTAATTAATTGTGCTTGTTAAAAATACTTTGTGCATTTTTTGCACTAGATGAATATATATTTTGTGAGGATATTTCATTGTCATTGTTAATTATTAGTAAAGATTAACAGCCTAGTTAAAAACTGTCAGTTTGTTTTTAAAAAGCATTTTTGGTTGTTTTATTAAATGCCATTTAGCTATTGCTAAACCAGAAACATACATCATCCTAACAGTATTTCACTGTCATTGTTGATTATTAGTAAAGATTAACAGTATATATATAAAAAAATAGTATTTATATTTATTTGCTAAAATGTCTCTATGAACTGTTATTCCACATATATACATCATCATCACGTTATTAGACTGACATTCTTAATTATTAGTAAAGATTAATAGTCTATAAACCTAGTCTTTTTTTATTTTTTATTGCTGTTGTTTTGGGGAATTTTTTTAAAATTATTTGTGGTTCTTTGTTCAACATACTGCATATATTGTTACATCAGATACACACTGTCATTCTTAATTATCAGGAAAGGTTAACAGCCTACAAACTATCATGTTTTTTTTTTGTTATTTTAAATATCTATTTTTATTTTAAACCCCTTGTAGATACTGCTATGCAAGATAAATATATACATCATTATGAATTTACTACACTGTTTTTATTAATTATTAGCAAAGATTAACAGCCTAGAAACTATAAGGGTTTTTTTTTTTCAGAAACTGTATCTGTGTTTTAAATGTTCAGCTTATAGTGGCATATCAGATATGCATCTTTTTAACACTCACGAAGCTACACATTCAACCAGTGTGTTGCTTCGAACAACAACATACAAACGGGGGTCACTTAAGGTCACTACAACAAATCAGCACCTCTGTGTTATTTATTCTATCTATGGCAGATCAAGAGGAAAAGATTGTCTCATGTGACTGAATTTCAGTCTGGGATGGCTGCAGTCAGCTACTGGTGACCAGCGAAGCGGAAAATCACGAAAAATTAACACTCTGATGAAATCGTGATAAATGGAAGTGGTGTGTGTTCCTGGGATTGTGTAAATGAACTCATAATTAACAAGTGTGTGTGTGCCTGTGTGTGTGTGACTATATATATATATATATATATTTATCACAAAAGCCCAAATTTACTTCTCCATTACATACATATATATATGTGTGTGTGTGTGTGTGTGTGTGTGTATGTGTGTGTATGTGTAATGGAGAAGTTAAATTTGGCTTTTGTGATAAAAATAACCACTGAAGGCATCATGAAAAATGGGGTGGTGTGCATTTTTGGTTTCTGAAATTAAACTTCACTGGAAATCTTGAAGATTTTTAGGTTTAGAAGTGTTATATATAGAAATAAATGATTGTTGTAGTGGTAACAATAATTCTGAGGCGATCATTCTAAATGAAGATGAACTGTGTATTTCTGAAATTGTTTAAAAATACAAAAAGTTTAATGGAAATATTGAATACTGACAGTTTTATAAGTAAATAGGTAGAAATAAATTTAGTCTTTTATAAAACAACATTACTACAAATAAATAAATAAATAAATAAATAAATAAATAAATAATCAAAATAATTAATTAAAAAAATAAATAAATAAAAATAAAAATAAATAATGAAAAACAAATAGAAAAACAAAAACAAACAGAAATTCTAGAATTAATGGTGACTGGTGGTAACATCTTAACTAGAACTTTTACAGTTTTACAAGTCTTTTGTCCAATATTCTGTTTGTGTGTGTGTGTGTGTGTGTGTGTGTGTGTGTGTGTGTGGCAAACACACATGCATGTGTTTTAGAAACAAAAATGAAAAATTTCAGCTGCATTTTTATGGTTTTGTAAGTGTACACACAGAAACAGATTAAGACTTTCCTGACAAACATGACACCTGACTGTATTTTACACAGTGAAGAATAAAATCCCAGTTAAAACCTAAACCAGAAAATTACAAGTCTGCGAGCCTCTCTGAGCTCATGACTTTACACTTAAGAGACAAAGTTAACAAAGATGGAATCATCATAAATGACAGTTATACATTTTTCAACTGATTGGTTACAAAGCTTTCATGAATTCTGACTTCTGCAACAAAAATACAGAATTTCCCTGTCACTAGATAAGAAGTAAAAAACAAACATGTCATAATTCAACGATGGAGTCATTATAAAAGATGAGTTAATTTTTCAATGGACTGGACAAGAAGTTAAAGACTTCAGTTAAAACGTCAACTAGAATATTTACAGCTTTAAGAAGATCGAATGGGATGATAATTACATACATAAAACAGTCCTGTATATTGATGAGATCTGTGTGTGTGTGTGCAGGTTAAAAAACATCCTGTAACACAGTGATGGACTTGATAAAGACACTGATGTATGTCTTAGCAGCACTGACCTTAAACCATTATGCTTTAATGGAACTGGCACCCCAGGAAAGAATTAATAGAGCAATGTATGTTTACGGATACTTCCTTCCCATTGTGGGGAAAAAAAATTCAAACACCTACATCTATATAAATGAATGAATACAGTTAAAATTTAAAGGTGATGTGTAACTATACAGGTAAAATAGTCAACTTTTTCAAAAGCTATGAGTAACCACAAGTAAAAAAAGTTAATATTTAAAAAAATAAAAAAGGTAACTTGTAGAAGTATTATGTAACCGTACAAGTAATTCAGTTAACTTTTGAAAGTACTTTGTTGTCAAGAATAAATTAAAAACATTAATGCTTGAAAGTACTATGTCACTATGTCTAAAACAAGAAAAAAGAGCAAATGTTTAAAAGTATTGTGTAATCACCTAAGTGAAACAGCAAACTTTTAAACATATTAGTTAATTACTTTCATATTAAAAAAAACAACAAAAAAACAACAAAAAAACACCCAAAAAACAATACTGTCACTGAATTAACTTCTGATAGTTTTATGTGTACAAATTAACTTTTAATTATTTAAATTTTAAAGATATTGGTTAACTATACACCTTTGCATTAAAAAACCCACAAAAAAACAAAAACAAAATCGAGTTAACTTCTGAAAGCTGTATGCATCTGGGACAAAGTGTTAACTATACAAATTAACTTTCGAAGACAACTGTAGCTATACATATCCTTAGTTAAATTTTAAAGGTGTTAGGTACAGAAAGCCTTAGAGTTAATTATACAAATTAACTTTCAACAACAACTGTACCAAAAGAGTTAAACTGTACATTTCCAAGCCAACGGTAGCAAAATACACAGAAGTTGATGAGTTAACTATAAAACAAAATTAACTTTGAAGCAACTGAGTTAACATTTAGTTTATTATACATAAAAATTTAAGAATTAACTACACAGATTCATTTTTCAAAGACAAGTGAAGTGATAGAATTAACTTTTAAAGCAAGAAACTTTTACAGAAGTCAAAGAGTTAACCTGCAAACATGTTTTACCAATCCGACCACGTAAGAAAATAAAATAAAATGTTTACAGTTTTGTGTCTGTTTTGCAGCTAATGAGTGCAGCGTATCAGAAGTTTATTATCTATTAACAGTGACAAACAGAAACTGCTTATCAATTAGCTGTAATGACTTCCTCAATAAATGAAATGATCATAAAGGAAAAAACAGTAATGCAGAAAATAAGCCCAGACAGAGAAGGTAATATTGTCAGAAGTGATATAGCTTGTAAGTAACCCCCAAAAATATAAAAAGTTAATTATAATACTTAGAGAGAGAGAGAGAGAGAGAGAGAGAGAGAGAGAGAGAGAGAGAGAGAGAGAGAGAGAGAGAGAGAGAGAGAGGGTGTAACTGTCATATCTCAAATCCTGACTGAAGGACATTCTTAACATTTTATCCATTATGACAATATTTTTATTTATTTTTTTATATTAAAAGAAAAAAAATAATAATAGTAATAATAATAATAATAATGAAGAAAAAGTGACATTAATTTGAAAATAAAATCTCTTTTTCTCACACACACACACACACACACAAACACACACACACACACACACACACTCAAAATAATTACCTACATTATTAGTTAGTTTGGTTACGATGACATGCAAATTAACATTTTTATACTTTTTTTATCTACTTTTTTCCTGACATTAATGCACAAATTATATTTAATGACTACTCAAAAAAATGTTTTACCTGCATCTGACAACTTTCAGCAATAAATAAAGTTATGCATTTATTTATTTGATTTCTTTTTTTTTTAAAAGTAAGAAAAGAAAAAGAAATTCAGTTGGCTGCATCTTGGAAAAAAAAAAAAAATAACAATAATAACAATAATAACAGTAATAACAGTAATAATAATAATAATAATAATAATAATAATAATAATAATAGAAAGAAAAGAAACAATATAATAATACTGATAAAATCATGAAGAAAGATTTTTTCTCTTTATTTCATCTTCTGCAATCGGTGAAGCATGACGTCTGACTCATGGGTAAAGACTGTAAAAACCACACCAAAGTGTCACGACAGAAATGACACCAGTATAAGACAACCATTGTGTCTGTTTGTCTGTGTAATTGTGTGTGTGTTCTGTGTGTGTGCACATGTGAGCATACACGAAAACGACAATTTCATTTGGTAAATGTATTTCCCTTTATCACTACCTTACGCAATGACTGTTTGTAAATACATTTTCCTTAAGTCTAATCTTTATAGTCAGTAGTTTTGAAAATTAAAATGAAGAAATCAAAAAAAATAATATAATAATAATAATAATAAAAATAAGGAAGAAAAGTTAACCATAAACAGAGTTTATGCAAGTCACCTAATAAACACCATGAATAGTGTTTATGAAACTCATTTCAAAAGGCTATTTATATGTTTACCTATATGGGATTTAATGTGAAACATCTTCTTTGATGCCTTTTACTCGTAATGGTTTCTTAATATTACTAAAGAGTTCAGTAAATAGAGAGAGAAAAAAAGTTATAAAAAATGATAAAAATCTCTTTGAAGTATTTTGTGAGAGATACATAACCTTCCCTAGTGTAATTAGTCATATATATATATATATATATATATATACACACACACATTTGAAAAGGACAATTTCATTAAGTACACATCTATATATATATATATACAAACACACACAGACACATATACACATATATACATATACACACTTACACACAAATATACACACAGACATACATATATACATGCATATATTTGTACACATACATATACAAACACAAAAACAAACATACAAACACATGTACATATATATTCTGATACACATATACTATACACATACATGTATACTATACACATACATGCATACACACATTTTTCTTACATACGGATATCTTAAAATGTGTATTTTTCCTTGTTTGTGAATATATGTGAAATTTACATACACTAATTTACCAAAAAAATAAAGTAATATATCTTGTGTTTCCTTGTAGTCTGTTGATTTACAGCATGTTATTAATACAAAGCTGATCAAACCTACACTGAGAAAAAAACTAATTATGGGGTCAAAATAACATCACCTGTACTTATCACATGACATTACCTGTCTGATCTGGCTGATGTACACCTGCAGTGTACTCAACACCCAGGTGATTTGTTAATCATTTCACTGAAGATGAAATCTAATACGTTCTGTACTTGTGTAAATTCAGCCATTAGTTTAAAATGAACTTTAAAATCTCTCTCTCTCTCTCTCTCTCTCTCTCTCTCTCTCTCATCTTTCTAACTTATTTTCTCAATCGTTTTATCAATTTTCTTTCTCTGTCTATTTCTGTCTACAGAAAATTTTAAAACCATTTAATATTAAAATCTATAAAACTCTAAATTCTTGGCATTTATCGTAATTCTCTCACATTTAGTTCTGATCCATAAAATCCATATATACACGTATTAATGTACTTTAAATACCTACATTTATTTGTTCAACATCTGCACATTAATATTAAAACAAACATCAATAATAGGTCTATTATGACAATATGTTACAGTTTGGTATGTACATATATATATATATATATATATATGTATATATTAAACCTCTAACCTACATTCAGTGTATTTAGTAAAAACAATGTCAAAAACATACATAATGGAGTGTATAGTATTAAGTAGTGTTAAAATGAAAATGTAATTTATTCAAAAATATTGTATTTATTGTATCAGAATAACATGAAATTTGATACAAAATAGTTTTGTTTATTCATTTTTGAAATATAAATATGTTGGCCATTTTTATTTCTACTTATCGATTAAGAAAATATTTTTTGTTTTATTGGCTTTTTGTTGTTATTATTATTATTATTATTATTATTATTATTATTATATTCTTTTTTTTTTTTGGTTTCTGGATTAAAAAAATATTCATGTAATAAATTTTTGTTTTTTATTCATATCATTATTGTTATTATTATTACTGTTATTAATTTATTTGTGTATCTTTGAATTTCACACACACACAGACACACACACATACACACACACACACACACACACAGACACACAGACACAGACACACACAGACACACAGACACACACACAGACACACACAGACACACACACACACACACACACACACACACACACACACAGACACACACACACACAGACACACACACACACACACACACACACACACACACACACTTAGCTACAATAGAATTTAATTTGCGAGTGTCTGCAACATTTTTTCTTTCTTTCTCTTAAGTATACAGATATCCAAACAAAGATATAAACATATTTAAAAATAAATTTCACAGATACTCTCTCTCTGAATACTGGTATATGTGTATGTATATGTGTATGTATGTGTATGTATGTATGTATATGTGTATGTATGTGTGTTTGCATGCCTCAAGGTTGTAGTTTCTGTAATATTATACACGAATGACTGCATTCTAAAAAAAGAAACAAAACTCATCAAATCTAGTTAACTCACTGAAACCAGCATCCAAACAACCTTCAAGGTCATGGCCTCCTTGTAAATTATTTCAGCAGGTACACAAACACATGTTAAGTGAATTGTTTTTGTTCTCTTTCTTTAGTGGGAGCCAGTTCTGGAATGAATTAGGTCTGTACAAGCACATAAAACCTGTGTTCTAGAATAAGGTTCCATGAGGTATCTTGTACCGTGATCAAATATTACCACGTTGGGGTAACGCAGAGTAAAAACTGGGACAAACAAAATATACCCTGGATTGAAATGTTTTGTCTTGGGATAAGAATCACTTGTTCAAGTATAAAATGTTATGAACAGGGGTAAAAAAATATATATTAATAATAATAATAATAATAATAATAATAATTAAAGAAAAAAAAAAGTTTTAGAATGTGAAGTTCATGTTGGTATAAAAAAAATTGGTTTACACGCAAAATATTTTTTGCCAAGATAATAAGATGACCAGGTATGAAATAATTTCTTCTAGGACAATAATATTATGTCCTGAAATGAAATATTCTTACTTGGGTTATCAGATCCGTCCAATGTTGAAATATATCAACACCTTTATGTCCATAAGCTCTCAATTCTTTTATTTTTTTTTATTTTTTATTATTATTATTATTTTTTTGGCTCTGCTGATGAAAAGTTAAAATAAAAAGTAAAGATACAATCTGTTTTCTGTTAAGAAACTAAGCATATTTTTAGCCATTGTTCTTGTCACACTGGTGTAAAATAACATTATTGTTTTCTTTTACTTTATTATTATATTTTTTCTTAAGGAAAAAAAAAATGTCAAAACATGCTGACAGTTGTGTATGTACATATGCATGGATGTATGTAATGTAGATAGGTGTGTGTGTGTGTTTGTGTGTGTGTGTTTGTGTGTGTATGTGTGTGTGTGTTTGTGTGTGTGTGTGTGTGTGTGTTTGTGTGTGTGTGTGTTTGTGTGTGTATGTGTGTAGACATATCTGTATGGTATGCTTATGTGTATTTATTTGTATGTCGTGCATATTTGTATAAGCTCTCTCGCTCTCTCTTTCTCTCTCTCTCTCTCTCACACACACCCACACTTAATTATGTTTATATATCTGTGTGTCTTGTTTATTTTTACAAAATGTTAATAATGAAGTACTGATACACTGCTGGAATGTGAACTCCGTGTAAACTCAAAAAGACATTTCTGTAACCAAAAAAAGAATGTAAAAAATGTTTTACGAATATTCTGACTCGCTTCAGATTAATTAAATTTACAGAAGAACATCATTAAAAAATTGTTTTAAATATGTGAACTGTATTTAGGCAAGGCAGATGTTAATAAAGGCTTGCAAATCTCTCTCTCTCTCACTCACTCTCTCTCTCTCTCTCTCTCTCTCTCTCTCTCTCTCTCTCTCTCTCTCTCTCTCTCTCTCTCTCTCTCTCTCTCTCTCTCTCTGTATCCTTATAATCACTTGATTATTTAAACAATGTTATTAATAAACTCTCTCTCTTTCTCTCCACACACACAGACACACACACAGACACGCATGCACACACACACACACACGCACACACACACACACACACAGGGCCATGCAAACAAAACATGAGGCAAAGCACAGACAAACACAAAGATAGTTTGGGTCTGTTTATGTATAGATATATATATATTTGCCTTTAAACATTAAATAAGGAAATATCAATGAATGTTTATATATAAAAAAAATTACCAACACAAATAAATGATGTCAACTATCTCCAAATCCATTCATGTTAAAACTACTCAGTACAAAAAAACAACAACAGAAAACTATTAAAAATCCATTTCAGATTAAAGTTCACTTATTAAAATCCAGATCAAGTTAAAAATCCACTTGACACCTGAATCTTCACAAAATTCCTGTCAGATTAAAATCCACTTATTAAAATCCAGGGAAAAAATGTAAAGGCCACTTGTAGATCTAAACTATTAAGAAATCGCTTACTTAAAATCCAGAGAAAATTTTAAAATCCACTTGTAGATTTGAACTATTAAAAATCACTTATTAAAATCCGGAGTAAGTTCAAAAAACAAAAAAATTAAAAAATCCACTTGTTGAAGCAAAGTACACCAGTTTCAAGTTTAAAATCCACTGTTACAGGTGTCTGTAAGTGAGCTGAATGTAGATATGACAAATATTTTAATGTAAGTACTTCTCAAAGTCGATCGCTGACTGCTGTATTAGAACCACTGAGGCATGCAGAATTCAGCTGCATTTGTCAACACAGGTATTCACAGTGTATTGCATGCAGGTGTGTCGTACAGTTGGTAGATAAACAGGTGTAACACATCTAAAGGTTTATAAAAGTAAAACTAGAGATAGCCCAAAAAAAATTTAAATAAAGTAAACAAAGGAAATAAAGTAAACAAAGGAAAGAAAGAATCAAACAAACAAACAAGAAAAAAAAAAAAAAAAAAAAAAAATTTAAATTTATATATATATAAAATAAAAAAAAAAAAAAAAAAAAAAAAAACAAAGATGAATGATTTCTGATTTTAGGGCCCTTAGTAGCAGCAATAGCAAATGCCAATTTGATTTCCTTTAAAAATATTTTAACCACTTTAATGCCTACATTACACTGAGTTTTTAAACAATCTCAGGTGTATTCTGTAATAGAGCAGATGTCTATTACAGCTGACAGCTGTACAGGTAAAACTACACGTAACTTTAAACAGGTAAAAAAAGGATAGGTGTATACAGTTAACGATTTTATTACCTTTAGTATACTTCCTGAATACCTGTATGTTTTATTATTTCAAAAAAAAATGCAGGTAAATTTACCCACTAGGTATGTTTCGTTATTTAAAAAAAGTTAGTTAAATTTATATATCTGGTATATTTTGTTAATCAAAAAAGATGCAGGTATATTTTATTACTTATAAAAAAAAAAAAAAAAAAAAAAAATCCAAAACAATTATATTTACATATTAAGTAGATTTTATTAAATAAGATACAGTAGGTATTATGTTGATGATTTATAAATGATACAGGTAAATGTATATACTAGGCATAATTTGATATTTATCAAAGATCACTGGCTCATTTAAAATACAGGTGTATTGTGTTTATGAAAGATACAGTAAATATACATACCAGGTATATTTTGTTATTTATAAAAGATGCAGGTATATTCTGTTATTCATAAAAATTTTAATTAAATTTACAGACCAAGCAGAATTTGTTATATTTTTATAAAAATCCAGGTGTGTATTGTTTATTTATGAATGATACAGGTAAATTTGCATACCAGGTATATCTTGTTATTTAATCAGGTAAACTGGTGGACCAAATTGTCTGTCTTTTATTGAAGAAAGGTTAATTCACAGCTAGACAAAATTCTCGTTTGTAAAGGTGTAAAATACAGGTATTAAAATGATAATAAGAAAATCTTGGTGAGTGTTACTCAAATTTCTAAATTCCTGTCAACAAATGTTATGTTGTTATAGTAAACATACACAACTAGCAGACACAGACATTGTGTAGAAAAATTCTTACAAGGTTATTAATGTAATAATAACAACAACAAAAATAATAATGATAATAATAATAAGAATGATAATGAAAATAATATTAATATAAATAATAATTAGGAATAATATAATAATAATATTATAATCATATAATGAACATAATAGAAATCATGATAATAATAATCCTCATCATTATAAAAATAACCATTAAAGTATTAATGATAAGAATAACAAGCAGATGCCAGCCATTAATTTTAAATGAATAAAAGAAAGAAAATAACTATTTAATTTAAAATTAACCATCATTAGGAATCACTTATGGCTATAAGAAAAGAAGTCCAAAGCTATTCTTTATCATTTAGCAAAAAGTGAGCTTCTACATATACCCTCCCACTGACAGTACAGCACTACATTTGATACACCAGATACAGGAACTAGTCAGAGTGGATACAGAGGTATAGGTACATAAATCAGTTTTGATCTCGAGACCTGGCAGACATCTGTCCTACTGGTTAGCCATTAAGGTACTGCCAAAGCAGAGAGATAAGAAAAAAACAGGATGGAAGGAAAATAGGAAAGAGAGAAAGAAAAAACAACCTAAAATAGGAGAAAGACATAAAAAAAGAAGAAAATAATAATAAATATAAGTAATAAAATGATAGAGAAACAATGAAAAATCCAAGAAAGGAAGAATATGAAGAAAGAAAAAAAAAAAAAAAAAAAATAAATCGAGATAAAGGAAAAAGAGAAAGAGAAAAAGAATGAGAGAAACAGCAGAAAGAGAAAGAAAGAAAGAAAAAATAATGTTAAAATATGTAAAATGAATCCAAATATAGAAAAAAGATATATCAAGAATTGATGCAGAAAAAAATAAAGAAAAGAAAAAGAAAAAATAAAGAAAGATTTAGCAGGTGTTGTAAAAATGTATCTAAACTGTTCACAACTTGATAGCTATACAACACACAAATGTGATATGATATATATGATATATAGTACTTATTTCAGAATAAAAAAACCCACAAAAAACAAACATCTGATACACAACACACTCAGAGTCAACACTACGATAACACCAGTCTGTTTTACCATGTGTTAGTAACACTCAGTTTGTCTTGCTTTTATTTACTTATTTGTTTTTCTTCTTTCTTTCTTATTTATAATATATGTATTTTTGTTGATTTATTGTTCTAATATTGTGTGTGTCTATGTGTGTGTGTGTGTGTGTGTGTGTGTATGTGTGTGTGTATGTTTGTGTATGTGTTATTATGTGTATGTTAACAATCCTGTATATAAAATTTAATATAGAAGTGTACACCCACATACACTGGGAAAAAATAACAACAACAACAACAAAAAAAATCACTTATATCTATAACTATAAATAAATATACAAAAAATTCTGTAATAAGGATAGAATTTAAAATTTTTTAAAAAATTTGAAAACTCATAATATTAATAATAATAATAATAATAATAATAATAAAGATAATTAATAAAAAAAAAAATAGATAATAATAATAATAATAATAAAAAAAATAAATAAATACAAAAATGACATTATAAATAAAAGCAACAAAAAAAAAAAAATAAAAAAAAAAAAAAAGTAAAAAAAAGAGAAGAAAATTGCACCCACTACATTAATCAAACTTTTACCTCAACAAACGTATTATTATTTTCCCTTAAACAGGCAAGTCACTGATCTGTGAGTTTAGTTTGAACACAACATTAACTTCTCACACTCTCAGGACATCCACCAGGGACACATACCAACACCAGTGAGTCATCAAAATGTCCCTCTTTGTAGTCAAACTACCAGGAAGTTTGACGTACACAGTAAAAAAAAAAAATCTTGTTCTCTCTGTGTTTACGTAGACATACCTGGTTGCTAAAAACACCCTGTAAATGTTTATCTGTTGGTTTGTTGGGAGAAAACTGTGTGAAAAATAATAATAAAAATAATAATAATAATAATAAATTAAAAAAAAAATAATAATCTTTTTAAGTAGTTGAAGTGTAAAGTTAATAATAATAGGACTTATTAAAAAATGTAAACTTTTATGTAGGATTAAAATGTAAAACAAATGTTATCCATAGAGATGTTGTATTGTTGGGGGGAAAAAAATGGGAAAAAAAAAATATTCAAAGTAAAAAAAAATAATCCTTTAAGTAGGTGTCATGTAAATGTTATTATGTGACTGATAAAAATGTAAATTTTATGTAGGATTTAAAACAAAATATTTATAAAGGGTTCAAACAGCTTAATAAAATGTTAACTGTTATCAAATTATAAATGTATAAATGTCAACCCAATCTGCTGTATATATCAACTTTGTATGTTAATTAACACTGTGAATCATCTATCCAATTTAGGGCCTCTTTACTACCATATCACCTACACTAAGCTACTTTGTATACTGGGTATTAACATGGAATCCAATTAACATATTTAATCATATCTACCCAATCACTATCATATCACCTACACTAAGCTACTTTGT
>CM022676.1:10633585-10663585 GCA_012295275.1 Chrysomallon squamiferum
GTAACACCCAACCCTAGCGGTATCCTTGACAACAGGATATATCCAGGATACACCTCTTCTTCTCCCTGACATCATAAAGCACTAAAGAGAACAGCTAATTGTTAAATTCTTTCCACATGGGATAGGCTGGTTCGATAGTTCCTTATGGGAAATCTTAAAGTGATCATTTCTTCCTATATATATATATACACACAGTTATATATATATATAATATGTATGTGTGTGGTAGATTTCCCATTCTAACGACATCTATTTTAGGAAGTCTTTCAGAATTAGCTAAGCCTGATTAGTCTATTTGCAGGTGATAAACAAGGATTGCGTTCCCTATGGTGGAGAAACTGATCAGAAGATATCTACATTCAAAACAGACAAAGTGATAATATCGTCCCAAAAACCTTTCTTTAATTGAAAACTGACTTTTTTTAAAAACTCAATTTCAAACAAGTCTTTGCAAACTCAGCCCATCATCTTTCACAAAATAAATTTAAAAAATGTGCGACCTTTCACCCTTACCTTGCTAAAAAGAGACTGTGTGTATGTATATATATATATATATATATATATATATATATATATATATATATATATATATGTATTTGGTTTCTGTAGCAGCAGATATTTCTAATGATCTGAACTACCTGGCTGCACTGCAGCTGTTTTGTACAGTGAACTGGTAAACAGAGGAAGGTAACAGAACCAAATTATAAATAAACAGTTTAATTCACAACTGGCAGAGTCACGTTAATGTTTCTGTGGTTGATTTTCTTTCTTTCTTTCTTTCTTTTTTTTCACCTTTAAATTAAAGAATAGGCAAGAGATGGTTTCCTTGCCCAACTCCTTTTGCAGTGTGTGTGTGTGTGTGTGTGTGTGTGTGTGTGTGTGTGTGTGTACACGTGTATGTGTGTGTATTTTTTCTCTGTTATTTTGTTTCTGTGGTTATTATAAAACCAATGTAAGACAGTTCTGTGGGTTATTTTTTATTTTTTTATTGTCTGACGGTTGTTGTAGAAACAATAGGAGAGAGTTGAGTTCTTGGCCTGCTCGCCTGGCAGTGTGGAACATGTGTGGTACAGGTGAGTGTTACTAGTGTGGTTAAAGTGAAACCACACCCAGTCTTAATTCAACTGAAATACAGCTTTACCTTTCTTTTTATTTTACCATTCTCTCTCTCTCTCTCTCTCTCTCTCTCTCTCACTGGCTGTGTGTGTGTGTCATTTTTTAAATTCCTATTTCTTACTATTTATTTATTTATTTGTTTAATTTTTTTATTTATTTTTATTTATTTATTTTATTTATTTTATTTATTTATTTATTTATTTTTTTGGCATGGATGATATAAAAAAGTATTTTTTAGTGCTGAATTACTGTAATTTCTTTTATTAGAATAATGAATTTAGATATTTGAAATGTGTCTGTGTGTGTCTGTCTGCATATATATTTGTGCACATATTTGTGTGTGTGTATACAAGCAAACTGTGTATAATGAACATACATGAATAATGTGAGCATGTTTTTGAATAATTCAGAGTGTCTTGGTATCTGTGTTTGTGACTTAAAGTCTGTCTATACATGGACGTCTGCCTGGACATGAATGAGTCATCGAAGCAGGTGACACAATCTGAGTTATGTAACAAACTGCACCCTCTTCAAACCAAGCCACACCCACTTTACTTGTCTACGTCACACTGCAGTAGTAACTTAACAAAACTTTAGTGCATGTTCTCATTTTCTATCTGCACAGGGGTTTATCTATATACATGTGTGTGTGTGTGTGTGTGTGTGTGTACGTGTCTCTCTGTCTCTCTTCTCTCTCCTCCTGTCTCTTCTTCTCTTAAAAATTCTCTCTTTCTTTCATTAATTTTCCGCCCCTTTCTTCCTTTCCTTTTTATTATTTTTATATTTTCCTGATTTCTGCTCTCTCAAAAGTTACAAGTAAATTATCTGTGTATTTATGAATCATTCTCTCTCTCTTTTTTTTTTCTTCAACTTATCATTCCCTACCCTCCCTTGTTATTCCTCCGAGTTTATTTACACCAGCAACCCTATCATTACCTCTTATTTTTGTATTTTTGTTTTTTAATTTCTGCTGTTCTTGGCTATAATCCCAGTCATGGCTTTGACCTGTAGCAGAATTCAGCTAATTATTATCAGCCACAAGTTTCCCTTCCCACACCAGAACCAGGCTCAGTTCATTGGTTCACCTCGTCAACCTCGAGACTGGCAGATTCCGGGATCAAATCCCGGCACCTAACAAATATTAACTTTCTTTTGTTTTCCCTTCTTCTCTGTGATTTTTTTTTTTTTTTGTTTTTCTCTCCATCTTTATTTATTTATCTCCTGTTTCTTTCCTCATTTGATCTTACTCTCCATATGGCTTAAGAGAGAGAGAGAGAGAGAGAGAGAGAGAGAGAGAGAGAGAGAGAGAGAGAGAGAGTATATCACACAACAGTTCTTATCTACACTTGGTACACATAATACAGTAATCCTAAATGATATCTCTCCTACATTTGGCTATTAAATAACATCCAGTAATATTTTGATGAAGAGGTTTTGCTATAAATGGTGTAAAGGCTTCACATTACTGTTTTAATATGAACTAAATTAGCTTTTATCTACACTAAAATAATCCCAAAACAAATGAAGAAAACCACCCGCACACACACACACACATAGGTAATTATTATTATTAAACCAAGAACAAAAATTATTTCTTAACCTACCTTCAACAATAAAAATTCAAAGACAAATCCGGAATATACACACACATATATATACTGATTATAATTATTATTATAAAAGTAGTAAATTATTTCTAAACCTACCTTTAACAATAATAATCCAAAGACAAATCCAGAATATCTATATATATATATATATCTATATATATGTATCACAGAGTATGTCCAGGAATTAAAACATATCCAAATAGTAGAAGAAAATCCAAAGCGTGACCTGCAATTTACTCTGTGTCTTAAAGTGGGCTACGTACTATTGTTTGCATAATGTCAAACAATTTCTTTCCCTAAGCAGCCCCGCCCACTTGCTTCCTTCGCACAAACCCAAACTCCTATCAGATGTTGTAAATGTACTACCTAGCGTTGTAAACATGCACATGTACACTGATATGTAGTCGTATGTGTGACGCGTGCACGCAGTTGTGTATTTATGTGTTGTTAGCAGTTGTAGAGATAGAAAATGTGATGTACCGACTTGATTTGTAGTTTGAGATTAAAAGTGTGTGTGTGTGTGTGTGTGTGTGTGTGTGTGTGTGTGTGTGTCAACAGTATAATTTATGATCAGAAACAAATGATTTTAATTATGTGGTTATAAGTTAGATATTGTTAAAATATGCACATATGTGGTTTTCTCTCTCTCTCTCTCTCTCTCTCTCTCTCTCTCTCTCTCTCTCTCTCTCTCTCTCTGTATATATATATATATATAAACATATACACATTCATGCAGAGAGAGAGAGAGAGAGAGAAATAGAAAAAGGGAGACAGAAAGAGACAAGGGAGGGAAAAAGACACAAATACTAAGACTGTTTAACTGTTATTTAAATGAGAGAAAAACACACACACACGCACATGCACACACACACACACACACACACACACACACACACACAAACACACACACACACTCGCACACATTAACCATCAAGTCTCAGATGGGAAACAAAAGAATGGAAGAACGTAAAAATACAAAGATTACTAAATTATTATTTAAAAGAGAAAAAAAAAAAAAAAAAAAAGAAATATACATATTTATTTATTTATTTATTTATTTTATGTTATATCAACTGTCAAGTCTCAGTGTCATTACAGATTCAAAACAAAATGAGCTGACACATAATAACTCAATGTAACTACTGAGATCCATTTTCATAATCATAAAATGTCCATTGATTGAAGGTGGTTTGCGGTTGTTAACTATAATCAGTCACTGCACCATACAGAGTGACTGGTCCTGAATAAAAGAACCTTATGGAACAGGTATTCTGACTGCAGTGAATACCACACTGCAAGGAATTTCAACTCAGATGTTTATTAAATGCAGTTTTGAGAATGTCTTATACTAGCAAGAATACACTTGGTCTGTATAATCAGATTTAAAAGACAGTTCCAATAAAATTTTATTCCTTTTTTTTAAATCTTTTTTGTTTTTATTTAAAAAAAATAAAAAAATTTTGGTTTAAAATAATGTTGGAAGTAGTACTAGTAGTAGTAGCAGCAGCAGTAGTAGTAGTAGTAGCAGCAGTAGTAGTAGTAGTAGTAGTAGTAGTAGTAATAGCAGCAGCAGCAACAGCTGTAGTAATAATTATAGCAGTAATAATTTTGTTATTATTATTTTTTATGCATTTTTAATAGCCTTTCCAGATTGCAGTGATATTAATTAACTCAAAACACACACACACACTCTAATAACCCCCCCAAAAATCAATAACCAAACCAAACTTAAATCCACACATTAAAAAAAAAAAAAAAAAATCCCGGCAAAGCCATTTCCCAGCCCCCCCCAACATAACCCCCCCTGCTCCCCCCCACCGACTAAACTGTTTTCGAAAACAATCACTTCCTAAAAACAGTCTTTTTTCTTTTCTTTCTTTCCGCCTAACACCGGTGATGTTTGTAATTTCATTATTTGAACGCAGTCGGTGCTCTCTGCCATTGATCAGAAATGTCAGAAATGATTTATGGTATTAAATAGACGGTGATTATGGTTTCTAATTGATGCTGCGTTTAAAGTTGTTAGCGGCCATTATTAGAAATTATTCACGTGTTCTGATTTTCCCCCCCGACAAGAAATCTCATCAGTTAGGAAATATTAACTTATGGGCAAAGAATTATTTTTGTTGTTGTTGTTGTTGTGTAAAGAACATTTATTAACTTTTTTTTTTTTTTTGTTTTTTTTTATTTACTTTTTAAACAAATAGTTAACAATAAAAAATGATTAATTTATCAAAATTTGTTTGCTATCTCTCTTCTTTATTTTCTCTTTTTTTTTGTACTTATTTTTTCTTAACGAATTCATTATTAACATTTACAATAAATAATAATAATAATAGTAATAATAATAATAATAAAAAATGCTGAATTTATAGTTTATTATTTATTTATTTTTGTTTTTTGTAAACGACATTCACTGTTAAGTCTGTTTATTAGTAATTATATTGCCTATGATACAAAACCATAACCATTATTTTTATTCTGGCTGCTGCTGATGCTGATGTTGTTGTTTATATACTCACCTCCAACAATTTAGTTCCCAACAACCTGTATACATTAAATTTATTACCTTTATTATTAGTGTTGTCACAGCTATTAAAACCACCACCACAAACATTACCACTAGTATCAGTATTATTTTAAAATAACAAACACACACAATCAAATTTAAAACAGTAACTAACCTTCATTATCCATGTCTTATTGTTTATTTTTTAAATGCCAAGTTCCATACAATCCAGTCCTAGAGAGGAACAACAACTGACATATGTATCCTTTTCATGTAACCAGTCACAAAGCCTGACATATGTATCCTTTTCATGTAACCAGTCACACTGGCTGACATACGTATCCTTTTCGTGCAACCAGTCACACTGCCTGACATACGTATCCTTTTCCTGTAACCAGTCACAAAGCCTGACATATGTATCCTTTTCATGTAACCAGTCACAAAGCCTGACATATGTATCCTTTTCATGTAACCAGTCACAAAGCCTGATATATGTATCCTTTTCATGCAACCAGTCACATTGCCTGACATACGTATCCTTTTCATGTAACCAGTCACAAAGCCTGACATATGTATCCTTTTCATGCAACCAGTCACATTGCCTGACATATGTATCCTTTTCATGTAACCAGTCACACTGGCTGACATACGTATCCTTTTCGTGCAACCAGTCACACTGCCTGACATACGTATCCTTTTCCTGTAACCAGTCACAAAGCCTGACATATGTATCCTTTTCATGTAACCAGTCACAAAGCCTGACATATGTATCCTTTTTTGTAAACCAGTCACAAAACCATTCATTCCTTTTCATTAACCAGTCACATTGCCTGACATATTATTTTCAATTCATTTCACACTGCCTGACATACGTCCTTTTCATGTAACCAGATAATGTGATGTGGTGCCTTTAAACAGTTCTGTTTTATGGATCCTTTTCATGCAACCAGTCACATTTATACATATCCTTTTCATGCAACCAGTCACAAAGCCTGACATACGTATCCTTTTCATGCAACCAGTCATAAAACCATTCATTCTTGGCAATTAAAGGGCCACTGTCGGGGAAATTGATTATCAATTCATTTACACTATTACTGTCTTCACATAACCAGATAATGTGATGCGGTGCCTTTAAACAGTTCTGTTTTTAACCCTCTCTGCTGTGGTTTAGTAATGGAAACCATAATGAAGAGACATTAACTGCTTCCACTAATAGATGGATGGATGGATGGATTATCCTGGAATTGGATGGTTGGATAAATGGGTATATTATACTGTCATGTCTTAGATGAATGGATAGTCTGATAGATAGATGGATGGATGGATGGATGGATCATCAATCGGCAGAAATGCATTACCTTACAATGCGACAAAACTTTAACCACAATCTACCATCTTAATAAAAAAATAAAATAAAATAAAATAAAATAAAATAAAAATCCCTTGCTCTAACATTTTAAGTATTTTCAAATGCTAAGTCCACAATTTCCAAATAAAAAAACAAAACAAAATAAAATAAATAACTCTGAAACCATATTTCCCTTGCTCTAACTGACTAACATTTAATTAATTCCAAATAAAATACAATACAAAACAATACAATATAATAAAAAAATTAATTTCTATGGAAACATATAATCTGTAGCTGTAAATTCTAAGATACAAATATTTTCCACTGCCAAGTCCACAATTTTGAAATAAAATAAATAAAATAAATAAAATAAAATACATAAATAAATAAATAAATAAATATTTCTGAAATAATTATATTCCTTGCTCAAAGATTTAAATATTTTCAAATGCCAAGGTGACATTTTTTCAAAATAAAAAATAAAAAACAAAAATAAAGATTTCTTAAATGATTACACCCTTGATTCATACATTTTGAAAAACATAAGCCATGATTTTCATTCAACCAAAAACAGTGATTTTTAATGAGCTTTGTTTTACAGTGGGAACCGTGGTCTCAATATCTGAATCGAAAATCATTTTCTGCTCCAGCTAATTCCGCAGAATCTTGGATCTAACGGCAGCCATCGCATCTAAACTCGATAAAGCGATAAATCCGTTTATTCAATTTAATCTTGTAACAATCCGTCACTTGTGACAAAACGCAAGTCGACTGCTCAGAGTCTGGGATTCATTACTTTGTCAGTTTTCATCTTTCACCTGATTCCATTTATAATGCAAACCTGTTTCTCTTTTTGCTTCTGTTGTTATTTTCAGTTCTCGTATGATGTGCTGGCTTCTTTTCGTTGTAGTTGTTGCTGTTGCTGCTGCTTTGTTTGTTTTTTGGGGGTTTTTTAGCCAGAATAATACCTGATGTCTGTTTGAGATAGTGGATGGAGAGGTATGGAGAATAAAGATGAAAATGTGGACAGTAATGTTAGAGAGAGAGAGAGAGAGAGAGAGAGAGAGAGAGAGAGAGAGAGAGAGAGAGAGAGAGAGAGAGAGAGAGAGAGAGAGAGAGAGAGAGAGAGAGGGGGGGAAACAGAAATAGAAAATGAGAGAAAGAAAAAAGAAAAAAGAGAAATGACAGACAGACAGGAAAATGATACATAGAGAGATACACAGAATGAAAAACAGAAAGACTAACAGACAGACAGACAGACAGTAAGAAAAAGAGAGAAAGAGAAAAAAGACATTATTATTATTATTATTACTGGGATTATTTTGTTCTTGTCACTGTTGTGTTTTTCTTTGTGAAAAAAAGGACGAGTTCTTTTTCTCCTTTTTCTTTGCATAACGTAAGTGCAACTAAAACTTCTCAAAACCAGAGAAACAAAATAACATTTTATCACCACTGGCATTAATTAATCACAATCTGATAAGAAAATGGAAAGCTGAGAGAACACTGAATCACTTCACTGCTTTGTTTTCAATGTTTTGGCAGTTTCGGTCAGGTTTCAAGATTTAAACTGAATCAGAGCCAAGAGTGACAAATCCAGTTCCTTTTTTTTTTTGTTTTATAACTCAACAATAAGCTAAATTAAATATCTTGAAGTAAATAGATAAAATGTTTTAGAATAAATAAATAAAATATTTTAAAGTAAATAGAAAAAAAATGCTTCCCATTCCAAAACCAGTGGCAGGATCAGTTAACATTATTGTTAGCATTTGTTACAATTTTAAGTGAATTCACTTGTATGAGGTTCTTTTATTATTATTACTAACTTTTTTGTGTTTTTTTAAGTTTAAACTGAGTGAGTCTGTTATATATTTCAACATCAAAAATCATTTGAGTAAAACCGCTGTGTAATCAAACACATTTAGATAAAGAGCTGTAGAATAATGGTTTTTATTTTTTGCTTCTTCTACTTTTTTCCTTTTTCTTTTTTGTTCAGATTACCAATGTCAACAAGTTTTTTCAAATAAAAAGTTGTTAAAAGAGGAAATGTTTGAAACAGTTTTATTTCAGACTGTTTCAAACAGCTGATGTCAAACTGTTTTAAACAGCTGTACTTCAAAATTATTTAAGACAGCTATATATCTGTATTAAACAGCTGTACTTCAAAATTATTTAAGATAGCTATATATCTGTTTTAAACAGCTGTACTTCAAAATTATTTAACACAGCTACATATCTGTATTAAACAGCTGTACTTCAAAATTGTTTAAGACAGCTATATATGTTTTAAACAGCTGTACTTCAAAACTATTTAAGACAGCTATATCTGTTTTAAACAGCTGTACTTCAAAATTATTTAAGACAGCTATATATCTGTTTTAAACAGCTGTACTTCAAAATTGTTTAAGACAGCTACATATCTGTTTTAAACAGCTGTACTTCAAAACTATTTAAGACAGCTATATATCTGTTTTAAACAGCTGTACTTCAAAATGATTTAAGATAGCTATATATCTGTTTTAAACAGCTGTACTTCAAAATTGTTTAAGACAGCTACATATCTGTTTTAAACAGCTGTACTTCAAAATTCTTTAAATCAGCTATATATCTGTTTTAAACAGCAGCATGTTAAAATAGCTTCAGATAGCTGATGTCAAAACTGTTCAACTAGCCTGTCAAAATCTGTTTTGAAAAACCAAACAGTTGAACAACATAATGAACTGCATAAATTTATCACTGTAACATACAAATCAGAAAGAAAACAGGTATATACAAAGGTCAGGGGTCATTTAATAAAGGTAGAAAATCATAAAAATTACCAAGAAGAAAATAAATGCATAAAATCCTAACCAAAAAAGTCAAGGTACCAACCATTATAAAAAATAGATATTTTCAAAGCAGTCACCAAAAAACTGCTCTTTAAAAATTACACAAACCATTAAAAACTTCTAAAAATCAACAAAAACAATCAAGACCCTCCCCCCATCATTATAAATTCACAGTTTCAAAGAAAGGGTGATGAAGTGTTGTAAAAATTCACAACAAACCATTAAATATCTAAAAATTCAGCCAAAAAATTAACACATCACAAACTGTTACAAATTTATAAACTTCAAAGCAGTGGCTATGACAACAAAAACAGCTACAAACGAACATCCCATCAGCCATTGTGTTTCTAAAATTCACACAGACACAAATGGCGCTGCAGAAACCAATTTCACACAAACCAACTACATCTCCAGACTTGGAATTTGCCCAGAGTCGGAGTGCCAAACGTCTAATGACTTGCAGGTTCTCTTACAAACATCACTAACCACACTGGAACTTTCACCAATTTGACCTTTGAGGAAAAAAAACCTTCTAGTTATTGTTTTCATTGATGTGGTATTTCTTACACAATTATGTGGCTATATACTAGTCAGTAGATACATTACCAAATATACACGAATGAATAAATGAACAAATTATATAAATAAATGAAGAACTTTCCCCAGTTCATTTGCCCTTTTAAAAAAACACCACAAAACCCCCACCTCTAGTTATTGTTTTAATTGATGTGGTATTTCTTATACAATCATGTGACCATATTAGTCAATACATACAACAACTAACAAATGAATGATACTAACTGTATCTATGTTTACAATCATAACACAATGTTTCTTAAATTGTTACTCTGACTATATTAAGCTCACAAAACATAAGACTATAAAATCTGGCTGAATGGATTACAAAGTCATTGTTACCATGGTTACATGAAGTTTAATCAATTAACAATTATTGTGCTGACATTAAATATAAATTGACTCTTCTCTGGTTAAATAAAGTTCAAATGAAATAGCTGTTACCATGGTTACATATAACTTTATAAATTGTTAAACTGGCTGTATTACATTCATGAAGTGACTTTAAGTCTGGCTAAATTAAGTTTTTTCGTGAACTGACTGCTACTCTGGCTACATGCAATGATGTTACTATGGTTACTGAAAGTGTCATGAAGTCACTGACCCTGGTTACATACAGATTAATGAAAAGACTTATTGTTCTGGCTGCATGCAATCTCTATAATGAAATTCTTGACATGACTGTGGATACGGTTACTTAAAGTTTCATGAAGTGACTAAGAATGAATATATGTGTGTGTTTGTGTGTGTGTGTGTGTGTGTGTGTGTAGGTGTGTTTGTATGTGTAGGTGTGTTTGTATGTGTATGTTTGTGTATGTTTTTGTGCCATCCAAGACAAATTATTAAGACATAAGCAGTGGCAATATTTTGAAAAGTGAAGCTGGCACTTAGAGATAACTTTTTCTATTTTATTTCTGTTCCAAATCTTATCAAACCAACACAGAGTCTGGAAGACTTTTTATCCATTTTCAAGTATACTCTATCAAATCTAAGGTGAAAACAAATTTTTCTAGTGAATAAAACTAGTTTGTCTAATGAACAAAAATGGTCCATGGGCCAGTGTCTGGATCCATTGTCCATGATCCAGTGTACATGATCCACCAGGTGCTATTAATAAATGTTAATATATTAATAAAAATAAAGTACTTACATTTAATGAGTTTGACAACATCAATATGATTCTTGTTCGTTACAAGTGTTCCGTTCACCTGAAAGAAAAAATACTTTTTATTAAATCGTATTTGAGTAGTTATTTATAATACTGAATTTATTATAAACAGAGAAACAGGTCAGCTTTTACTAATGCAAATAAGGAAATATTTTTATCACATAACACTTCCTAATCCTGTCCAGTTTGAAATATGGACATATCAGAATTCACTTGATAGATAAAATCCTTGTCTGAAATAAAATAAATAAATAAAATAAATAAATAAATAAATAAATAATAATAATAATAATAATAATAATAATAATAATAATAATAATAATAATAATAATAATAATAATAATAATAATAATAATAATAATAATAGTACTAATAATAATAATATAAAAATAAAAAAATAAAAAAAAAAAAAAATTAAGATTTAAAAAGATCTAGTGTACTTGAGTAACAATAGAACCGCAGTTCTGATGCAAAAATCTGGTTTAGTCGGAATTTTAAGGTGGTAGGTTTTTATTATTTTTATTTATTTTATTATTAATTTTCTTTTATTACTATTATTATCATTATTATCTGTTTCATTTTTTTCTTTTAAAGAGATTTATTTAATATTTCAAATTATACCCATTTTCAAATCCATTATAAATGAAGTCATTAATATCAGACATTAAGTGCAATTTTCCTTGTGTCTTTAACCATTATTTTATTTAGTTATTTGATTGATTAATTATTTAAAATGTATTTATTTATTTATTTATTTATTTTACTTGTATTCTTTCTTAAATGTTTTTTAAAGAAAATAAAATAACAATATTATGTAATCAGTCACAAACATGGTAGGTTTCATGGTATAACTATTTAGTTATCTTTCATCAATTTGTAAAAAAAAAAAAAAATGGATATAAAAAAATCATTATAAAAATTCCAGACTTTAAATTCAATTTAATAAACATTATTTTTGTTTGTTTTGTTTTTTGTTTTTAACCACTGTTATTATTTGTTTTTTTTTCATATAAGTAGTTTTTGTTTTTTCATTTGCTTAGTTTTGTTGTGTGGGGGTATTTATCAATTTATTTCAACTTTCTTTTTTGTTTCTATTTACATCAAGGTTTAAAAAACACCAAGCAAGAACTAAGTTTAAGGAATGTTTGTCTGTTGTTTGTTTGTTTGTTGTGTTCTTGTTTTTTCCTGTCATTTTGTTTTTCTCTGTGTATATTTACTTCATTATTCACGTTATTCTTTCTCGTTATTTTCAATTCAAATGCACTAGGAAAGAACAAAATTCAAGTAATCAAAATCTTAAGCCTGGGAAAGTTCAAAACGATGATATATATATATATATATATATTTTAACGTAAAATGTGCAGTTATAATATGACTCTAAAATGCAGCTACCATCTTCCCCATAAAGATTTCACTAGTTCTTTGTAGACACCATGTTCAGTTTAAGAGCACTTCTACCAAGTGGCGTCTACCTGGTACAAACAAATAGGAAAGGTCGTTTGGCAGACTCCTACGAGCAACTGGGCAAAGTCAAGTTTTTGGTACTAGCGGAAGATAGGAAATCAATTCGTGGCTATTTGCCTCTGTGGTTCTTGTGTGTAATGATGCGTGAAATTCCATCCGATACGAACAAAACATTTGGCAGAAGGGCTGGGATGAATTTCAGTTTCTTCTTCTATCAGTGTTGACAGAAATAAAATTCAGCTGACCTGGTATAGAGTGTTAATCTGAAACTATCCGAGTTTGAGTTGTTTTTGTTTTGTTTTTTTCCCCAGTTTTCTTCATTCTTTTTTTGTTTGTTTGTTTTGTTTATATGGCATTGTAGAGGAAATCTCTTTCATACTGGACTTGTTTGTTAATTAGTAGCAATAGATCATACATACAGTTACATACATACATACTTACATATATACATACAATACATGCATTGCACACACACACACACACACACACACACACTGCCCTTCTACTAAAAAATAACTACATCTAGATTCAAAACACCAATCAATACAAACTCACTAAAACAAGAAATCAAAAAAAAAAATAATAATAATAATAATAACCAAAAACGACTGCAAAAGTAAGATGGTGTGATTCAGTAAAAATCTGGTCAACCGAGCACAAATTTCTAAATGTCAGGAATGACCCACGTTTGGACAGATGAACATCCTGATTAGATGGACTGAAGAAAACAGATAAAAGTGATTAACAAGCAAGTTTGTCATGTAGAAATAGGGAATTGCCTGCAGTCAGCTAAGTATAAAATATGTCAGTGGTCAGTGGTCTGTTTGTGATGTATCTGACTATCAGTAAGAGGAACTGGGTAAATGGATGATACCAGGGATGGAGATGATAAAATACTGACTGGTAAAATTATTAGTTTGTGAAGGAGCAGATTCAGTAGAGTAAGATATAACTCATTCAGTGACACACACACACACACACACACACACACACACACACACACACACACATATATAAACACACACACACACACAAACACACACACACATAAACACACACACAAACACATATAGATATATATATATACATACACATGAAACATGAACACAATCCAACTGAGATAATATATATACACATTTCTACATCCATGAATAGATACTTATATACACACACACAAAAATAAAAATATACTCACACACATACCTACATTCATAGATATCTACATAATTACACACACACACACACACACACACACACACACACACACACACACACACACACACACACACACACACACAACCTACATACATACATACAAGCACATACATATATAACATATATATATTTTGCAGACACAAACATATAACACACTCATAATAATATATAGACAGACAGACAGACAGACAGAAATTTTTGTACAATAAGCATACAGCTATTTATTCCCAGGAGCTCTTCAAAAAGGGGAGGTAACTCAACAGCTTCATCAAACGAGCCAAATCCAGTTTGAAGGAAACTCTGACGCAAGAGAAAAATGCTAAATCACTTAGTCTGCCATGTTATCTCCGAAGATGTTAAAAAAGAAAACTTTTTACAACAAGCAAGCCATATGGCTGGGCAAAAGTTACCAGATAGTGCTAGTAATGGTATGAACTAGATGTCTGGATTGGGAAAAAAGGTGTCTACCATGAATTTATTATAGGCAGAAAAATAAATTATGACAGTGTAAGTAAAAGTGTAACTGAACTGTTTATGTAGAAAAAAACACTTAAATAGTGTAATAACAGCATGAACATCAGTATAATAGAACTAGAGTTCTGGAATGGGAAAAATTGTGTCAGCCATGAATTTATTGTATGAAGAAGAAAAAAAATTAACATAGCAAAGTAACAGTAAAAGTGAGCTACATTTCTAGAATGGGAAAAAAGAATGTGGCATGAAATTTATGGTATGACAAAAAAATATAAGATAGTGCAAATAACTGTATGAGCATCGATATTAGTCAGGTTAAAATCAATTCTAGAATGGGAAAAAAATGTCTCCCATGAACTTACTATATATTTATTTTAATTTTAATATTTTGTTTTTAATTTTATATATATATATGTATATATATATATATATATATATATGATTTAAATATTTCATTTATAAGTTTATCATCTCAACCATGGAAAAGTAAGTTTCTGAGAACAAAAAAAATTCTTTAAAAACATAAATTTAAAAAACAAAAATAAAAATAATAAAAAAATAAATAAATAAACAAATAAATAAATAAATAAATAAAAAGATTATAATAGAAAAACGAGACTGTCAATTTAACTGGAACAAACTTGAACCAGAAACAAAAACATTTGAAGGCAATAAAAATATCCAGTATCTTTAATAAGGTACCTTAACTATGTGAAGAGTACCCAACACAATTAGATGATCATATTAACTTGAATAAAGAGAAAATGGTAAATGAGAAAGCACTTGAAAATAAGTGCAAAAAGAGCATCTCCCAAAAGAAGTTACACAAAATAAAAAAAATAATTGAATATGAAGGAAAACAAAACAAAACAAAAAGATAAAATGCTGACATTTTGTGATCATTATCTTGATCAGGTTAAAAACAGCAACAAAAAACAACAAAAATGAAATGATTTTTTAAAGATAATAATAAAAAAAAAAAAAAAAAAAAAATAAATAAAAAATAATAAAGTAAAAAAAGAATCAGAAGCAACTTTAGTGATCATTATCTAAACCAGGTGAAAACCAAAACAGAAACAAACTGATTTCTCAAAATAAAATTAAAAATTAAAAAAAAGGTCCAAACAAAAAATTAAAAAAAAAAAAATAAAAAAAAAATTTAAAAAATTAAAAAAAAAAAAAAACCAAAACAGGAAGAGTAGTGATCATAATCAGTAAACTGAGAAAAAAAAACCAAAAAACCAAAAAAAAAGAAAAAACACAAACCCCAAAACAGAAACGAAAATGATTTCTAAAAAGATAAAAATAAAAACACTTTCTGAAAGATAACACTCTCTACACAACATAAATCAGTGTCATTTAAAAAAAGAAAAAAAGAAATAAAAAAAAAAAAAAAAAAAAAAAGAAAATAGAAAAGAATCATGTGTGTAAGCTTAACAGATCGGATATTGATCTGAAAACAGTTCTGATATCCAAGACAGGCCATACAGGCAAGATGAACAGGACTGGCAATTCTCAGTGATTGATCTTGTCCCTGTTAATTGAGATGTAGCTAAATTAGGTGGGGAGAAGGCAAGGCAGGAGGGAGGGAGGGAGGGAGGAGACAGGAAAGGGGAGGAGAGAGGGACAAGATAATGCAGCTATGAAGTAAATTGCTTTGTTTATACCTGTTTGTCCAGAAACTGCTGATGGGAGTTTTGATATTTTAACAAGACTGAGAATTGTTAAGTATGTGAAAGAGCTAAATAATGAGCATAGGAAGGGAGGGAGGGACAATGTGTGTGTGTGTGTGTGTGTGTGTGTGTGTGTGTGTGTGTGTGTGTGTGTGTGTGTGTGTGTGTGTGTGTGGTGTGTGTGTGTGTGTGTGCACATGCATCTATGTGGAATAGGTGCTTGAGTTGTCAGTTTCAGGTTTTTTTATTAATAAAGTTTGTTTTGTTTACTCCAAAGAGTATGTGTGTAAATGTGTGTGTGTGTGTGTGTGTGTGTGTATGGGTGTTTGTCTGTCAGTCTCTCTTCCTGTCTATCTACATGTGTGTGTGTGTGTGTGTGTGTGTGTGTGTGTGTGTGTGTGTGTGTGTGTACATAGTTGAGTAAGTATGTATGAATGCATTTATATGTTTGTGAAAGATCTTCCATCTCTAATACTCATGCATACAGTACCCAAAACTGACAAATATAACTAATACAAATAAATAAATAAAAATAAAAATAAATAAATAAATAAATAAATAAATAAATAAATAAATAAACAACAAAACAATAAAAACAAACTCTTAATCACCAACAAACACAGAGATGGTGATAACCCACTGATAACCCAAATCAGGCCTGCAATGACTAACAACAACTTCACCACACATACATACAGTCAGACAGACATAAACATGGACATAAATAAAACTAAATGGGCTTGTCTAGAGGTGGGCAGGAGGTACAAGGCCAGAGTTTTACAGTGTTTTTATTTCTTGTCTACAGCTGGGAGTTAAACAACATGCTGAATGTGACAAATTGGGGTCACTGCAGCATCGTGTCCCATGTCACTCTGTAGGATGTAGTTGACGTGGTTGCAGAAACAAAACAAACAACACACATCATGTGTAAAAATTACACATTTACAACCACACCCAGTCAGCTGACACATACCCAACTGCAAGAAGAAGCTGCAGTTAAAAAAAATGACACCTAGATTTAGTACTGGCTAAATTTAGATTCTGAATTATTAATAGCAGAATTTACAGAGTAAACGCTTAATATAGATTTAATCCTGCTCAAATTTAGGCAATGTTAATAAGTCAAAGTTATTTAAATCACACACACACACACACACACACACACACACACACACACATGCACACACACACATTCTCAATATTATATTTATTATTATTATTATTGTTTTTGTTGTTATTGTTGTTGTTATGGTTATTATTATTTTTATTTTTATTATTAATATTTCTATTTATATTATTATTTAAATAAAACGTGTTCAGATTTTTGTAAGATGTTGTATGTTTTAATAAAAATGTAATGATTTCACTGGAAAAATAAATTACTCTTTTTATTATATATTTTTTTTTTAATTTTAAATTCCAAAGAATTAAAACACACACACACACACACACACACACACACACACACACACACACTAGATATTAAGCATACAGTGGTTTAATTGTTTATTTAAGGCTACATACTCAATGCATATTTGCTAACAGTAACACGAGAATAAAGTTATTTATTTCAAGAATGTAGTTTTAAAAATAAACTCCTCCTTATAATTACACATTGTTTCTCAGTGAATGTCAAGTAACAAGACCTGTAGAGGTCTGCTCTGTGTTTAGTTTACATACCTACCCATGCCATAAGTGCTTTTCGAGAACCTTCCAGGAAAAAGTGATTAAATTAATTAAGAATTTTTGTTAAATGTGTAGAAATAAAGATGTGTTGTTATTTTTCAGTGCTAATGTCTTTTTTTTTTTGTTGTTGTTGTTTAGTTGGGATTTTGTTTTTATTATTATTATTATTTTTTTAATTTATTATTTATTTTTTTTTTTTTTTTTTAAATGTGAATAAATGAATACAAAATTTATTCTTCAGGTTGTCAAAATATAAAATGGAATAAATGTAAGGAATGTTTCTATTATTAAAACAACAATTCTAATTTTAAAACTATGATTTAATTTTTTTTTTTTTTTTTAAAGATAAATATATGAAGGAAAATTAACATGATGAATTTATATTAATAATAAAATGGTGAATTTATATTAATAATAACATGAATAATAAGATATTTAAAACACCTCAGACATGGACACACAAACACACTCATCACGTATTTACATTTATTCATTAAAGTATCCATGCACTGATACTCATACTTATAAAATGTATATATAAAAAATAATTTAAAAATCATATACTTTTTTATAAATCCTCAAATCCACTCACACACACACACATACACAACACACACACATACACAACACACACACAAAATCACAAAAACAGAAACCTTCATACACACAGATTACACAAACATCCAAAAAATCAACAAATGCAAAACAACAAAAGTAAACATCAACACACTCCCCGCTAAACAAACAATCCCTAATTACAGAAAAAAAACTTTCCAACATCCAAACAACAACAACAACGACAACGAAAATAAAAACTTACCTACCTCAGCATCTACAACGTTTCCATATTTTAAAAGTTTATCCAGTAAACAACACACAAAACAATGAAACGTCAAACAAACAAACAAAAATCTTCAATCTCTTCTGCTTTGCAGTAAAGCTCCAATAGAGCAACTGAACAATCTTAACAGCCCTTTCACTCACTCCTGGTGAGCACTGCTCACACTGAAAGTTACTTGGAAAGCGGGTTAATTAATCCCACTAGCAGAGAGCTAAGATACTCCCAGTAACGAAAAATCTCAGTGCTTCTAGACCAGTTTGTGTTCACTGAACTCTGTTGACCTTAAAAAGGCCTCGTATTTTAGTTTTTATTTTATTTTTTTATCTCAGCAGGCAAGGCTAATAGAGTTGTCTTCCTTGACGTAATGGCCCAAGCAAAAAAAAATGATGGACGTGTGTTTATGAAGTATTGTGATGTCTGGGTGAATGACAGACAGATTTAGAAATGTGCATGCCATTCAGTAAATAACTGACCATGAAATTATACACATGCACATGAACACACACACACACGCACACATGCATACACACATGCACATATTATAAAGTATAATTGTGATCTCAAACCCTTTATTAAAACAATAAAATAAGTAATAATAATAATAGTAATAATAATGATAATAAAAATACTAATAATAATAATATTCATAAAATAAATAAGTAAACAAATAATAACTTACTTATGACGATTATAAACACTGGCATACAGATCATCAAAGAAAAATAATTTAGTATGTATATTAAAAATATATACAAACAAATAAACAAACAAAAATAAAACAAATAAAAAACAAATAAATAAACAAACAAATAAATAACTCACCTTGACAATTCTGTCATGTTGCTGGACACCAGCTTTGGCTGCTGCTCCATCTAAAAATAAAAATAAAAAAAAATAAAAAAAATAGAACTTAACCCTTTGTGATTCAAAGACACTAACTCTCTATGATTTCTACAATGAAGAACAAATATTACCAGTCTTATGTCTCCAACAGTATAAATATTAATTCTTTCTTCTTTTTCATCCTCTGTGTGTGTGAAAAAGATAACAGAGAAAAGGACGAAGAAGAAATTCAAGTAGAAAGGAAGAAGAGACTAAAAGATGAACAGACAGCTATACAGCATTATCTTAGTTAGATATTTAGGTTGGTGCAAAATTAATTTTCATGATGTTTTTCTAACAACAACAACACTAACTATCCATAAACAAAAAAAAAAAAAAAAAAAAATAAAATAAATAAATAAATAAATAAATAAATAAATAAATAATAATAATAATAATAATAATAATAATAATAATAATAATAAAAATAATAATAATAATAATAATAATAATAATAATAAAAAAAGTAATAATAATAATAATAATAATAATAATAATAATAATAATAATAATAATAATAATAATAATAAAAATCTGATTAATAAAAGAGTCTGACAAAGTGAACTGATTTAGGGTAATTAGTGCTATGAAGAGTAATGTTTATAACTGTCATGCTCTGCCAGTGACCATCTGTTGTTAAAAACACATTTTGAAACCATTATGTCTATTTGTGTGTGTTTTTGTTCTATTTACAACCAAGCATGCAGTAAGAATAATTCTCCAGCAGTACAGGTAAAGAGGCTGGTGCATGTAACAGATGTAGCAATCTGAGCTCTCTCTCTCTCTCTCTCTCTCTCTCTCTCTCTCTCTCTCTCTCTCTCTCCCCACATTTTGCTCTCTCTCTCTCTCACTTTCTCTGTCTCTCTCTCTCTCTCTCTCTCTCTCTCTCTCTCTCTCTCTCTCTCTCTCTCTCTCTCTCACATCTTTCTCTGCCACATTTTGCTCTCTCTCTCTATCTCTCTCTCTCTCTCTCTCTCTGAGTATGTCTCTCTTACTCACTCTCTCCCCTGTATGTATATGTGTGAACACATTCAAAATTCAAACCACCTATTTATCTTCTTTGATCAGACAGAATAACATTTAAAAAATTAAATATATCTTATATAACTTTCTATATTAATCTGTCAATCTATATATCTATCTCTATCAATCTATACATCTATTTATCTATCTATAAACAATATATCTCTATATATAATTTTTGAATTATTGTCTTTTTAGTGTTAAAATCAAATGCATGATTTTTTTTTTATAAATCACTTAGTGACAATTAGACTATTAGTATTATTAATAGATAACAGTATCCTACCCCATTACTCTTTCTTCGATACACTACTAACTGAAAATGTTTTGTTCAGATTTAATTTAATTTAATTTTAATTTTTTTTTTTTTAAATACTTGGAAATTAACAAAAATAACTTACAAATATTTGCTCTTGTTTTATGTCCTGGCAAAACGACATATCCATTCATCATCATTATTGTTTTAAATTATTATTTACTTAGTTTTAATGTTTTTTTTGTTTTTTTAAACTAACTCATTTACTACATATGGACCAAACATAAATATAATTTTAAAAGAATGTCAATTAAAAGTATTTTGAAAACAACTTTTCAGGAAGGAAGAGATTAAGAAGGCCAAAAAATATTTCTAAAACCACAAGAATTAGAAGATTAGCATTTTGAAATAATCTGTGTTGTTATGCAACACACACACACACACACACACACAGTTTGAATAAGGCTGAGAAAGAAAAAGAAAATGGAGAGACAGAGGAAAAGTGGTAGAGAGACAAAGACAAGAGAGAAAGAGAAAAACATACAGACAAGAGGGATATACACAGAGAAAGTGAGAAAGAGGGACAAGAGAGACAGACAGACAAGAGGCAAAGAGACAGTCACAGAGAAGAGAGAAAGAAAAAACATACAGACAAGAGAGAGATATACAGAGAGAGAGAAAGTGAGAAAGAGGGACAAGAGAGAGAAAAAAATAGTCATAGAGACATATATTTTTTATACTGTAATATAAATGAAGGATTTAACTGTAGGTTTGGTAATGTTTGACTCAGAAAAGTCTCAAATGTTATAAAATGGGTAACACACCATCACTATTATTTTCAAGATGAAATTAGCTTCAGTATAAAAAAATAACAAAAAACAACAACAAAAAATAATAATAATAAAAAATAAATAAAAATCTCAGACTGTCAAAAAACAGGTAATTAGGATATTCTAATGTTAACTTTTAACATAGGATAATTTCATTTTAATCAAATTTTTACCTAGAATACTTTCAATACAATCTTCCTTTTACCAAGGTTTCTTTGATTTTAGTATAAATTTATATCAGGATGCTTTCATTTAAACCAACTTTAACCTAGGATATAATTTTTTTTTATTAAACCAACATTTACTCAGGATACCATCCCATAATTTTTTTTTTTTTTAATTTAAAGCTTTTTAACACGGATACTCTCATTTATACCCAAGTTTATTAAGGATACTCCTTATACTCTAGCAGTATCTTTACTTATACCTACTTATCCTATCATTTTAACATTTCAAGATTTCTATTATCTTAATATGCTTTTTGCTTCAGGTTGTTCTTGTATTTTATTCTGTCTCACAGAAAATATTGGTCATAGATTACTGTCAATGTATCTAATTTATTTATTACTATTACAATTATTATTATTATTATTATTATTATTATTATTATTATTATTTTAATAAGTAAATGGAGAAATGTCAGTAACTTCTAACTGGCTTTTTTAGTGATGTTTTACAACATGCACACATTTACACACACACACACACGTATACATACACACACACATGCATGCATGCATTATATATATTCACATAAGTATTATAAAACTATTTGGCTTACATTATGGTAATCACTTCATAACATTCAACAGAGTGTGACTAAACAGTTTATAAATAAATATGATGTGTAAACAGGAAGAGTTACCTGGTTTGACAGACTGCACGAACACTGGGTTGTCTCCACTGACTGTCAGTCCATAGCCCTTCTCGTCCTTCTGTATTATAACACACCTCTGTACCATGTTATACTTACTGCCTGTAAACAACAAATACATAAATAAGTAAATAAGTAAACTAAAGCAATGTAAAGTAAAGTAACGTAACGTAACGTAAAGTAAGTAGATAGATATAGATAGATAAAGTAAATACATAAATAAACGTATTAAAAATAAGTAAAATAATAAATAAATAAATAAATAAATAAAGCAATTTAAAGTAAAGTAAGTAGAGAGATGGACAGACAGACAGATAAATAAAGTAAATAACTAAATGTACATATTAAATATAATTAAAAATAAAATGAATGAACATCTAAAATAAAATAAGAAAATAAAATAAAATAAAATAAAAGTTAAATTAAGTAAATATTTATAAATATCAGTAAATGAATATACATATATACTCATATAGATAGCCAGAGACCCTTAAACCACACACACACACACACACACACACACACACACACACACACAGACAGAGGGAGACAAACAGAAAATGATGCATAAAAAACATTTCAGCACTTATGAGACAAATATAAACATCTACAGGTTTTCCAACAAGGGAGATAACTCATGGCAGACTGTAAGGATGGTCTAGCTATTCCTATTCTTTGTGTCATTTTCTCTACAAGAATTTTCATCTGCAACACTTTTTAAATTATATTTTTTTATTTAATAACAATATATATAACAAGGATTATGATTCAGTCATTAAACACCCTGAGGGCGTGGCAGCTTTCAACGCCAGGCTCAGACCCCCCTGGGAAGAAGCATTCTAAAATAATGCCCTGCTGGGTATGTCTGTCTGTATGTACGTATGTGAGTGTGTGTGTTTATGTGTGTCGTTGCAAAACAAGTTTATATATTTTAATTTTTTTTAAACTTCTTTCTTTCATTGCATAACCAGAAGGAAAAAAATTTCTGTTTATTTTATTTTTTAATTCCATTTTAATTTAATTTAATTTTTTTATTATTCTTTATTCTATTATTTTTTTTTTTAATTATTACTGCTGCTGCTGCTGCTGCTACTGCTACTACTACTACTACTACTACTACACTACTACTATTATCATTATTATTATTACTAATTTTTAATAATAACATTCTAGCTGCTGATGCTCTGAAATAATTCTGACCATCAATATTTAAAATATTCATAATACATTCTCTGATTCAGAACATGGGTGAATGAACAATGTACTGAAATTATATTTATGAAAAAGAAATCAGTCCTCCATTTCAGTATGTGGCTAATACAACCTTCTGCCCATCCCTTGGAACCACCAGAACTCACACATATAAAATGTTCTTTACCATTTCATTATATTCAGAAAAGGGTTGTGGGATGAAGCACACATTCACATTACCCCTAGAACCATCGCAAATATTTAAGAAGTATTCATCATCTATCTTTATTTTCAGAAATGGAGGGGTGAACTCTACATACAAATTATATTTGATCAAAAATCACTCAGCAAAGAGAATGGGATTATCCCATCTGAGACACACCCCTGAAAACACCCTACTACTACCCTACTATGGATGTATGAAACTGACTGTCCTCAAAAAGGGAACATGACACCAAAATTATGTTGTAATAAAAATATATATATATTTAAGCTATATAAATTTTAAAATAAAATGGGCTTGGACAACAGTCTTTGCCTGTCCTCAAAACCACCCAGAAACTGGACGATGTATGAAATATTCATCCTATCTCTTTGTATTCAGAAAAGTGAGCGAGCGAACATAACATTCAAAATAGGTTTTAATAAAAAGTCAGTTAGCAAAGTGTGACGATTTTTGACTTAGACCACCTTCAAGGAGCTACTCTGAACTTGAATAAAACTCTCAAATTATTCTTTATGAAAAATTAATCTGTGTATAAACCAAGAGGAACAGGATTTACCATCCTCCCCTGAAATCACACTGAATTTAAACTTTCAAATTATATTTTATTAAAAATTAATTTCTATGTAAACCAAGAGGAATGGAATTTTTAAATCACCCTTGGAAACCACCCTTAATTGGATATGTGAAATGTATTGTATTTAATTAAAAACTACTATATATAAACTAAAAGGATTTTCTTACAATCCCCTAGAATCACCCTGAACTTGGACATGTGAAATTTAACTCTCTAATTATATTTTATTAAAATTAATCTATATATAAACTAAGAGAGACAAGCCTGGAATCACTCAATCTATCTACTGGACTTATTTTATAAACAAAAAAAAAAAAATTCTGTAGATAACCTGAAATGAACAGTCATCTCTAACATTCACCAATCCTCTGAATATGTGAAATACGACTCCAAAATTACATTTTACATAAAAAAAAAAAAGTAATTCTGCACATAACCCAGGACAAACAGAAATCTCTACCACCACCTTTTCCCCACCCACACCCACCTTTCCCCCAGATGACCCTGATCTCTCCACATGTGTGAAGCATTTATCACATCTTTTTGTAAGCAGATTCCAGCAACTTTGACCCATGCCAAGAAGGATAAACAGAAAATAATAAAAAAAGAGCCTGATCCTGGTTAAATGAGGGTTTTATGTTCCCAGATCCCAGCAGTGAAAGAAAGGTCACAAAGAACTTGTGTTAGAAAATGCTTTGGTGGAGCTTTCTAAGATTGGTGTGTTTTATTACAACTTTATTGTAATTCTTATTATGATTTATTATTATTATTATTATTACAGAATAATTTTATATTTACTACTACTTCTACTACTGCTATTGCTATTATTATTACATGCTTTATTACAGAATCCTTTTATGATTACTACTGTAACTACTACTACAATTATTATTATTATTATTATTATTATTATAATAGCATTTATTAACTATTGTTGGGTTATAATTATTGTTGTTGTTGATATTACTATTATTATTATAGTATTTATTTACTATTATGATAATGATTGCTATTGTTTTTATTATTGTTGTTATTACATTATTACATTATTATTATTATTATTATTATTATTAAAACATTACAGCACAGCTTTATCAGGTTAAGTTTATTAGCAGTAACTAGTAATGAATTTTAATTTCTTCTTGCTTTTCTTGTACATTTTTATAATTAGTAGTAATAGTAGTAGCAGTAGTAGTAACAGTAGCAGCAGTAGTAACAGTAGCAGCAGCAACAGTTTGTTTTATATGTGTTTATATGAAATATGTTTATTTATAATTGTAATTTTCTTGCATTTTATCTACTTATTCATTATTAATCCTGCATAAGCTTTACAGTATATATTTTCACTGTCAAAAACATTACTACCAAAAATCTCATATGATTATTTTATTTTCTTCTTTTTTTTAAATTTTTATTATAATTATTATTATTATTATTATTATTATTATTATTATCATTTCATTTATTTATTTTTACCTTTTTAACTGTAATTTTGTTTTATTTATTTATTTATTTAAACCTGCAGCACTATTTGTGTACACACTTGTTGTACACACAGGTATATTTTCACATTACATAACAAAAATATGCAATCTCGACCCTATTTCAGTAAAAAAAAAAACCTTCAGGGACATAGTCAGGCTGCAAGCAATAAAAAATAAATCCATCAAGCTGACACTTTAAAAATACTTTTTAATATATAGGTGTTATTAATCTTCATAATTCATGACAGGTGAGTGATTATTAATAGTTTGTGACATGCAAAACCCAGACGCACTAGTGGGCATGAACAAAAGAGTTTACATTTATCTGCTTTTTATTTCAGTGTAGTGTAGGGGCTGTGTGTTTTGTATCACAGAGGTTATGTGTTTTATACCATTTTAGTATAGAGATTTTTTTTTTTTTTTTTGTATATAATTATAGTGTATTATACTAGCTGTTTTATAGGTCTTTTTTTTTTGAAATCTAAAATATGTGTATTTTATTTCACATTAGTGAAGGGGCTATGTGTTTTGACCCCATAGAGGTTGTTTGTTAAATACCAGTTTAGTGTAGAGCTTTCTTGTCTTGTTTATAGTGCAATTATAGTGTACTAGCTTGTTTAGTTGTTTTGTGGGGGTTTTTAAAATCTAAAATGTGTGTATTTTATATCACTGTAGTACAGAGGTTGGGTGTTTTATATCACAGAGGTTGTGTGTTTTTCACCATTTTAGTGAGCAGTTTTCTTTTTTCATATGATTATAGTTTGTAGTGGCCATTTTTTTTTCTGTTCTGTTTGTTATTTCTGGTGGGTTATTTTATATAACTGCAGTGAAGGGGCTCTCTGTTTTATATCACAGAAGTTCTGTTTTATACAATTTTAATGCACAACTGCATATTTTATATCGTTACTCTATTTTAGGGCTAATAATAATAATAATAATAATAATAATAATAATAATAATAATAACAATAACAATAACAATAAAAAAAAGAGAAGAAGTTTAATAGATGCTAACCTTCAGGAGGGTCATCCCCCTTCTTGGATGAAGATGCATCCTCCTTGGCACTTAGACTAGAGAGTCTGCAAAGAGAAGACAACTCATTAGTATTTGTATTATGTAAAAAGAAAAAGAAGAGCTTTCAAAGAGGAGGTAACTCACAAAAACATATGTCATAACAGAAATAAGAGATTTCAAGGAGGTGAAAACTCTTTAAAACATAATATTAATAATAATAATAATAATAATAATAATAATAATAATAATAGTAATAATCAATAATAATAATCACAATAACGATAATAGTAATAGTAATAGTAATAGTAATAGTAATAATAATAATAATAATAATAATAGTAATACTACTACTACTACTACTACTACTAATAATAATAATAATAACAACAACAACAAAACAACATTGACTGGAATGTCTGAAAAGAGAAGTTAATTTTTGAGAGTGGAAAGAGGGAAAAGGGGAGTTAACTTGTTAGAATAGTTATTATTTGGAATACATAAAAAAGTTGGAGAGTTTCCAAAGAAAAGGTACTTCATTAGTAAATTTACTGTTGAAAAATAAAAACAGCGTCTGCAAAGGAGGAGATAACTCATGAAAACACTAATTGCATGTAATACTTGAGCCTCCTGAGAAAACATACTGAAATAGGACAGAAAATTAAAATAAATCTGTTTGTTTGGAAAATAAAAAAAATAATCATTATAACAATTAACATGAACAAACAAAAGTCTGCAAAGATACATAATTCACTGGGACGCTTATTACTGAGAGCAAAAAAGAACAGAGAATCTGTAAAGAGGAGATAACTCATAATTTATATTAGCTCAAATTGGAGAGGCACCAGGAAGCAAGTAATTCATTATTCTTTCTGTATTGCTGCTGAACTTTTTGTTCCAGAAAGAAAGGAATTTGAAATCATTTCAAGTGGGGTGCTTTTCCAGGTATGCGAAACTTAATACGTTAAACGAGAGTTCCAAACGAAGTTTGTGAATTGTAATTTTTGTAATACATCATTTTTTTTTTTTTCTGTTACTTTTTTCCGGCTGTTTAAAAGGATTTTTTTATTTATATTTTTTGTGTTAGATACAAAAAAAAAATTAAAAAAATGGATGTATTAGTATTATCCAGCAGCATTCCTTAGGTAATCCTGTCTCATATTATTTACATTTTATTGTGTGGTTGTGTGTGTGTGTGTGTGTGTGCGTGTGCGTATGTATGTATGTGTTCACTGATTTCAAGAGAAAAAAAATATGGAAGAAAGAAACACATATTTACCTATCCATCATTCACACAATGACACATATAAAACAAACATACCTATTCAAACTAAAAATATTTTATACAGCTTATCTTATTCACATGGAGTTAATAAAACAAAGATTAAAATTTATGATGAAAACACTTGATGTAACTCGTTATCAAACTGTTATCAGACAAATGTGTCATAATCTCAACATCAGTGACACGTCACACAAAACTTATCCATCGGGTTATATAACGTTGTATTTGCATCAGACAAAATTTATTAAATTTATGAACTGAATGATATAGCAGGCAGCCCATCTCATCCAAGATGTCTGTGGTTCTAGTACCTCAGGTGGAAGTTAAAAAACATAATTTTGTCTTTTTTTGTTTCTGCAATTCGAAACTATCTGTATAACTACTACTACTAAAATCTATTTGGGTTTATGGTGCTTAATGATTTTGTATAAAATAATAATAATAAAAATAAAATTTAATTTAATAATAAATAATATAATATAATAATTATAATATAATATAAATAATATGAAATAAATAAATAAATATAATAAAAAATTAAAAAATTAAAAAAACTGATATTACATTGCAGAGATGGGCCTTATCTCAGTGTCTTAGTGAACATTGACCTAGGATTATGATAACTGATAGCCACACATTAACTAGTATACTGAGTACACCTTTAAACAAACCATTTCTTTCTTTCTTTCAGTTTTTGGTGTCATTCATCCATTTATCAGTCCATCCATCCATCCATCCATCCATCCTGTAAACTGGACAGTGATACAGTTTCATGATTATAAATATCGTTCAATATGTAACCATTAGGTAACCTCTATCATCTTTTGACAATTTTCTGTAATTGCTTTTCTTTTTCTTTCATTGTTTTTTTTCTCTTCTTTTATTATTATTATTATTTATTTAATTTTTTTTGTTTTAATACATATATTCTCTGGATTATTTTCGGTAATTTTTCTATATTTTATTTTCATTTTTTTATTTTTTACTATTATTATTATTATTTTTCCTTCAACTTAATACATATATTCTCTGGACTATTTTCTGTAAAACAAGATGTTGTTGTTTTTTGCTTGATACATTAATGAAATAGACTGTAGACCTGTGATTTATAAACACACATTAAGTAAACCGACTGGACTGTGTAAGGTATACATACATACATCAGTCCAGATGTTCCAAGGGAAGAAGATAAGAGATTAAATGAAGCCACCTAATGACCAGACACACAAATAATCCTTTTGTCTTTTTTTTTTCTTTCCTGTGATTGCTAAAACACCTGGCTTTTGTCAAACTGACATGTATACTTCTTGTACTGATATATATGTATGTAGGTGTGTAAGTATGTATATATATATATATATATATATATATATATATATATATACGTACGTACGTACATGTGTGTCTGTGTTTTTGTAAAACTTTTCTTTCTTTTCCTTATTCTTTTGTTATTGTTTGGCTATTTATTATTATTATTATTATTATTATTATTATTATAGCTGTTACCACTACTAATACTTTATTTTATTAATAACTTTTTAAATGTCAGTGTTTATTTATATATTTATTTTTTAATTTTAATTTTAATTATTTCAGTTTTTACCAGTCACCACCATTATTGCACAATCTGCATTATGTGAAACCATCCTAATATAATTCATTTTCCATGTGCACAAATTATGAGCCCTGCTGAACAATATAGGCTACGTAGAATTTAAATTTGTGCACCCATGCATTAACAACTACTATGACACCTCAAGAAAGTTTGATGCTGCATATTTAAATGTTCACATGATAAAGTGTTTTTTACTAAGTTCAGGCAATTTCAAATAAAATATTTTTTTTTTTAAAAA
>CM022676.1:10666085-10708585 GCA_012295275.1 Chrysomallon squamiferum
AACGTATATATATAAACAAACACACAAAGCTGTATCATTTCAAATCCTGGAGGCTCATTTAGACACAGACATGCACATATGCACACACGCACATCCATACATACACACACCTATCTACATAAAAAAAACCACACACATATACTTCACACACACACACACACAAACATACATACATACATACATACAACCATCACCATCACCACCACAACCTCTCAGCTCATACAAAAAAAGCTCCATAGCTACTACTTTATAAACTACATCAGTCCATTTTTCACACTTGCCACCTGTACTAATAACATGGTCAGACAAATTTCAATAAAATATTCTTAATGAATTATAACATGCTCGGCCAGGCACAACTCAATGTGATGTGTATACAAATCTCTTTATCACACCTATAAAGGCTATATCACATCCCTCTATTACTTACTGCTACATTAACAAGTTTTAGTTAATGTCGGAGGGTTGACACTAGGTATTCAAGTCCAGTGAAGCATAGATGTTATCAGTGTGTTGAAAATTTACAAAACCTCCGTATTGATTTGTGATTTGTTTAGACACAATTTATAATAAAATTTAAAAAAATATATATATATGAATAAATTTGTTTTAAACACTTAAGAGATTATCTGAAGTATTTTTGTATAGTCCTGTTTCAAATTAACACATACAGAAGTAATGGCTTCAAAATATATTGTGTGGAAACTATTTTAAATATACAAATGCATATACATACAGACATACTTGTAGTAAAAGACAGACAGACAGACCCACACACACAAACACACAAAAAAATAAATAAAAATAACACATACTATAAAAGTTAAATTGTCTACATACATATTTTATTTTATTTGAAATTAGAATTAAATTAAAAAATAAAATGAAAATGCATGTCAGTTACCCTTAAAATTTAAATATAAAGTTATTTCTTTTCTTGAGAGTTCAAAACAATGTGTTGACAAATTAAAATATCCTGTTGCATTTTCTCACAATATGAGTGAGATATTTATAATAACAATTTTCCTTCCCTCTAACAAAAGGTTTATTTCTGTTTACCACTTCCCAGTTCCTATTACTGTCCAGCAAAATTAAAATATATTTTCATGCAATGACTAAGCAAAAAAACCAAAGCAAGACATTTTTTGACAGTACAGAAAATTAAAATATTTAATTTCTATTCATACAAGATATTGGCCTTAAAATGAAAATGTAAGTAACTGTTTGGCCCTACCATAAATCAAATAAATAAATAAATATAATTTACATTTTTTACTTTCTATACATATGTGAGTGGGACACAGACTAAAAAATTATTTTAATAAATAAATATTTAAAGAAATAAAATAAAATAAAATATAATTTTATCTTAGTTCATGTTAACAACCATCCCTCTCAGTTTCACTGTTCTTTTCTTTTTTCTTTCTTTTTTTCTTCTCTCCCCATTTTTTTTTTTAATAATGTTTCACATTTTCTTCAACCATATCATACACATTTCTTTGTCTAACATAACAAATGTTGTTTTCTTTCCTTGCATAAACACGCATTACACAAACCCCAATCCTCTGCAGACAAAAATATCCTGTTATTTCTGTTCACAGGGTAAGTAAGTATGTACTGCCTACATCTCCATGATGCTAGAAAATATTTTGTTAATATTTTGAAACATGAGTACATTCTAATATGTATTTCCACAGCCCAATAAAGTGTAAACATCATATTTCACCATGCAGTACAGGATATAAGTAATTACGTACCAGAAGCTTATCTTAAAACTATCACAATAGTATTACCATTATAACAAGTATTTACATTATTAGCTGCTGGGGAAAATGAAAAATATGTATCTCATTATTCTTAAATAAAATATCACTGTTATTCCATTTGATGATTCGAATAGATGCATGTAACGAACTCACCATTTTAGAACAAATCATTATCGTAAAATTATTATAACGTTTTTTTCAGTTTCAGACCAGAAATATAGATGTATATTTACACTCATTATTCTAAAATAAAATATCATTATTTGATTATTTCTGTACATATGTATAATATGTATTATCATGTTTCACGTTATGTGAATCAAAATGTTTAAGCCACAATTTCATTATCCTAAAATGATCATTTATATCAATTTACACACACACACATATGCATACACATATATACACACATACATACTAATTATGAAACAAATTATTATCATATTGATATGGATGATTCGAAAAAATACATTATTTTATAATACTCATTTTCATTTGATGATGAAGGATATGTTATCCCAAAAACTATAATCTGGTATGTATTGCACCTTAATCATCTTACTATTTCACTTGATGATAAAATATACACCATGTCCTGAACATCCTAAAACATATTATCATCATCTTTTCATCTCATGACAAAATATAGCCCATACCACACACCCTAACCATCCTAAAACAAACGATCATTATATATCATTTCATCTGATGACAAAATATATATTACACTGTAACCTAATCATCTAATTATTTTTCACTTGCCGATAAAATATACAACCACACCCTAATCATCCTGAAACCAATCATCATCTATCATTTCATCTGATGAGTAAGCAGGGCAGACGTTAAATAATTTATCAACATCTGCCAAATGTATTTACAGCAACGTGGATGACGTCATTTGCCCTGCCACGCTGAAACAACATGCAACATCGGAGTATCAAGTTTTAGCTGGTGTGTAAGTTTATGTATGCATGTTTGTGTGTGTATGTATATATAAATATATTTTTTTATACATATACACACATATACATATGTATGTAGTTAAAGCAAGATGTAAGACCAGGCAGTTGATCTATTTGATAACCGATAGCCTATTTTTTTTTTTAAACAAGGTTAATATTCAAAATGATTTCTTTATCAAAAGGGGGTGGGGCAACGTGTGTTATAAAATATAACACATCTTACTGAGTTTCTTGTTAAGTAAATATGGTGGATATGGTGGATGTGGATGTTGATGTTGATATGGTTGAGGATGCATCGATGTGTGTGTATCTTTTGAAAAATGTAATGACATATTGGCAAAAAATAATTAAATAAATTATATCCAATAAAATCATGTTGATAAAATGAAATTACTTTTTGTGTAATTATTGTGAACATTCAGTGTGAGCATATTTAGTTAGTTAAATAATAATAATAATAATAATAATAATAATAATAATAATAATAAATTAATGAGGCATAAATCTTTTTATAAATAAAATACAGTTAAATAAACTGAGCTAGACAAAATGATAATAAAAATAAACTGTTTTGTTTGAATATACATGGCTTACATTCATATTATATATATATATATAGTTGCAGAACAACATACTTGAATTTATAATGTAACTACACATTTATTCATCACACACACAATCATTACTTTATTATTATTTTTATTACTATATACATATATTTATATAAATATTCTGTTAACCCATTTTCATATTATTTACTCTGTTAACTGTAATTTATTAAAAAAAATAAGAATAACAATTTATTGATCACAATCGAGACAATTCAATATCTCTCGGTACAGCTAAAACAGGATCACAACTAAAAATAACTGATATTATTTATAGAATCAGAAACAGAGAGAAAAGACAGAGGTAAAAATAATTCACAGCTATGTCATGAAAAGATAAAGATAAAATAAAAACACAGGTATATCATGAAAAGACAGAGATAAAAAAAAAACATCACAGGTAAGTCATGAGTAACATCGTAGGTTCGTCATCTCACCTTGGGCGGAACAGTTGACTGTGTCTGTTCTTTTTGTGATCGAAATGAAGAAACAAGTTCTCATTAGAGCCGAAAAAATCCAACGATCTCCATTTTTTCTTAAGTGGCATTTTTCCATGCCGCACTCAAACCCGACTGTGATGAATAATCCGAAACTTTAATTCACTGATAATCCACAAAGGTGTTATCCAAGAACAACAACAACAAGAAGAAGAAATAATTTTTTTTTTTTTTTTAATTGCACAAATACACACACACACACAGAGATAAAGAAAAACCTTTTTCCACAAACCTACTTGATACCACACAGACGTGACATATATATTTATAAAACCATCACATTACACACACAAAACATCTTAATATATATATATATATATATATATATATATCCACCATCTGGCAATGGCAAAGTGATACATCCACAAAGAAGATTAATCTACACCATCTGATTAATTTACTGAATATTTACACACTGAAAACACGGACTGGTTCACGCATTAAGTACACAGACACGCGTGCATTCCTGTTGTACGGGACCCACTTTAACCCACGTCACTTTCGTAACAAGTGGACTCCGCCAAAAATGCTCACTGCAAAGTGAGTAAGAAGTGAGCACTGAAGCGGAGAAAGTTCTTTTGTCACTGTCAGACTGAATGATATGTTCCTTCTTGTTGAAATGAAGTAGTTTTTATAGCCCGTTTCGAGATTTTTACCTCACCCGACAGCACTAACGACAATGGGGGTATTTTAAAGGGTGTTAAGAAGCTGTGTAACTGTAACCACACCAGTAAACAAGCGTAAACAGAGACTTAATATTAATTACCTGCAGTACTACTGTTGTTGTTGTTGTTAATTAATATTATTGATTATTATTATTATTATTATTATTACAATTACTATTATTTCTATCAGTACTATCATTTTTTTCATTATTATTTTCATTATTATTATTATTATATTACTGTTAAATACTACTGTTGTTGTTAATTATTATTTATTTTTTCATTATTATTATTATTATTATTATTACTACTACTACTACTATTATTTTTATCAGTACAATCATTTTTTTCATTATTATCGTATTTATTATTATTATTATATTACTGTTAAATACTGCTGTTGTTGTTAATTATTATTTATTTTTTCATTATTATTATTATTGTTGTTATTATACTACTACTACTACAATTATTACAACTCTTACTATTTTTATTATTATTATTATTTATTTATTTATTTATTTATTTATTTATTTATTTTATTATTATTATTATTACTACTCTTTCTATTTTCATTATTACAATTATTATTATTATTATTATTATTATTATTATTATTATTATTATTATTATTAAAACCAATTAGGTAATGTGTAATTTATATAAAATTGAATTCTATTTTAAAAAATTGATGAAACAATCACCAATAGACTTGGTGTCTAAGAACATTAACAAACTGTCTAATTTCCTGGAACCCTGTGTTGCTAAAATGCTAAAAATCTGGCAGACTGCAAACTGCAATAAAATAATTTTCTGTTGGTTACTGTGGCAACATTTTCAGTGCCTAGGAGCAGAAAGGAAAGGAGAAATGTTTATTTAATTATGCATTCAAAATATTTTCTTTAATTTATAATTATATGATGTCATACATACAGTTAAAACCATAAAAATAATGAAAGGGAAAATTTACTGGAGCCTTATAATAGCATATTTATTATTATTATTAGTAGTAGTAGTAGTAGTAGTAGTAGTAGTAGTAGTGATAGCTGTAGTAGTAGTAGTAGTAGTAGTAGTAGTAGTAGTGATAGCTGTTTATTTGCATATTTATTCTCATTAACTTTTTATTATATCTATTGTTGTTGTTGTTGTTACTCTACCATCCAATAATATTCCATATTATTACTTGTTGGTGATTTGATTTTTATATATTACATCTAAATTATTATTTAATATTAACTGATATTATCTCTTGCACAAAACTATTATCTTATCCATATCAATATTTACCAATGAAAAACAATTTTTATTACATCTAAATTATTACTTAATGGTATGATATAATTCAGATTTCATTATTTACTTATATAAACAATGTTTACCAATAAAACAAACAATTTATACTGCATCTAAATAATTATTTATTGTTAACTAATAAAATTCTAATTTCAATTATTTACTGATGCATTTTATCCATATAAATATTTACTGATAAAACAGTTTATACTGCATTCAATTTATTGTTATCAGTAAATTACATAATTATATTTTCTTGTTTACAGATGCATACCACTATATTCTAGCCACATCAATATTTTATTGCTGAAAAAATGTATACCACATCAGTTATTATTTATTTATAACATATAACTCCAATTTCTTTTTTTACTGATGCATCTAGTCATATTATCCATATCAAGATTTACCAATGAAACAAGTTATTATGACACCAAATGATTATTTGCTGTTAACTAATATAATTTATTTATTTACTGACACACAAACCTTATGTGTTAATTTTGTCATTATTTATTATATACAATATATGCTATATCTAAATTATTATTTACTTGTAACAAAAAATTCCAATTTCTCTGTTGCATCATACCCAAAACATACCTAGAATTGTAACAATTACTGGCAAGATAAATAAACATATTGCATGTTTTATAGCAATTGATTTTCAAAATTGCATCATCGAAATCCTCCTAACTTCACTCAAGAGCAATACACTATTCCCTGGGGATAAATAAAAAGTATTTTAACTGCACAGCTAATAAGATTTTGTCCCTGTAAAATCTATATTCACATGGAAGAAGATTGTTTTAAAAAACTATGTCTGGATTCATGTAAGAGATATCTAAGGTTAACAGGAAAACGATAATGTATGTCTGATTGTTTGTGTGTCTGTGTACATGTATGTGTGTTTTAATATAAAAAAAAATTAAAAAAATTTGATGAATAAATACAATTTTTAAAATAAAGTCATGCTAGAGAAATGCAGGCAGTGTATGTACTGTGTGTGTGTGTGTGTGTGTGTGTGTGTGTGTGTGTATGTGTGTGTATGTATCACACATGCACAAACATACACATACATACACAATAAAATTTTAATTAGTAAATAAAAGAAAAGAAAAGAATAAATAAAATTACAAAATAAATAAAATAAAATATAATAATAAAATAATAAATTAAAAAATACACAAAATTATAAATACATAAACAAATATATAAATTAATTAAAATAAGATAAAAAGTAGTTTGTGAACTAACAGATACACATTCCCACGTACTCATAAAAATAAAAAAATCTATAAACAAACAAATAAACAAATATATAAAAATAAATAAAACCAAACAAATAAACAAATGTATAAAAAAAAAAAATTTTAAAAAAAAAAAAAAAAAAAAAAATTGTGTTACCTAAATGATAAACATTCCTGAATATCTAGAATGAAAACTAAAGTGTGAGTACAGAATTTCAAATGATGTAACATGTTTCGTTACAAACATTTTACAATAGAGAAGCTAATCATTGAGCTGTGGGATCTAATCCACTCAGTGCATCCACCTGGATTTCTAAGGATATAAATAGAACATGAAAGAGCCAAAAATGTTAACTTTTTTTTTTTTAACCATTTTATTTTCTACACTAAGCAAGGTAAGAAAATTATCTATTAAGTAAGAGTTAACATCATATGTGCATGTAAATTTAAATTTACCTGGCTGAGTGACAGATGGATGAATGAAAAAAAAAAAGAAAGAAAGAAAGAAAGAAGAATTATATAGGACGTCAGAGACAGATTTTGAAAGATAAAATCTTGTGGACAGACATCAGGATGGAAGGATGTATAAATGAGCAAATGTATAGCCAACAATTCAAGATATAATAAATTTTGGATGGATGGACGGATGGGAAAAGGGATGATGGGATGAATGGACTGAGAAATGGACAGAAGAAATTGAAGCTATTTTCTTAATTCTAACCCTAAAATGAAACTATTTAACAACACAGTTTTATATTTTACAGGTAAAAATTCAGTATTATTCTAAATTATGTAGATAAAAATGTCATGTTATTTTAAGTAACATACATAAAATGCAGGGTTATTTTATATTATATAAGTAGAAATACTAACGTATTATAAATTGCATAAACAAAATATAAAATGTTATTTTATACTCTTCTTCTTATTATTATTAACTACTAATTTTTGTTATTATATTGTATTATATAACATTATAAAAAAAAAAAATTAAAAAATTTAAATTATGTTTTAATTAATTTTCTTCTTCTGACACAAGGCACAAAAGAAATTAAAATAATTTTTAAACAGATTTTTAAAAGTTAATAGTGTTCGTTTAGTTTATTTGGACTTATTTCTCAATTTCTCAACACAACTATTTATAAATTTGCCCACAAGAAAACTCAATCTTAGGAAATACGTTTTCTGAAATGGACTATAAGTATGTAGATATTATGTGTAAATAAAAAATATTCACATAAAAATACTTTTGATTATTATCTTCATTACAAATCAGTAAAGCTGAAAAGATTTTTGTATAAAAATGGCAATAACTGAACAGCTAGTAAATCATTATATTATATTCACTTAAAATAAGTTTTTATTTATTGAAGAAAAAAAATAGAAATTTTATGATAAAAAAAAAAAAAAAAGAGAGCGAGAGACAGAAAAAAAAAAGAATATAATAATAATAATTGTGAAAATATAAATAAATAAATAAATAAGAAAGAAGAACAAAGAAATAAATTATAAAAAAACACTTTCAAATATACATCTTTGTTTTTAAGTAAAATATGAACAGGAATGAATCACTTGACACAAGGCATATGTAAAAGAACACACCATGTATATATATATATATATATATATATATATATATATATATATTTATCCTGCATTCACTGTACTTGGAGGCAAGATATGATGCTAGATAAATTTCTGTCTTTTCAGGCAAAATAAAAAATATTAAAAAAAAAAAAAAAAAAAAAAAAAAAAAAAAAACCTTTTTGGGATAAATTATATTCAGATCAATAAATTACTTGTTTACACACACACACACACACACACACACACAGAAAAATTGTACACATACATTTACAGAAAATAAGCACTTTCTAACAAACATAGAATACCAAAAAACAAAAATGGAAAATTATGCAAAAACACATTACTAACACAAATGTACATTCTTTATTATTATGATAAACACATTCCAAAAACTGCACACACACACACACACACACACACACACACACACACACACACAAAAACATCTATACACACATCTCAAATTAACTCAACAATGTAAGCAGCTGGATACAAAATTATTTTAATAAATGTCAGTGTATTTATTTATTCTAATTTCAGTCATTAACAGTGCACCAAAATGCAGTCCATAGCATGATTCATAATGATCAACACGAGGATTTCCAGATTTATAAGCTTTAAATTCACATACTAGTAGTTTTAACAACTATTAGTGCAAATAATAATTTAAAAAGATATATGTAAAAATCAAAAATATAAAAATATTTAAAATGTTTGTTAATACAGAACAGATTTTTTTAAAACTTGAGTTCAGAACAATTTAATGAATTGTTTTTCTATTTTATTTTATTATTATTTTTTATATTTTTGTCAAAAATAAATAAATAAATAAGGCTAATCTTGCCATGGAAATATTAAATATGGACTTTTCCAATGAAACACTTATTCTTACTTCAAAATATGGAGCATAAACAATTAATCAACAAACAAGATTTAATCCCACGAACCACTGAATGTAAATAAACCAATCTATAAATTTATTAACATCTATATGGTCTACATCATTAAGTATTTCACTGAGCCCCCCCACCCACCCCAACCTACATGACTGGACAATCAGGTCTGAAAGCATCTTCAAATGATGGACATGTGAAAAATGTTAGGTCTACAAAACAAAAACAAAAATAAAAAAAATGAAGTTATCTCCCTTATAATTGTTACTCATAGATTTCTATCACTATCCCATTTTCCAGTGAGTGTCAAGAAAAATAAAATTATTTATAAAACAAGAGTAGGTGATGCTTGTAGAAATAATGATGCCAGTGTACATGAAGTTTAATTACAAGTAAACTGAATCTAACTGGATCATCATAACAGTAAATCAGCAGATTTTTACATTATTTTTTTGTTTTTATTTTTTCTTCTTTTGTGTGTGTTGGTGATGGTGGAGATGTTATTTTTTATTATTATTTAGTTGTTTTTTGTTGGTTTTTTTAACAATAAATAAAATAAGAATATAATGTTACTGACAATATATAGTGAAAAGGCGTGTGGCTATATTATGAAGTGTGTTTTCTGTTTTGTTTTGTTACTTGAAAGGACTTTATTATTGTGTACACAAATGTAATTTGTTGAGGCATAATCTAAACAATGATTCATTTGAAAAAAAAGAAATAATAATAATAATAATAATAATAATAATAATAATAATAAAGAGTTATAACTGGATATATCTATATTAATGTTACAGAAGAAAATGTATCTGTATTTTTTCAACTACTTCTACCAGTATCATTGTGTGCATGTGTGTGTGTGTGTGTGTGTGTGTCTGTGTGAAAAATTTAGTAAACACAGATTGCAATAACAGAAAGCCAAGAAACCTACACATACACTCCATGTCATTAACAGAAAACTCTGTACTGCTTCACATCTGTAGTTCTCTTTGGGGAATCAAATGCAAATTAATCAGAAATGGAGAGAAGCAGAAACAAACAGAGACAGGCAGATAGAAGAGAAAAAGATAACAAAAACATTCTATCACAGAAACCTTTTGAAAGAAATAATATACATTACAATTTTACTCAGTAAAGTACATATATTTAATGTTGTTTGTTTTCTTTTGTCGGTTTTTGCATTTGTAGTTTTCAGGAGTTTTTTGAAGTGGGGTTGTTTTGTTGGGTTTTTTTCTTCATATTTTCAAACTTATATCTTTCATCAGGGTAAAATATATACTACTGGCCTTGATTCTAAAATTATAAATAATAATAAATGCTACTACTACTAATAATTTATCATCATAATCATAAAAAGTACTAATTTTTATCCCTAGCAAAACACAATATTACTCTTTCAATTTTGTCTATGCTCCATTTAAACTGAGATCTAGTTTTTATTTTTTTAGCTACATACAGATGTCACTGTGATGTCAAACCAGACATGCAACAATTCAGAGCGACGAGTGAAACAGCTGATTAACTGTAATTTATACCAGCTACAGATAAATTTTAAAACACTCCTAAAGCATAATAACAAAAAATAAATAAATCATAGTAAATAAATAAAATGCCTTTAATTGTAAATATCAACAAATCTGTTTTGAACCAAGCCTTAAAGTTTTAATTCCTTTTTGGTTTTATAAAAATCACTTGAAAATGACTTGTCTAACTTTGGATTTTTTTTTTTAATTGATTTTTTTTTTTTACTGTGAATGAAATGTCAATCAGTATTATTGGATTTTTTATCTGATGAACAAAGGTTCTCTCAACAATAAAGTTTTATAATAAACATTCAAATGGAAGATATTTGTCCTATACTCCATAATTAACCCAGTATTTAATTAGTAGAAAGTATCATCTGTCTATTCCAATGCAATTTTAAATTCAAAACATTAAAATACAATTACATAAAACAAAGTAATAATAAATAACAGAACTTACTGATTGGGCTTTACATAAATGTTGAGAAAGACACAAAGTCAACAGATTTATTTCCATTGTAGTCTTACAAATTAAAAAATTTACATAAGACAGAAATGAACATGATCAAACTTAATAATTAAATTGGCACTTTGTAAAACTGAAATAAATGTACACATTACAAAGTTTAATTTTAAATCTTATAGACCTGATACTAACAGTAAAACAGTGTGTGAGATAAAATTAAATTACATTACTGGCATCGCACCAGTATCTACAATACAATATACACTATCATGTGACCATGAGTGATTTATTTTAAACCACTGATAATAAATATGTTTATACTAGAATTTACTCTTGAGTCCATTGCACTGAGGTCTACTTTTACACTTGGTGCAGCAGTGCAGTCAAATTTTATTATTAATTTCACAAATTAGTAACGAAAGACGAGCCAATTTTATTATTATTTTATATATATATATATATATATACATATTCCAAAGTAGATGTCTAATGTTAATTATAGAATTACAACCCGGAAGAAACCAACTGCTATAAAAGATCAAGATGATTTTGCACATTATTTTTATATGTATACATGCATTGTAATTTATAGTATATAAAGATTTGAGTCACTTTCTTTCCATTTTAATTTTTTATACATGTTGTTCTACTAATAGTAATAATATGCTGCATTTAATTTTTATGAATACTTCATATTCTTAAAGATACGTTTTATAAATGAACACAGAATACAGTATAAAGTCATGCATAAAATAAATAAAAATCTACTTCTTAAATTTAATAAAATTCAATCTACAGGCCATATTCAGGAAGTGACCTACATCATGGATGGATGGAGGATGCATTGTTTTCAATAGCATTCTTCCGTTCTACTCGACATTTTGACCACATGATTACTGAAATCGGTACATTCTTGCCTACCTGTCATGCAAGGACATGGTGTATCTGTTGATATCCCTGTCGATTTTCGTTGCATGAGTCTTGTAGAAATGTCAAAAATCTTCAAGTGGAACTTGCAAACTTTACATGGCAAGTCGTTTAACACTTGTAGGCCTAACGCTGCTCAATATATCCTGAATAAGAATATGTAATAGTCTTCAAACAAAACCACCTAAACGAAAGGTATGAAGCCTAGTGCTAGAATAAAGAATAAAAGTTGATACTTCAGTTAAAACGATGGAATTTGTTATCTAAATATGCATTTATCATCAAACAAGCTCCTTATCTCTGTACGGGAAAGTCACACACAAACGTAAACTTCATTTTACTGATAAAATTCTAAATGTATTTGTAACATTACCAAAAACTTGATAAATAACAAAGACTTAAGTGAACTAACTGAATTAATGTATTCATATTTTTTTTAGTTACATTGATATTTATTTATTATATTTAGGACTCATTTTTTAAAATTACTGCGCCGTCCCGTACTATTTTCGTAATCACGCACTTTGCAGTTCCGAAGTAACGGTTTATTATTATTTGTTATTGTTATTCAGAAGAAAAAAAATATTAACTCTTTGAAAAACTAAAATAATTTCGGATGGAACAAAATTTGTATCTTAAAAGATATATATTATTGATTTGCGTATTTTACATTACTGAAGAAATTGTGATCTAGTTCGACCGTCTTCAACTAATATGGATAAAATATGCTAACTCAATCAACGTCAGTTAAGTGGGCTTTTACCCGAAAATCCGTATTTAAAAACAACACAAAAAAGATTGGCTTCACTTATTTGTTATTTATTATTATTCTATTAAAGTTAAAACATTTAACTGGGTCTTATTAAAATAAACATATGATTTTCTTCTAAATCAGAAACGGTAATGATAAATTTTATATATGCACTGTCTACAGCAACATAATAATAAAACATAAAAATAAGAATAATGATGAAGATTTAAGCAACGATAACACCAACAAAAGTAACAGTAGTAATAGCAATAATAGCAACAACAATAATAGTAATAATCTGTTTTGAAAATAAGTTTGAGAGAGAGAGAGAGAGAGAGAGAGAGAGAGAGAGAGAGAGAGAGAGAGAGAGAGAGAGAGAGAGAGAGAGAGAGAGAGAGATTACATGTACATTTTTTTGTTTAGACTATTTAAGCCATTTTGCACTATAAATTAAAATAGATTACTCCTTTATTGCTGAATTTTAGTGATTTTACAACTAGTTGTCGTGATGAAGCAGTGATTAATTACTATCGGTCAGTTAATTAACGCCATTTTTAGAGAGAAAAAACCCGGATCTAAGCTCCTTTTAAAACTGCAGTTAGCTGAGGGTATTATTATTATTATTATTATTATTATTATTATTATTATTATTATTATTATTATTATTATTATTATTGCAAAACAAAAATAATAGTTTACGAACGTCATTTCATATTGACTGCGCACTCACTGACATTTCGTTAGGCCCGCTATAATCAAATTGACTGGTATTCTTGATAGACCAAAAAAAGACGACGGATTAGCCCATTCGCCATAATGAAAACTAATTAAATATTAATTTGTACATCTTTACCATGACTGAACGATTTAAAATAATTAAACATTCTATGCAAATGATGGAATTATCAGAACCAACTATGTCTAAATTATGCGCGAGAATTTATTATCTTTCTTAAGATGCTAAAAATGTAAATATTAAATTTGCAAATGGCTATCTATTGCACTGTATTTTTTTCGTTCCTATTTTTATTATTGTATCATCATATTATATTTCTTGATAAGTATTTGTTGCTCTGGACAGCATCTGCTACTCAGAAACTTGTATATAATTATAACTTCTTCACGGAAATACAAAACATTAACATGAAATAAGTGTGTGCGCGTGCGCGAGTTATTTTAAAATCTATTCACCATCGTAAGAACACAATCTGTTTTGAATACAATAATAATTGTTAGTAATATTATGCATATTTTGCTATTAACAGAATTCATCTCTTCCAAATATAACGCATAATATGATATATATTTATTATATATTATAATATTATGATAGTAAATGCAGATGCAGAAGTTTTAATTGTTTATGGTATATTACATTTTTTATAAGTAATGCAGTGTCATAATAATAATTTTAATTTTATTTATATAATTATTATATACTGTGTATAAGTTGCTGCGGTCAAGATTATGTTTATACTATGGTGCATGGGAACTACATTTTTAATACCGACATTTATATATATATATATATTAGCTAATTTATTAGTAATTAAGGATTTATTATTATTATTATTATTATTATTATTATTATTATTATTATTATAAAAAATACAAATGAATACAAATAAAAGTCTTTTCAATTTTCTCCGCCCGAACTCGATCATTTTGCTAAATGTTCGTGCAATTAAAAATATACTACAAAGACTGAGGAGTTAACGACTTTAGCCGAATTAGTTCGAATATTTTCGTCGAAGTACATCGGAAATCCGGTGAATACCGATCATGTGATTCGATCTAGTGTCAAAAATGTCTGTTCCGTGGGGTATACGTGTGTTACCTAAAGTGACACGTTTTGACCGAAATGTGACGTAAGTTGATAAGATAAATTCATTTACTTAAACCATATTGTAAAACAAAATTATTTATTTCACTGTTTATATATAAATTTTATGTAAATTGTCTTTCACATTTAAAGGACTATGATTTATTGATTATTAAAGTACGCTAGTACTTAATATATATTAATACTAATAGTAGCGATTATGATCACGCTACAAAGTAAGAAACATATCGTATTTCTTTGCAGCTGTCGATTAAGTAGTAACCAGCAGATTAAATAACGTAATAGTTTACTAGAACAGTAGAAGTTTTCCCCCAAGAGGGTTTAAATAAAATGAAAATGTTGAATTTAGAATCTAAGAATGTGATGAACATTAATGATTAAATGAAAACATTTATTTTGATTTCTTAATTAATATTTTACTCAACAATTTCATATCATACAACAGTCTAAAATTAAATAAATAAATAAATAAATAAATATATAAATAAATAATTTTGAAAACCAAATTTTCCAAAATTTTCCAGCTGTGATGTTATTTAGTATTATTTCCTGATTGAATTAAGTACCTGAGGGGGGGGGGTGAATCTGTTAATTTGTCACAGGTGTCACACAAGTCACATTTCACCCAGGTCAGGCTGCTGCCAGATATTTTAATTGGTGAAAAACACAAAAACCTTTGAACTGTATAAGACACTTCAGTAATACATTTTTTTTACCTTCAAGTTTCTATGAATTGTAATTAACAGACTTTGTTTTCTCATTTTATTTCATACTTTTCCTTTTTTATTTTTATTTTTATTTTTTGAAAATGTTATAATTTATAACTGTAATAATGAACTGTTGTGGGTGATTATATGGGTGACTCTAGATGACTGGGTGTCTGTATGGAGGGCTCTGTTGTGACTTTAAGGGTGACTGGGTGACTATGGATGACACTGAAATGAGACAGAAATATGTATATAATTGTAGAAACTAATACATATCTTTACATATCTGAATAGGTAGACTTCCACACACACACACACACACACACACACAATAATAATAACTGTTTTATGTATAGGAAATTATAAATACTCTTTTTTTTTTTTTTTTTTTTTTTTCTGTCACTTTAACATCCAGCATACCAAAGGAATTTCAAAAGAAATTTTCCAACCTGTTTAATAAAACATTATCATCTATCGTTTCCAAACTGTGTGAAAGGTTTGTGTCAACTTTCTGCTACCAGGAAATGAATAGCCCCTAGCCCAGCTGGTCTAAGTATGTATGTCACAGGTCTTTAACAATTCTCATATAACTGATTATATAAAAGATGTAAGAATGTGTTCAGTGGGTTGTTAAACTGGTGATTAAGTTCTTTAGCTGATAATCAGGCTCATTGTTTGTCTTGCTGCATGTAGCACCTTCACTTGTTGTTTTAATTATCTGACATGATGAGCACATTGTGCTGCAGATGTTAAATCATGAATCAATAAAGTATTATTCTCCACAAATGATAAATAAAATTTGTTTTGTTGAAATTATGTTGGAGAGATATGTGGATATAATGGATTGTAAAAAAAAAAAAAAAATAAATAAATAAATAAAATGTTAGTAGGCGTTTTTTAAACACAAGTTGGATAACATTTCTTCATGTGACTGAAATAAATTCAACCATAAATGTGTTGTTTTCGGATCACCTTTCACTATACATATGTGTGTGTGTATTTATGTATTCTCCAAGGTAAACGAAATGAGACACATATGGATGAATAAATCTATGTAAAAGTATCTAGGGTTGTCTTGGTGACTGAACAGTAACATCGTCCACCTTGAGAATGCGGGTGAATGGGTGTCATAGGTTCAAGTCTCCTCAGCGGCATTTGACGGGTTTGTGAGGTTGTGATTGAACTTTGATCTCCTGCACCAGTGCGTTCCCACACACACACACACACACACACACACACACACACACACACACAGACATGCATGCACATGCAACACAACACATAAATACACAGACATAAAAAATGACGAAGTGTGGTTGCAGAGATCAAGAAGAAATTTTATTGAAATATCAGTTAATCCTTTGCTATTCCAGTGACTCTGCTGAATAATAAGAAAATGTATTGTACATGCAGTAATGTAACCTAAGTATACGCACATATGTGTGTACAGTGTTATTGTAGAAACAATGAAATTAGTCATTCAGAACAATTCTGCATAATAGATAATGTGGTGTGTGTGTTCTACATATTTCTACAACTGAATGAACAAATGGTTATAATAAATATAGGATACACTACACTACACACATATACACAAACACACAACACACACACACAACACACACACACACACACATACATACAAAAGTTAATAAACAACATACATGTGGATATACACACATACTTGTACATGTAAACACACACACACACACACACACACACACACACACACAGAATAATAATTAAAACAAATTAACTTTTCATTCTGACTATTGTTTCCATCATTTGCATATTTTGCTTTTCCAGTCTGCAACTGTTCAGTCAGGCATGAAACAGTCGCACTGTCATGCATGTCCAGTTATATTGATTGTTGTGTTTTATTAACAATAATAACAATTACTACTGTGAAATTAGCTGTTATTTAAAATGTGTGTCGTTGCTGACAGTTTGTATCAATATTCATGTGTTGTGCATTAAGCAAAATTTGTAAAGCATGTAAATAAAGACATATATACCTGTGGTTCATGAAAACATTCAATTTTACCAACACATACATAACTATAAGTGCTGTTTAATTAATGCATTAATGAAGAAATCAACATTTTGATGGCTTCAAGTAATGTACTTGCCTTAAAAATATTATTTTGTTTTATATTTTTTATTCTCCACCTTAAAAAACTGAACTGGAACAAAATTACTAGTTGTTTTGTGGATTTTTTACCTAGGATAGTGTTTGAGCATCCAGTTTTTATTTCATATGGGAATGAAATACATGAAAGGTGAACAAAATGGCACAAACATGGTTGAATAATAAATGTACAAAAAAATGTTAATATTTTCTTTAAATTTCACTCGAAAAAAACATTATGAACTTTAGTTCCAATCCAGAATTAGGCTACAATATACAATATTTCTTACTTTTTGTTTACCCATTTTGGATCTTGAAGCCATCTTTTTGGACAACATTTTCAACCCTCATTCACTCTTTTATAAGACTTGTATGTTCATAATGAATAGTTTCTTCTGCTTCTGTGATCCTTGTAGGTTATTTTGATGTTTAACCAAAATTATGGATCTTTAGTTACAGTTAATAAAACATTGCTGAAGTTTCATGCTCATTTTCGGCAAGCATATAATATAATAACTCAAAGTTTCTTGTCTCCAAAATTATGTATATAAGATAATTGAAATCTGTTTTTTGCATTTTCTCTTCATTTAGCCAAATAGTAATATAATTTTTGTCAAATGAATCCAATATCCATGATTTTCATATGCACAGGCATACATGTAGATAGATAGATATGTACACATATACAGGAATACATACATACATATATACATTCATGTACATACATACATACATATATACATATAGATACATACACACATACAGAGATACATAATTATATACATGCAAACATATACAATAATATATGCTGAGATGCAGACATACACACAGACAGAAAACATACATGTAGACAGCTACAAGTACATGTTAATACTTATTTTTATTCAAAACCTTGTTTTCTTTTTTCATATATCTTATTATTATTATTATTACTACTACTACTGCTACTATTGTTGTTGTTGTTGTTTTTATTATTATTATTATTTTTATATTGTGTTTTTTTCTTCCAGGTATCGGATATTCATCATAATTTTCACATTTCTGGTGTACACAACATACCACATGTCCAGAAAACCAATCAGTGTTGTGAAGGTAAATTACACTTATAAAATAATATTCATACATCACAGTGCATGTATTTTATTATATTATGTGGATAGTAATCAAACACACACACACACACACCACATGTCCAGAAGGTAAATCCATTAAACTTATAAAATAATATTCATAATCACAGTGCATGTATTTTATTATATTATATGGATAGTAAACAAACACACACACACACACACACACACACACACACTCACAAAATGCATATATAAGTATACATACACAGACAGACATATAAACACACACCCAGAGATACACATTCACAATGCACAGACACATGCACGTAAATGTGTAGACACATGTACACATACATATACTAACAAACACACACACACATGCATACACACACACACACACACACACACACACACACAATAAAAACAACCATACAATGATAATAATTGTAGCTCTAGCAAGAGAAATATGGTTGTAGTTGTTATAATACTAGTAGAAGTAGACTTACAATAGGATTAGCATGGCTGTAATAATAATAGTTGTAGAATAGTAGCAGTAGCAGTATTAATAGTAGTAGCAGTAGTAGTACACTTAGCAGTACTGGTGGTGGTAATAGTAACACTAGTAGTTGTTTTAGTGGTAGTTGTAAAGTAGTAGTAATAGTAACAGTAATAGTAGTAGTAGCAGCAGACATAATAGAAGTAGTAGTAGTAGTTGTTATAGGAACTACTAGTAGTTATAATAGTAGTAGTAGTAATACAGTTGGCAATAGCAGCAGTTTAGTAATGGTAATAGTAGTAGTAGTAGTAGTAGCAGTAGTAGTAGAAGAAGAATAGAAGTAGTAGTAGTTGTAAAAAGCAGCAGCAGCAGCATCAACATCAACAACATCAAATTGGCTCTATCTATAACATGAAGAAAACTCTTTACAGACTACAAACAACGTACAGTAATATTGGGTTGTTTTTTTCCAGTCACCAGTGTCATCATTTAGAAATTACAGACAACGATGTCACAGCTGTTGCTGTGGTTCATAAAGCTGTAGTCGTGGATGTGACATAAATTATTTATTTGCTGAACGTAGTTGTTTCCAGAGTTGATACAGCTGTGACAGTTTCTCATCCAGTGTTATTTACTACAACTCATATTATATTATTCTGTTACTGCTACAACTACTATTACTACTACCACCACTACCACCACTTTTCAAAAAATATTATTACTATCATTACTACTGCTACTACTGCTATTATTACTTCAACACCTCTACTGCTACTATTACTATTACTATTACTGCAACAGCTTCAACAACAATTACTACTACTACTGCAACAGCTTCAACAACAACAATTACTACTACCACTACTACTACTACTCTTAATACTTTAAATTTATTTTTTATTTTTACTACTGTTACTTCTACTACTCCTGCTACTACTATTACTAATACTATTGCTACAACAACTACAACAACAATTACTACTACTACTACTATCATTATCACCAATACTAATCCTGTTACTGTTATTTCTGCCATTGCTGCTACTGCTACTACTACAACTACAACAACCTTTACCATCAGTTTCACTATTAAAACTACCATTACAACAATACCATTAATACCACCATTAAAACTACTGCTACGACATCTACTACTGTAACAACAACTCCTACTTCAGCTGCTATAATCTCTACTGCCAGTAATACTAGTATTACTGCTATAAGTACACCAAACTCTACTACCAACACTTCCAGAGCAACAGCTACAACAACAACAATTACTGCCATTGCTGCTGCTTCTTCTACTACAACTACTACTGCAGCCAATATGAATTTTATAATCAGCTGTCGTTATTTAAAGTGCGTTTTATGTAATGTTTTGTGTATTTTCAGAGTGTTTTAAATAGAAATTGTTCCAATGTTCCAGTCCCTATTGGAAAGATAACTCCAAATGATACAACTTGGTGTAGCTGGGCTCCATTTGGTAAGTGATTTAAAAAAAAAAAAACAAGTTTTATTATAGAAAAAAATAAAAATGTTTGAGAGAGAGAGAGGAAATGAAATAGTTAAGAAAGAGAGGGAGGGAGAGAGAGACAGAGAGAGAGATGGTAGCTTTTTATCAAACTTATTCCTGTCTTTTACATGTAACATCATTAGTGTTATTTAGCATATAATACAATACTTGATTAAAAGTTTTGTCACCTGTTTTAGATAAAAGTAACTCAGGTGAGCTGCTGGGAAGCTTAGACTATGCGTACCTCTTCGCTTATGCAATTAGCATGTTTATAAGGTAAGCAGAATTTAATATAGTAACAAATGGATGTATGTATTTAATTACATGTATTATATAAGCCAAGTATTTATTTATTCATTGTTGTATTTATTATTATTAATATTTTGCTGATTAGATTTGAATCCCTGTATCTGTAGACACACACACACACACACACACACACACACACACTGATATACAGAGAGAGATATTTAAAATTGGATTAATAATTATTATTTTTTATTATTAATATTTAAATACATTCAGGAATTTTCATGTAATTACAGACAGACAAGACTAATTAGAGACAGACAAGAATAATTTATTATTAAAGAATTTATATTTATTTATTTAATTTTTACTTTTGTTTGATTTATTTATTTATTTAAGTTTTACTTTTGTTTGATTTATTTTTTATTTTTTATTTTTATTTATTTATTTATTTATTTTATTTTATTTGTATTTATCTATTTATTTACTTATTTATTTATTTTATTTTATTTGTTTTTATTTATTTATTTTTTATTTTATTTGTATTTATTTATTTATTTATTTTATTTTATTTGTATTTATTTATTTATTTATTTATTTATTTATTTATTTTTATTTGTATTTATTTATTTTATTTATTTTTTATTTGTATTTATTTATTTATTTTATTTTATTTTATTTTTATTTATTTATTTACTTTGCAGTGGGCAGGTAGCTGAAAGAATGAACCTGAGATATTATTTAACACTGGGCATGCTGGGCAGTGGGTTGCTCACTGCAGCGTTTGGAATGGGATATTTCTGGAACATACATTCCTTTACATATTACATTATAATCCAGGTAAAGTTTCTATACTTACATACAGGTAAAATGTCACATGTTTCAGGTAAAGAATATTTATAATTAAGTAGCTATAACAATATCCAAATTGATAGAGATTTGAAACTTCCTGATTAAAACAATCAGGTGTACTAATTTATTCATAATTGTGTCAACATAGATCAATGGGGATTCTCTACTTTTACAGAAGTGCCCTCGTGTGGACATTATGAAAAAGCTGTATTTATATATTTACAATATTTACAATATATAAATGTGTATAATTACTCAGAATAAATTCATCCGTGTTTCTATCGCAGTATAAAATTTAATCCAAAGAAATTGAAACTTAAACTTATTTGAAATGGGGGTTCAGAATGACAAGGATAAAAGCTGTTGATTATACTTTATTATTAATCAAGTTTGGACAGCTGTAACAAGCAAATAAAAACAAAAACAAGTGTGAAGTATGCAAACAGGCCATTCTTTTTTGATATCATCAAAGTCACATTTTTAATATTGGACAATAAAAAAGAAATAAAAAATAACTGGAAAGTATACAAAGCATATTTAGTCTGGGTTTTTTTCACATATCACCAAAGATACATTTTAACCACTGGATTAATAAAAAAACCCAAATAAAACATCATTACTTGAAAGTATGTTCAATACATTTAGACATTTTCTTTATAATATCACTAACAATAAACTTTGAAAAAAAAAAAAAAAAAGTTTTAGACTATTAATTAAAATGTAAACAAAATTTATTACTTTGTAAAAATAAAAGTTTTTTTTTTTAGCTCAGGCTTACAATATAAACTAAAGATTATTATTAATTTATGAAGATATATTTTTTATTACTTATTTCAGGCTGTTGGGGGGATGTTCCAGTCTTCAGGTTGGCCCAGTGTGGTGGCGTGCATGGGTAACTGGTACGGAAAAGGAAAGTAAGTACACTAGCACTTAATATTTTGTGACTGTTACCTAGAAAAGGGACCGTATGTCATTTTTACTTAATGTCTTGTGACTGATACCAAGAAAAGGGGTCGTATGTCATTTTACTTAATGTCTTGTGACTGTTACCAAGAAAAGGGATTGTATGTCATTTTACTTAATGTCTTGTGACTGTTACCAAGAAAAGGGATCATATGTCACTTTACTTAATGTCTTGTGACTGTTACCTAGAAAAGGGATTGTATGTCATTTTTACTTAATATTTGTAACTTACCAAGAAAAGGGATTGTATGTCATTTTACTTTTTCTTTTCTTTTTTCTAAAGAGGTGACCAATAAAAAACACTGAAATTTCAAATTTAAATAAATAAATTTAAAATAGTACGTATTGCTGTTATTATCATCATTATTATTACTGTTGCTATTACTATTGTTGTTGTTGTTATTTTCAACACCATCATCATCATCGTCATCATCATCATCATTATTATTATTATTATTATTATCATTATTATTATCATTATTGTTATTATCATTATTGTTATTATTATTATTATTACAGGAGAGGTTTAATAATGGGTATATGGAATTCTCATACTTCTGTTGGTAATATTCTTGGTTCTGTTATTCCTGGTCTGTTCGCCGACCACGCCTGGGGTTGGTGCTTCGTTGTTCCTGGTATCATCATCGGCAGCATGGGCATCATGGTGTTTTTCTTCTTAGTCCCAAGTAAGTGTTGCTGTTTTTCATGTTTTTTAAAATTTATTATTACTTTTTTGATTTTTATAAAATTTATAACATTATATATGAATATATATATATTGTTTTTTTTCTTAATATTTTAGTGTAGTAAATGTTTTAATTTATAACAGTGTTAACAATTAACTGTCAATGACTGTTTGAGTGACTGTGTGTGAATAAGGTTGACTGAGATAGTGTGACTGGATGACTGAACAGGTGACAGTATGACTATGGGTGACTGACTATATGTGATTATCAGTGACTGTACTGACTGACTGTCTGACTATGGATGACTGGGGACTATGACTGGGTGACTGGATGACTGTATGGGGACTGTGCTGGGTGACTGTGGATGACTGTATGAGTGACTATGACTGTGTATTGACAGTATGGATGAAATTAATGATAGATATATGTGTGTGTGTGTGTGTGTATATATATATATATATGCATGTATGTATGTCTATATATGTGTGTGTGTATTACATATATATATGTATAGACATATAGATAGGTAGATATACATACATATGTGAGTGTGCTTCTGTGTTTCTTTCAGTATATGACATTTACATATATAGACACATTTACATAATCATACTGCGTTTGCCATTTCCATTTTGGTTAGATATTTGTAATGTTGTTGTTTTGTCTGTTTTTTCTATCAGAACCAGAAGATGTTGGTTGCAGTGCTCCAGATCATCATGGAACAGTAAGTAAAACAGTGTTGCTATGGTTACAGAGTTGTAATTTTAAACAGTGCAGTTCATTCAGTGACTTTTTTCATCAGTGTTTTTATAAACTCTCTGTGATTCTACACTGTTACCATGGTTTAGCCCTCTTTCTCGATGTTTCTATCTTTCTCTAGGTTTCTTTTACTCTCGCTCTCTGACTTTCTCTTTTTTCTCTCTCTTTTTATCTCCCGCTTTCTTTCAATCTCTGTCTTTTCCTTTCCCTTTCTCTAGATCACTCCTCTCTCTCTCTCTCTCTCTCTCTCTTTTTTTTTTTTTTTTTTTTTTTTTTTTTAAATCACTTACTAAACAGAGCCCAGTTACACCAAGTTCTATCATTTGGAGTTAACTTTCCACTAGGGATAGTGAATATAGATTCCTTTTGTACTCTGTTTGGTTGATGAAAAATATGGTAACCGTAGATATCACTGAATTTTCTTTTTTAAAGGGGGGGAGTCATCAATCATATTGATTTGGCCATAACTGGTTGTGAAATGAAAAAGATTGAAAACCAGTGCTCTAAAACATAAAACTAGTCACTTCTGTTAGATAAACAGCACAACTGACTGCTGTATGACACAGTCTCATAACATTCTTCATTCTGTTGTTGTTTTGGTGGTGGTAGCAGTAGGTAGTGGTAGTAGTGGTGATGGTTGTAATTGAAACCTTTAATTAATCTTTTCGTGGACGTTTTTTTTTTTCTTTTTTTCAGAAAGTTGTGGCCGATGACAGGCCGGCACCTGTTACAAAAGAAAGATCAGATTCCTTGAGCTCCGTAGAGGTGGTAAACATCACACATTTTATTTATTGTGACTGTTAATTAATAATTAATAGTCCAGCGTAAAGATTACTTAGTGCTAATTGTAAGAAAATATTAAGCAAAGAGACTTGCCTAGGTTTCTTAAAAAAAAAAAAATGATTATAATCTCTTAAAGTTTGTTAGTTGGATTAAAATAGTCTTAAATTGGATTTATTTCATAATATTTTTTGAAGAAGTATATTCAGTTTGTAGCGCTACAGGTAACTTTTAACAGTTGGTAAAGAAACTATTATTGAAAATGTTTTTGACTGCCATAAATAGTTTATAGAGATATTTATAAGAAAATAGTTCTAAGAAAATAGGTTTAATAATTTTGAAATCATCATCATCATCATCATCATCATTGTTATTATTACAGAAGAGTTTAAAAATGGGTATATGGAATTCTAACACTTCTGTTGATAATATCATCATCATCATCATCACTGTCATCATCATCATCATTATTATTACAGAAGAGGTTTAATAATGGGTATATGTTTCCTTTGAAGCTTCCAAAGTCCTTCTCATAATATTGATTAAAACAGTCTCAAATAAGATCTAAATGGAAATATTCAATTACCATAAATCAATATTAGATTAGTATCTATCAGTTGTTGATCAACTGTACTTCATCCAAAATCTTTTTGTGAAACTGCAAATAACACTTTACAGCAGTTTCTGACAATATATGCAGGAAACAATGTCTCTGGAAATCCTTACGAAGTATTAAAAAATGTCTTTATTTTTGATTAAAATAAAATTGAACAGAAATATTTTTTGACAAAGTCAAGATAATTCATGGAGCTGTCTTTAATTATTAACTATAAGACAACTGTCCTTTACTCAAAACAAATTTGACCAAGCTTTAATAGTCTGTAGAGACACTTGTAATTAGTCAGGTATAATTTATATAAAAACATTTTTGACAAAGCTTAAATAGACTGTAGAGATTTTTTTTCTTTTTTTATGACTGACAATTATAAATCTTTCATGCTTTGTCAAAAATTATCTCTTTAACAGAGAGCAAATAAATCATCAGTATTTTGTAGTTATAAATTGTTGATCAAATACACTTTTTCAAAAATGTTTTGTATATAGCTTAAATACTCTAAAAAGCAATTTGTAACTGTTAATTAATATTTACATATCTATCTATCTATCTATCTATCTCACTCTAATATTTTGTAATTATTAACTATTGATCAACTATACTTTATCCAAAACCTTAAATAGTCCAAACAGCACTTTGTAACTGTTAATTATACTTATATATCAGTCTGTCTATCTAACTCTTTCTAATATATTTTTTTAGGTTTATGATTTTTAAGTTTTAAAGTTTTGTTTGTTTTATTTTCAGCCTCTTATTCCAAAGGGTAAAAGAGAAAATGCAGTAACTTTATGCAGAGCTCTAAAAATACCTGTAAGTACAATATCAAAAATAATTATTGTTACCTTTCATTTACTACTGTAAGAACAAGCTTTCAAAATTATCAGAAGTATTAGTAGTAGTGATAATATAGTGGTAGTACTGATAGTAGTAGCAGTTGTAGTGATGGTAATAGTAGTAGTAGTGACAGCAGTGGTCATAATAGTAATAGTATCATCATCATCATCATCATCATAATCATCATCACTATTTTTATCATAATCATTATTCCTTTTTGACATAAAATATTTAGATTTTTTGTTTATGTTTTTCAGGGTGTTATAGAATTTGCATTGTGTTTATTTTTTGCCAAACTAGTCAGTTACACGTTCCTTTTCTGGTTACCCAAATACATATCTGCTTTTTTGAAAGTTATTCCCTTTTTGAATTTTTAAATTTTTTAGTTTATGTTTTTCAGGGTGTATATTTTGATAATTTTATTTCATCATATCCATCCTCTCTTTTCTCTCAAATCATCTCTCTCTCTCTCTCTCTCTCTCTCTCTCTCTCTCTCTCTCTCTCTCTCTCTCTCTCTCTCTCTCTTATTATTTACATTCTTATTATTACCAATAATGAATAATCATAATATTAATTATTATCATAACCAATATCATCATTATTATGATAATTTTCTTAGTTGTTATGATGTCATCATTCTATCATTATCATTATAATTTTTATTACATCATCATTTTTATTATTACTGTTATTATTGCTATCATAATCAACATTGTTATTGTCATCATGATTATTATATTATTATTATTTTGTTATTATTATTGTTGTTATTGTTATTATTATTGCTGTTATTGTTATTGTTGTTATTGCTATTGTTATTATTGCTATTGTTATTGTTATTATTTTTATTGTTGTTATTGTTATTATTGTTATTGTTATTATTATTATTATTATTGTTGTTATTGTTATTATTGTTGTTATTATTGTTGTTGTTATTGTTATTTCAGCTGACTACAGTGCAGAAAAAGCGGCAGATTTGTCAACTTTTTTTGATGTTGGTGGCATCGTAGGTTTGTGATTTTACTGTTTTATTTTTTATTTTGTTTTCTACTTTTCTGTTCTGTTTTGTTTAGTTTAGCTGTCATCTTTTAAGTGTTTATTTATTCACATACTATAGATATTTGCATTTTTCATAATTTATAATATTTGTTACTAAATGTTAATCATAAACTTTCAGTCCTGATATTCTTTCATTGGTTAGTTAAATACTACATTATTCCAAGTTAACATGTAAAATATGTTTTTGTGTTTGACATTCAGGTTACAGATACTACATTATTCCAAGTTAACATGTAAAATATGTTTTTGTGTTTGACATTTATGTTATAAATATTACATTATTACAAGTTAACATGTAAAATATGTTTGTGTGTTTGACATTTATGTTACAAATACTACATTATTACAAGTTAACATGTAAAATATGTTTGTGTGTTTGACTTTCAGGTTATAAATACTACATTATTCCAAGTTAACATGTAAAATATGTTTTTGTGTTTGACATTTATGTTATAAATATTACATTATTACAAGTTAACATGTAAAATATGTTTTTGTGTTTGACATTTATGTTACAAATACTACATTATTACAAGTTAACATGTAAAATATGTTTGTGTGTTTGACTTTCAGGTTATAAATACTACATTATTCCAAGTTAACATGTAAAATATGTTTGTGTGTTTGACATTCAGGTTATAAATACTACATTATTCCAAGTTAACATGTAAAATATGTTTTTGTGTTTGACATTTATGTTATAAATACTACATTATTACAAGTTAACATGTAAAATATGTTTTTGTGTTTTGACTTTCAGGTTATAAATACTACATTATTCCAAGTTAACATGTAAAATATGTTTTTGTGTTTGACATTTATGTTATAAATACTACATTATTCCAAGTTAACATGTAAAATATGTTTTTGTGTTTGACATTCAGGTTATAAATATTACATTATTCCAAGTTAACATGTAAAATATGTTTGTGTGTTTGACATTTATGTTACAAATACTACATTATTACAAGTTAACATGTAAAATATGTTTGTGTGTTTGACTTTCAGGTTATAAATACTACATTATTCCAAGTTAACATGTAAAATATGTTTGTGTGTTTGACATTTATGTTATAAATACTACATTATTCCAAGTTAACATGTAAAATATGTTTGTGTGTTTGACATTTATGTTATAAATACTACATTATTCCAAGTTAACATGTAAAATAAGTTTTTGTATTTGACATTCAGGTTATAAATACTACATTATTGCAAGTTAACATGTAATGTGTGTTTGACTTTCAGGTGGTATAGTAGCTGGTGTTATATCAGACAGGACCGGGGCGAGGGCTTCCACCTGTATGGTTATGTTGTTTTTAGCTGCTCCAGTGGTGAGTAATGTTACTCACATCCGGTTATTAACTAGAGAGTTTTTTAAATACACACACAGAAATAAAAATTAAAAAAAAAAACATAATAATAAGTAGAAATAAAGTTAAAGAATGAAACCAAAAAAAATAAAATAATAATAATTTTTTTAATTAGTTTTCTGTCACAGGGCCCTTCTCTCTCTCTCTCTCTCTCTCTCTCTCTCTCTCTCTCTCTCTCTCTCTCTCTCTCTCTCTCTTTATTTCTTTCTATCTATCTACTATCTAACTCCTATCTATCTTTCTGTGTCTTTCTCTCTCTCTGTATCTCTATCTCATCTTTGTCTGTACCTCTCTCAGTTCTTTACCCTAACCTTTCTGTGTTTTCTTTTTCATTCTTCTAACAGATGCATTTCAAATTTCTACTTCATAAATTGATTTCTAATGCAGCATATTTTTTTCAACTTTTTTCTTTATCTTATTTTTTATTTCAGATGTATATATATAATTTATATGGTAGTCAAAATTATATACAAAATGTAGGTAAGTGGAAACAATGATTTATTTTCTTTTTAAAAAAAAAAAAAAAAAAAAAAAAAAAATAAAAGGATAATATTAAATTTTCCCAAAACGCAATTTAATTCATAAATATCCAAACATTACTCACCTGTACAGTTCTGAACTGAGTTACATTATAAAAATATTTGATGATTTTGTTGTTAGAAATTTTTTTTTCATTTTTTTTCAGGTATTTTATTAATTTGTGGATCGTTAGTCAATGGACCCTACGCACTGATCACAACGGCCGTCAGTGCTGACCTGGGGACTCACAAGTGTTTACAAGGCAACTCCAGAGCGTTGGCTACCGTGACGGCAATCATAGATGGCACAGGCAGCATAGGTGAGTTAAACCAGAAAGATAGGTTTCTATTTTATTTACTTATTTAGTTATTTGTTTATTTACTTATCTGTTCATTTATTTATTCATTTATTCATTTATTTATTTATTTATTTATTTATTCATTTATTTACTTATTTGTTTATTTACTTATTTATTTATTTATTTATTTATTTGTTTATTTATTTATTTGTTCATTTATTTATTTACTTATTTATTTATTTATTCATTTATTCATTTGTTCATTTATTTATTTACTTTTTGTTTATTTACTTATTTATTTATTTATTTATTTATTTATTTATTTATTCATTTATTCATTTGTTCATTTATTTATTTACTTATTTGTTTATTTACTTATTTGTTCATTTATTTATTTATTTATTTATTCATTTATTCATTTATTTATTCGTTTATTCACTTACACCAGGGGCTGCTATTGGGCCACTGTTAACTGGTCTGATCTTCAAGACTGGCTGGAACAATGTCTTCTGGATGTTGATAGCCGCCGACATCGCAGCGCTGCTGGTGAGTATCGTTATTGCATGCCGACGCGATGCTCCGATGTTGTCGTTGAACATCAAACCCTGCTTGTACCGAAGTCCTCGAGTTGTCATTGCCGTTGTCTCATTTCTTTTAACCTTCCTCATCATGATCATTTTCTACACCTACTGGCCCCTCATCCCAGTCTTGTAAACCCTGACTTGTTACAGGTTTTAATGTTTAAAATTTTATCATATTTATTTATTTATTTATTTATTTATTTATTTAAATATAGAAGTCTCGTATCTGTTATCATGTATATTTTCAATTCATGAAATCTAAATTGTTTTTTCTATTATCAGATTTTTTTATTTATTAAAATTTTATTTTTTTATTTTTTCCTGTTGTCCATTTGTATTAAATTTTGAAAACTTAAATTGTTATTATTTTTTATTATTATTGACGTTCTTTAAATGACGAAAATCTAAAAAAAAAAAAAAAATTCTATTACTAATTTTTGAATTTGTAAAATTTAAATTATTGATCAGTATTATCAGTTCTGTAATAAAACCTATATTTTAATTAAGGTAATTTGAATTTTTTTTAATAATTATTGTTTAATAAGAAAATAGAAATCTCATTTCTGTTACCTGTTTTCAATTATGTAAATCAATAAGAATTGGATGATATATCAGATCTATAACAAACTTATTTTTTTAATAATTATGATAAATTGAATTTTTCATACTTTTTAATTTAATTTAATTTATTTTATCACATCTGTTACTTTTTCTTAATTAATAAAATTTATTGTTTTTGATTAGTATTGTAAATTGTAATTTAATAATCTCTGTATTTTAACAATTATGGTCATTTGAATGATTGTATATTTTATTTATTTATTTATTTATTTATTTATTTATTTATTTAAAATAAAGATCACTTGTCATGTTTTCTTTATTAAGAGACTCTTAATTAAGAGAATCTGTAGTACTAGGCTGGAATTAGAAGTTATGTATTTAAAACCCATGTGTTTTTGGTCATCTGAATGATAGTTTTTATTTATTTATTTATTTATTTATTTATTTATAATCATTTTATTTTAATTTATTTTATTTTATTGCATTTTTTTTTTTTTTTTTTTTTCAAAATATAAAAATGTCATTTCTATTAACATAAAATTATTGTCATTTTAATTTATTATTTGCTGATGTTGTTGGTACATTGATTAAAATTATATGTTTACTTATTTGATTATATTTCAAATTTATGGACCGGTATATTTTATTATATTATATTTATTTAAAACAAATAAAAGTAAAAAGAAATAAATAAATAGAAAAAGAAATTAGTTATCACAATTTTTGGACATTCCTTTCTTCTTTTTTTTAAACAGTTTGTGTTATTTATTTTTACTACTTTAAATATTTTTATATCTGAAAATATTCCTTATTCAGTGTGTTTTGTTAGGTTTACATAATATATGTTTTATGTATTAGTGTTTTCAAGATGTTATGTTAATGTTAACATTACATAACATTACATGACATTTGTTATTTATTTCTACATGGGAACATTTTGTGTTGATGTTAACATTACCTCAGAGTATGTGATATCAGCTTTAACGATATATGTGCATGAGGACATATTATGTTAATGTTTACAAAACATTTTATGTTATTGTTTACATTACATTACATCACACTTTTTATATGATGCATTTACATCAGAAATATTTATGTTAATATTTACGTAACATGTTACTGTTTACATTACACTCAGACTACACAATCTTAGGTTATATAAACATTTTATGTTAATGTTCCATGACAGTTTATGTTACTGTTTACACTACCTTAGATAACATGACACTAGCTATGTGGTCAGTTTACGCAGACCACATAATATTTATGTTAATTACATAGCAATGGTTACATGATGTGTTTACGTGGGGAATTTTTGATGTTATGTTAATGTTTATGTGGAGGTTTCATGACAGCTTATGTTTTTTAATGTTAATTTTGTATGTAGTTGGTGAATATATATGCTTGTTTGGAGTGATATGACTATGCATTAATAGGCTGATATGTAGAGGGATAAATTTGTGTATATAATATATATAATATATTTGTATGTGTGTGAGTGTGTATGTGTGTGTATATATATATATATATGATGGATGGAAGACATTTCATTTTTAATCTCTGTGTTGAATTTCATTATGTGTAAAAATGTCATTATATTTTTATTAGCTTATTATTAATTTATTTTATTATTATCATTTATTTTTAATTTTTTAATTTTTTTTCCTGAATCTCAAATAATTCTGCTGTCATTTCTTTCATTGATTGGCTAGGTGAATTCAGTATTTACTGTTTGTTCTTATATCTTAAAGCAAAACCACATTATTGATTCAAAAATATATAGCAGGTAGTATCAGAAAGGTTAATTTAAAAAAAAAAAAAAATTTCTGATTTATGTATCTCAGAACATATTTCTTATAGTTTATAAAAATCTGTCTTTTATTCATTTATTTATTTTTTTTACAAAAATTTATTCATTTAGTCTTCCCATATTACATTTCTCAAAATAAGTTTTCTTGTTTATAAAAATCCATCCTTCATATCTGAATATATTATCTATGTGATAAATGATATCATTGTAAGCAACAAGTAACAAAAAAATAAAAATAAAAAACCATTCCAAAACAAATAGTCTTCAAAATTATTTCACATAGAAAAGTTGTATGTAAGTCAAATATATCTTACAATTACATAGCTGTGTAATGATGCAATCACATAATCATATTATAGTCATATTCTCATTTATTAATATAGTCATGTAATCATATTGTTGTTTAGTCATGCAGTTACATTGTCATATTGTCATATAGTTGTATTGTCATTTAGTCATGTTAATTATTTGGTCATATAGTCATATAGTTCTGTTGTCCGATAGTCATACATTTATATTGTCATATAGTTGTATTGTCATTTAGTCATGTAGTTATTTTGTCATATAGTTTTATTGTCCCATAGTCATACATTTATATTGTCATATAGTTATATTGTCATACAGTCATATAGTATTATTGTCCCATAGTTGTACAGTTATATTGTCATATTGTCATGTAGTTATACTGTCATATAGTCAGACAGTCATATTGTCATATAGTCAAGTTGTTATATAGCCATATACTTATATTGTCATATAGTTATGTAGTTATATAGTCATTTAGTTACGTAGTTACATAGTTATATAGTCATATAGTCATATAGTACTGTAGTTATTTTGTTATTGTGTTATTATATCCTCATGTAATTACAGAGTCATCATATAATCAGATCGTCATGTAATCAGAACCTCATTATATAGTCATGATACAGTCGTATAGTGATGTATGTGGAGTTGTTTCAGTCCATGTGTCACAGGTGTTTGTGTAATTTACAAAGTCACAAACCCACTGGAATTACAATTGTAGATTTTTCTGCGTCCAGCAGTTCTGTTAATCATCAGATTTTAATGCGCTCTCAGTATTTTTCACATGTCATTGACAATCAGCTGTGGCAAATGTTAATAACAACAACAAACATTACTATTTTTTTTTTTTTTGCAAATTCTGTCCTGGTACTGTACCAGTAGTAAAGGAGTAAGTAGGTAACTAGGATACTCCAGTAGTGTGCAGATCTGAGGTTCCTGTAGGAGTGTGATGGTATCAGGATACTGTAGGAGTATGACGGTATCAGGATACTGTAGTAGTATCTGAGTACCACAATAATACAGTAATATCCTACTACCAGAATATTACAGTAATATCCAAGTGCCAAGATATTACAGTAGCATCCAAGTACCAATCTGTTACAGTAGTATCTTAGTATCAGGATATTACAGTAGTATCTGAGTACCACAATAATACAGTAATTTCCTAGTACCAGAATATTACAGTAGTAACCAAGTACCAAGATATTTCAGTAGATCATAGTAGCAGGATATTATAGTAGTATCCCACTAACATGATGCTACCCAAGTATCTGAGTACCGGGATACCATTGTAATATGGACAGATGTGTATCTGAAAAACTGTTTCTGTTAAATAGTAATTATTCTCTCATATTGCGATACATACATCAGTCTCTCAGTGCACTAATCAATACAGCAAAACTAATGAGTGTCACAGATGTGTGTGTGTGTACATTCATATTTCTCAGGTGTGTTTGTTCATATATGAGAGAGAGAGAGAGAGAGAGAGAGAGAGAGAGGAGGAGGAGGCAAACACTGAGTCTCAGTAAAATCATATATAAAATATGACACATGACTATATATAGTACGTTTCAGAAATATTCATCAGTAGTATTTTAATTACTGCATTTCATTGCAGAGATCATTATAGATGATCAGATGTGAAGGATTGATTTTTATTTACAACTTTTTTAATGTGATTATAATATATTTATTGCCTTTATTTTTTCATCATCAGTATCATTGTTATTATTATTATTATTATTATTATTATCGTTATTATTACTATTGTTATCATTATCATCATTGTTATTATTATTATTTTACTATTATTATTATTATTTCTCCTTTTTTTTTCTTTTTTTTTTAATTTTAGAATTATAAAACATTATTTAATAAGGTTTATTTATTAATTTTTCTTTCTTTATTTTTTTTTTTTTTTTTTTTTTTTTTTTATAATATAATTTTTTTTGAAATTATGCAACTACAAGACATATATGCTATTCTTTTTTATTTTAATAACATTTTTTTTTAATTATATCCTACCCTCTTATTTTTTTCTTTTTCATTAAAATAATAAAATGTAGCTCAAAGTACTGCTGTCATACAAACAACATGCCTAGTGCAGTTTAAAAATCTTGTAAAAAAAAAAAGTGGAATATGATATTTTTATATTGGTGTAAAATAAATTATATTGTACTGGTAAGAATTTACTTTCTTACAATGTATGTGTATTTGCTTGCCAAATATTTATATGTATGTATGTATGGATGTATATATATATATTTTTAACACACACACACACACACAAAAGTCAAACCTGTAGCAGTCACCTCTGAATGACAGAAACCTGTCTATGAAGGCCACCTTGATATTTAAACCTGTGATGTATTTTGTTATATAATAATCCTATATTGCAACCAGCTGTCCATAGCAACTTATGATTAGTGCATTGAGTGGCCATACTAGACAGGTTTTACAGGTGTGTGTGTGTATGTGTGTGTGTGAAAACAATTGTTGATGTAAACATTCCCATAAAACAAATGTGATTACTGATATATTTTCTCAGTATAATTTTGTGTTGATGTTTTCATTATCATTATTATCATCATCATTATTACTATTATTACTGCTACTACTACTACTAATACTACTACTACTACTACTACTACTACTGTCAGTATTTTTTTTATTGTTGTTATTGTTGTTATTATTAATATTATTATTAGTAGTAGTAGTAGTAGTATGTTTATTTTTTTATTATTTTTTTTTATTATTATTTTTTTAGTATTATTAGTTTTTATTTTTATTATTATTTTATTATTATTTTTTTTAGTAGTAGTAGTATTTTTTTTATTATTATTATTATTAGTTTTTATTTTTATTATTATTTTATTTTTATTAGTATTTTATTATTATTATTACATGTTGAGAATCTAATGTCTAATATTACGAAGTCTTTTTTCGATTTTTTTATTCTGGGATATAGCGATGTATTACAGTTAGGACGATCAGTATACACACTTATATTTCATGCCCAGAATTATTAAAATATTATTTTAAAATGCTTCAGACTATAAGTGTAAGTCATATGTAAGTCATATGTGAAATATAAATTGACTTTGTGATTAAGTTTACATTCCAGTTCTCCTGATATTTTCAAATCCAAATATTTTGAATTCCAAAACACTTCAACTCCCAAACACTTTGGATAAGGGATTGTCTACCTGTATTATCATCTCAGTCATCATCATCATCATCATTATCATTAAACATTGAGGGAAATATAAAGGAGTGAACAGAAAAGGTATTTTATGCAATGGAAGCTAAAATATTGTATTTTAATTTTTTATATTAAATTTACTGGAAAAAGTGACAAAATTGTTGTAGTTTTTATTTTGAAATGCACTGAAAATGACCATTTAGATAAAAAACAAACAGAATTATACATTAAATCAATGTATGTGTGTCTGTGTGTCTCTGTGCATCAGTGTCTGTTTCTGTGTGTGTGTGTGTGTGTGAGAGAGAGAGACAGTTGAATCTATATTCCTAACTAAAACTAGGAATGAAATAAATTTTTGTTTTTAACAATGAGCACAGCAAATAATACTCATTGATGGTGTAGTGAAGAATAATTTGGAGTCAAACAACCAAAACCAGTTCCTGAAGAATCTAGAAGATTGTATACTTTAATGGAATATTAACTGAAACCAGATTGATAACCAAAACTGGTTTCAGTACTGAAGAAAATGGCAACAGAAGCGACACTGACATTATAAAGGAAAAAAAATATTGTTACATTAACAAAACTGGCCAAAGGAATAAAAAAAAAAAATGTTTTGATTAAAGAATTAAAAGTAAATGAAAAATAAAAGAAGTGACAACATTTTGATCAAACTTGGAAGGAAAAAGAATTTTTTTATTTTTTTTATCGTTATTATTATTATTATTTTTTTTTTTTTGAATAAACTTTCATTCAGAAATGAAGACAATTTGGAAGAAGATAAACAAACATCAGCTGATACAAAAACTTGAACTGAAATCAGTTTCAGAAACCAAAACCAAAATGGCACCTGAAGAGTCAGTAACATTAACTGTCGTCTGAAACTAAAACCAAAACTGGTTTCGGAAATAAGGAATCAGGATCTTAATTTGGTGACACAAAAGTGAAATTCGGAAGTGCATGAATATTTGAATTAAGTGGATAAACACAAGGTGAATATTTTGAATGTGTAGTCACTGTTTTGAGAAAGAAAGAAAGAAGAAAGAAAACATTTAAAATTAGATTTAGTGTGTGGCAGTGGTTTTCTTTATGTTACGATCTACAGTTTATCAAAAATTGTTTGTCATTTAATCGTACGAAATTGTTTGTTAGACGTTGCAGCAGTTTGGTTCATTTTTTTTTTTGCAAATTTTATTATTTATTTATTTACTTATTTATTTTTATTTATTTATTTATTTATTTATTTACTTTTATTTATTTATTTTTTATTTATTTTTATTTATTTACTTACTTTATTTATTTTTGTTTATTTATTTTTCTGTTTAATTATTAATTTACTTACATATATAGAATTTCAGCTTCTATGTTAGTTTTACTTTGCTTTCTAAATTACAGTTCAGTAGCATTGATAGAAACATAATTCAATATGAAAAATTTAACATGCTTCTGTTTTTGTCAAAATGATTTGATCTTGAATCCATTTACTTCTTGATTTTAAGATTTACATCAGTCTATAAAGATTAATATTTGTATTTTCCAAATTTATACTGAATAATAATAATAATAAAATTTCTGAAATATTTTTACATTCATGCACTCTTGCGCACAGTGTATTAGTTCTGCCACATATGCACAAGAGCAAAAAACACAATAACTTTTTAATATTTTTGTGCTTGTATCTATTCATTTCCATTTTCCGTTTTAGTTTTTATCTTTTCATTCCTATTTTGAATTGCTTTAATTTTGTTGTTGTTGCAGTTTGATTTTATACTATTTGTTTATTCTTTTTGTTCTCTTTTGTTTTCTTCTGTTTTGTTTTGTTTTCAATTTTTTTACTTACTTTCACTTGTTTTGTTTTGTCTTTTAATATCCATACTTTTAGATCTGCGTCTTTTAATTGCTTTTGATCGTGTTATAAAGTTTTTTTTTTTATTTACTTATTTATTTATTTTATTTATTCATTCATTCATTTATTTTAAATTAATTTATTTTATTATATTATTATTATTATTATTATTATTATTATTATTATTATTATTATTATTATTTTTTCATTTTTTTTTTTTTATTTTATTTTATTTTATAGTTTATTTTATATTTTATTTTATTAGTTGCTTTGTTTTTGCTTTGTTCATAGATATACTTTAGTGGGTATTTTTTTTAGCAAATTCAAAGCTATATATTGAATTCCAGACATTAAGTTATACATTGACATTAACAGTATTTACTGCATTTATTTTGAATATAGCATGATTCCCAGAGATAATTGTTTAAGCATGCCTGTCCTGGCACAGCTTATCATTCATATTTACACAATTTAACAAATATATATATGTACATTTTGAGTGTGTGTGTCTACAAGCATATTTATTATTGTTGTTGTCACTGTCTTATTTTTATTATTATTATTATTAATATTAATATTAATATTATTATTATTATTATTATTATTATTATTATTATTATTATTATTATTATTATTATTATTTTGTTATAATTAGTATTAATAGTATAAAGATCAATATGGTTTTTTTTTACGGACTTTCATTTAGTTATTATTTTATTATTTATTTATTTATTTATTTATTTATTTATTTATTTACATTTGTTTGTTTGTTTTTATTCATTTCTCTATCTCTCAATCTATTTGTTTATTTATTTATTTTCAGTTTCTGGGCAGGCTGGTTGTAAAAGATTGTCAAACATGGAGAGATGCAACAAGGTCATATTCACGCATATATGACACAGTCCAATAATGACCTTCACCTTTCACCTTCATGGCCAGTAATCACACGACTTAAGTTTGACTTTAGTGATTGTACTAAAAGTACATAAGTTGTCTGATAACTCCATTATTTTTGGTTATTATTTTAAAATTTCTATTATTATTATTATTATTATTATTATTATTATTATTATTATTATTATTATTAAAGTTATTATTTATAATTATTATTATTATTATTTACTAATATCATTATTATTATTATTATCATCATCATCATCATCATCATCATCATCATTATTTTTACTAACATTATTATCAAAGGTGGACTTCAAATTAATTATGCTTGATTTTATTTTACTTCATTATTATTTAAGATTGAGTGGCACAAACCAAATAAAACATTACTTTCAATAATGCAGAATGTACTTAATCTATTTCTTTGTATAACCAAACATGCACTTCAAACAAGTTATGCTTCGTTGGAAATTTTTTTTTTTTTTTTATTTTTTTTTTTTTTTATTATTGAAATTATAAAAATATTTAATACTGTTTCTGAATTTAAATAATAAAAAAATATATATATTTGTATATATATATATATTTAATACTGTTCCTGAATTTCAATAATAAAAAAAAAATAAAAAAAAAAAAATATTATATATCAATTATAATATTGTTGATAAGGATATAATTATATTTATTTATTTATTTATTTATTTATTTATTCAATAATGTCTGTGTCATTTTGTTCATCTTTCCTATGTATGTATGTCATGTATTTCATGTATGAAATGAAATCATTCTCAACAAAAAACACCTATTCAAAAGCGCTACAAACTTCTGCTGTAATTATAATTTTTCTTGTTTACTGAAAATGATGCAATTTTGTAATTCTTGTAGATGAAGTTATAATTATCATTGTTATTGATTTTCTTTGAATAATTCTTACAAATAATGATATATTATAATTTTTATATACTGTTATAATTTATCGTTTATAACCACAAATAATGTTATAATTTTAATATACAGTTATAATTTATCATTCTGACAGACAAAGCTGTAATTGTATCATGTTTATTGATAAAACTGTTATTATTACTTATCATTCTTGCAGATAAAGCTATCGTAAATAAATCATGTTTTATAATTATCACATTCTTTTAGGCAAATTTTAAATTTTAATATTGTTTTTGATAAAACTATAGATAATTTTAAAATTCTTACAAACAAAATTATTGTTATAATTTATCATTCTTATGGATAAAAGATATTGTTATAATTTATCATTCTTATAGATAAAGATATTGTTATAATTTATCATTCATTTGGATAAAGGTATAATTATAATACTGATAAAGGTGTACATTATAATCTTATGGTTATACTGATAACACTATTATTGTTTTGTGTTTATTGATAAAGTTATTGTTACAAGCTTATGGTTATTGGTAAAATGATAATTACAATGTTATGGTTAGTGATAAAGTTCTGATGATAATTTAATGTATTTTTAATCCATCTGTTATTGTAAAATAAAGATACAAATATGTTTGTGTGTGTGTGTGTGTGTCAACATAATTATGAAAAGCTATATTAATTGGTGCATATAGAGGGAATGAAAGGCAGATCCGATCCATTTTAGATTTCCTGGATTTGCTCTTGTTTCTAAACTAGGTATTTTGTGGTTTGATAATTCTTGTTTTAAATATAAGAAAACTAATATAGTTATATCCATCAAAACTGTGATGTGCCTATTTATTAATTTCCTGAATTTAACCCAGTTATTTCTGTACTAGCAGGTTTTTTCTGGTTTCATAACCTTTGTTTTAAGTATAATTAATTGTATCTTAGGACTTAAGCAACTTCCCATCCTGATTTAGCTTGTATTATTTCCCTACTTTTTTTTTTTTTTTTTTTTTTTTTTTGGTTTTCTTTTAAATATAACTAAGAAACTTTCTGAATTCCTGGATTTTCCCCTGTGATGTTGTACTTGATATTCTGTAATTCTGTGTCAGGTGATATTTTTTTAATGATATTTTAGGTATTTCTCAGGGAGTAGAATTTCCTTTTACATGAGTAAGTTTGGCATATTTTTATGTACACATACATATATTAGTATGTATATGAGAGAGAGAGAGAGAGAGAGAGAGAGAGAGAGAGAGAGAGAGAGAGAGAAAAGTTAAAGTTTACTATACCTGTGAAATTATTGAAAAAAAGGGGTTTTTTATATTATTATTATAAAATTAGAAAGTAATTTATTACAAATACTGTGTTTTTCTTGAAATGGCAATTATTATTAAGTAAAGAAATAATTATGAAATAAAGAATAATTGCACAAAGAATTGCCTTGTTGTTTTTTTATTTATTTATTTTAGTTCATTGTTATTCATATATATATATATTTACTTTTTATTTATTTTTATTAAACACCAAAATATGTTTTTTTAAAATCTTTACTCGACTTCTGAATGTTTTTATGAAATTTAAGACCTTAAACCTTAAATATATCAACTTTAAAACATTGGACTTTTGTGGATTTCAATGACTTAGTATGTGTATACTGTATCATTCTTACCTTTTTCATGCGGCATGGGTTTTGGCGTAGAACATCTAAATGAGTTCCATAAAAATAGACTGAAATGGTCATGGCCTTATTGTTTAATTGTTTTCTGTCAGCACCGGCAATGTTTTGTGCAGTTTGTGGGTGAAATTCATTGTGAAACTTCGGAGATAAGGGTTATTTATGTATGGCTAAAAAGTGCCTCATGAAAAACAGTACTTTTAGCTATATGGTTATATTAACTGTTTAATGTTACCGCGAATAGGAAGCATTTCTTTGAGGTGATTGTTTGTATGTTGTTGTTGTTTTTTTGTGGTTTTTTTTTTTTTCATTTTTAATTATTTAATGAAGGTGCTTCAAAACCCATGCCATGTGAAAACACATACCAAGACGATATTAAACGAATTGTAACTCAAAATAAAAATTACAAACAGAATGCTCCATTTTTACATGTGATGCACAATCTCACGACATTTGCATTTTTGTTGGCTGTGAATAATTTTCTATAATTATTAATTACGTGAGAAAAAAAATAAAAATATTTGTTTAATCTTTATTGTTTATCATTAAATTTTACTGAAGCAGATCTTTATTTCAAAATACTATTTCCACTTTCATTTAAGTTATAATGGTTTTTGTATACAATTTCGCTCCGCCTGCCATCCGCTGGCCGTCTGCTACTTGACTAAAACAAAAAAGTCGATAATTACTGTTTTGCTGTTATGGTTTGTTTCGTAGATAATCAAAGAATTTGTGTTAATAAATGAATTAATGAATGAATAAATAAACCTGAAGAAACAAATATTT
>CM022676.1:10711085-10741085 GCA_012295275.1 Chrysomallon squamiferum
AAATATGATAAAATTGTATTCCATAAATAAATAAATATATAGAATATTTTGTTAATTTAATATATTTTATATATAGATTATATTGGGAATAACTGTTTACTGTCTTATGATATCGTTTTAATTTGCGAAGGTTGGAATGTTGCGATTAAGCGATGCTCTGACGAGCTGCATGCAACCATTGGACATGAGCAGGATAAAGCTGACATCTTAAGACAGTAACCAGTGATTGATTTTATCCTGCAGCCCTAACAAAACAAAACAAAACAAAACAACGAAAATAAATGAAGAAAAAAGGGAAATAACTCTGGATAGCAGAAGATTCTCGCGTATTGATTTCGCTGTCTCACAACATCAAAACAAAATAGTTCTTAAACAACCATTAAACAAAAAAAGTTTGATTTTAAATTATTTATATTTCCATTATAGATAGGTAGATAGACAGATATTTAGACAGAAAAACAAAAATACAAACAGATGGATAGATTGATGCATATAGATAAGGATATATAAAATAATTTGTAGTGTGTATGTTTGAATATCATGTAATTTATTAAAGTAAATAAGATTCCATTCCCAAAAGCTATATTTTTATTTATTTGTTTGTCAATTCCCAAAAAGAAATTTATCAAGTCATTATATATTGTCTCTACCTGCAGTGATTGCAGGATAATCATTTATATCAACTGTTTCATTGTTAATTAATTGTAACAATTTCATGATTATAGTTTTGAGTTTTTTTTTCAGATAAGTTGTTGTTGATCTTCTTCTTGTTATTTTCTTTGTTTCTTTGTTAAATAATTAATGTTTATATATATATATATGTGTGTGTATTGATGTGTATGTGTGTGTGTGTGTGTTTTTGCACTAATAAAAATATAAATTTACTTTCTATTTTAAAAGATAAATCACAACAACTGCAGTAATAATATTAATTTTAATCCTTACAGCAGTTCCTGATCCCCCTCAAATCATAGCACCAACACTGTTAACCCCTGATATTGATTCAGTTATCAACTGTCAATCAAACTATGGCCTGCCTCCTCCTGAGCTAAGTTGGCGTTATGGACCAATCAAATTTGACGGCAAACAGATCTTTGATGTAGATGAATATGGAATTAGCAACAGCACCAGCATGGTCATGATGAACTTTCTGGAAGAGGACGAAGGGGTGGAAATTACGTGCGAATGGGTGCATGATGCAACATTTTCAGCACCTCTAGAAGCCAGAAAAATGATCCTTATTAACAGAAACCCAAACGCAGGTTTATATTCTTGTTCTCTTTTTTTTTTTTTTTTGTTTGATGGATTTTTCTGGGTTTTATGTATTTTATTTTGTTTTTGTTTCAGTTGTTGTTATTATTATTATTCTTGATGTTGTTTTTATTCTTGTTGTTCTTGTTGTTGATGTTGTTATTATTATTATTATTTTTATTATATTACTACAAAAATAAAACAAGCTAATGATAACTGTTAATCAACATAAATGATACCAAATGATTTTTTTTGTTGTTGTTGTTGTTGTTGTTGTCGTTGCTATATTTTAATTGCTCTTATTATTGTTTTTTCTTGTTATAATGATAATAATAATAATAATATGATGATGATGATGAAGAATAACCATCACCTCAGCAACAGCAACAACAATGAAAATTAAAAAAAATCTCCTGTACTGTCTGGATTAACAGTTGTTGTTGTTTTTGTTATATTATTCATTTAATTTTATACTTGTTTTGGAGTTCATTGAACAAAAAAATTATAAAGAAAAAAAAAATCACGTGTTTAAGAAAGGCTGCATTAAATATAAACATTTATTTATTTATTTATTTATTTATTTAAGATTGCGGTTATTCCTTTCAGTCGTTCATTTATTATTCAGTTTTGTTTTTGTTCATCCTAAAGCTCATTCTATCGTCTTTCTTCATTTCAACTCATTGATTCTTGTATCCATTCATCCATCTATTTATTCAGGCAAAGTGTACAAAAAATACCTCACTGACGAAAAGAATAATGTTATGTGGAGGTATGTGGAACTAGGACAAGTAATTACCTTATCGTGCACAATGGAAAGCATACCGATGTTTTGGTTCCGGATCTGGAGATTTGGTTCCAATTTTTTTATTAGTCATGATAAGGACCTTACTATCATAATAACCAACGAAACACTAGGAAACTACACCTGCCAGTTAGCCAGTAAATATGGCATTCACATCAACCTGAAGTTTTTAGTGATGGAGATACCCAAATTGCAAGTGACTGAAGGTATGCCTGTTTGAATGTGCTTTTGTTATTCAGATTTCATTTGGTTTCTTTTGTAAATTTGAACGAACATTAATTTGATATCGTCGTCATTGTTGTTGTTGTTGATCTTATTCTAATAATGATTTCTGTTTGTTGTTGTTGCTGCTGCTGCTGCTGCAGTTGTCATTATAATATTATTATTATTATTATTGACTATTATCTTATTATTATTATTATTATTATTATTATTATTATTATTATTATTATTATTACTGCTGCTAGTACTAATGTTCTTCTTGTTGTTATAAATATTTTACCTTTCCTTTCACTATCATTGCTGTAACTGAAATTATTGTTCTTACTGGGCTTTTTATCATTATTGTATCATTAATGTTGCTTTTATTATTATTGTTATTGTTGTACCATCTACTACATACTTACGTACTTATTCCATTTCGTTGCAATGTAAGGACCTCTGACAACAGCAGCAGCTACAACTGAATCTACTGTAGAGATGACAACTAAGACTCACTCAAAGGCAAAGGAAAGAAAACCAGTTAAACGAGTCGTAAGAGCACGCGAGGGGACAGAAGTTGTTTTAAATTGTTCCGTTTCATCTCCTGAAAATACATTCATATGGAAATTTCATGGTGTGGTTTTAAATGAAACAAAGCCATATTTAAAACTGTACACTAAACGTTCAACATTTGGACCATATACTTGTAAAGGAAAAAGTAAATCTGGGAACATTGATGTCATCTTTTTTTTAGTATACATTCCAGGTGATATTAGTTTCGATTTCTTTGATTTATTTTATATTTTTAATTTTTCTTATTTATTTATTTATTTATTTTTGTTATTTTACTGCTGTTCATAAATTATTATTATTATTATTATTATTATTATTATTATTGCTATTATTATTGCTATTATTATTATTATTACTATTACTATTATTACATTACTATCATTACTACCTACTCCTTCTCTACTACTTTTATTACTACTGTTGTTATTATTATTATTATAAATCATCATCATCATCTTGTATTTAGATGTTTCTGCTGCTAAAAAGCAAGATCAAAATAACATGTGGTTATTGTCTTTGTCTTCTGTGCCTGTTGCTGCTGGGGTTGGATACTATGTATGGACACAGGGTAACTTAAATTTACATAGCTTTGTACCTATACCGAGTTCAAGTAAATCATTTCACTCAAAATGACTGCAATTACTGATACGAGGGTTGGTTTCCAGTGGTAGAATGCATACACGTGTATTCATGCACACACATTAATGTACATACATACTTATATTTGCACAAACATATAGACACATGCACACAGACATATATAATTATACATACATACATACATTATACACACATTACGTAACATTGCATCATAGTTCAGTTGATTACAGCAGATTAAATTATATTTTTCACTGACAGATCTTTTAGGTTTTAGAGGAACCAAGGTCAAACCACTTCATAAAAGGAAATCTTGGTATTAGAAGAGCAGAAAACAGACAAATGGACAGACTGCTAGACAGACAGACAGATATAAGGATGGAAATATAAATTAAGACAGCATTCAAAATTTAATGATAATAATGATAATAATAATAATGATAAAAATAAATATATAAGTAAGTAAATAAATACTTTTAAAGAAATTTTTTTTTTTAAATATATAAATGAAACAACCATAAAAAAAAAAAAAATTAATATATAAAGATTAATAATAATAATAATAAAAGAAATAGAGCATAGGGTAAAATATGAGAACATTTGTTAACAGCTAAAATAATGTTCATGTTTATTTATATTTATGTATTTTAGTCTTATTTGTGTATTTACAATTAATGTTTGAATAAAATCTTTAACTTCTGATCATATTCGTGGATTAATTTTATCTTCTTTCTAGGTATAAAATTTCATGTGTACGTGGGTGTGTGTTTTCCATATATGTATACAACACTACAGTGTATTATATTAAACAGTAAAATTAGTCAGTTGTTGAGAGTTGTATTTTTGTTTATTTATTTGTTTATTTTTTATTATTTATTATTATTATATTATTATTGTTGTTGTTATTATTATTTACTATTATTATTATTGTTGTTGTTGATATTATTATTTTTTGCCTGAAGGACACTATTATTATTATTATTTTTTTTTTTTTTTTTTTTTTTTTTTTTTTTTGGTATGGCTAAATGTTAACAAATACTACAAAATATTTTAATGCAACACATCCTTACTTTTAATTTTTTTTTTTTTTTACATACATAAGATGTATGGGAACAATGAAAGAAATACAATTAACTTGAAGTGTAATCAATTTGTGTACAGCAAATTGTGGATTAATAATAATAATAATAATAATAATAATAATAATAATAAGAACGCTGGTGAAATCTGCAGACACGGCTTTTTTCTAGTTTGCGTAACTATGGAACTGAACCTGAATTCAAAGCCGGATATTATTCTTACGTAAACAAATGATATTTATATTTTATGTCTGGTAGGAATGTTAATTTTGTTCAACTTACATTGCTTTCTCCAGGTATAGAAAAATAGTTAAACATTAATAAGCAAATACATAAATAAGTCAAAATATATATATTTTTTCTCTTGAAGACTTCATTGAAGAATGTGATCTGTGTTATTTTTGTTTCTTCTTATTATTATTGTAGCATTAAAAAGCACTGTTAATAATAATAATAATAATAATAATAATAAGCCTTTAGAGAATATTTCAATAAAAGGCCGGAAGTGCTTCGGAGAACAAGATGCGCAGGTTACCTATTAACTGCGCATTACATGTCTTCTGCTTTTTAACGTGTCGATAACGTTTATAATTTCACGACATTGAAGGGCTGTACTTTCAGACAACTATTTAAACTTGCAGCAGCTAATTTTATAAATCTGCGACGGACACGCCCGCTGACTGTCAGAAAGCGTGACTGTCATAGATGTGTTTCACAACAGCTTGCTCCGATTAGCACGTTCATTTTTTTCAAGGTTCAATTTTATTTTTAAAACCATCTGTTGTTTGGAATGAACTGTTGGCAGAAAAAAGAAGAAGAAGAAAATAAATATATTAATAATCTTCCAGAAACTGGCAAATATAACTTAGTGTCAACATGCAGAACTGTACTTGTAATCAGAACCATCATACAAAATATGGTATGCAATAAAGGTTAACTGCGAAGGCATGAAGTAAAAACAAAATTTGTATTCAAGACCACTCAAAGAAAGATAACCATCATTGCTCCACTCTGAAATAGGTTCCCAAAACATTTTCTTTACTTAATTCAAAGAAGAAAAAAGAATCTCTGACCAAAACATGTGTAATGTGATATGAGATCCACATTAGAAAGAGACAACTTGATGGGCAGTATTTTTAACCAGATTTCTAAAAAATTAAGATTCTAAGCATAAAAGGAAAAATGACTGGTTGTTAGTGATACAGGCTAATTTTTCTTTCTGAGTGTAACACACACACACACACAGTTTGACCATAACTGAATGCACAGATACATACATTTTACATCCAGAAAAATTTAAATTATAATAACTGCATGAAAAGAAGATAACTTTATTATTTACTATTATTGTTGTTGGTGATATTATTATAAGGACACACCTCCCCCCTCCAGTGTTCCTGGATTTCTTGTTCTGCAATGACAAGACAGAATTTGTGGATTGATTGTCAGAAGATAACTTTATTCAAACTTTAACAAGTAAATTTTACAAAAAAGATGCAAACTGACATTCTTTACACACGAGTAAATACAAACAAATATTTCTTTTAGCAATTTAAAAATCTTTACACATTTACTAAATGGAAGATTATTTTATTTTTATTCTTTATTTTCTGATTTTATTAATTTTATATATCTTCCTTAATTTTAGTGTCTGTCTCACTGTCTCTTTGTCTTAAACTTTAATAAAATCTTGGTTCCATTGTTTCAAGTAGGCTCAACTTTCGTGGCATGACATAGACCTGAAATCAATAATATAGTATACAATAGTTTAGTACAATATTGTATAGTTTTGCAAACAAATATTTGATGTTGTGTATGTGTTCCTATTGCTGACATTGTGTTTACTGTTACTGACATTGTTTACTATTACTGACAATGTATTTACTGTTACTGACAATATATTAACTGTTACTGACATTGTGTTTACTATTACTGACATTGTGTTTACTGTTACTGACATTGTGTTTACTGTTACTGACATTGTTTACTATTACTGACATTGTGTTTACTGTTACTGACATTGTTTACTATTACTGACATTGTTTACTGTTACTGACATTGTGTTTACTGTTACTGACATTGTTTACTATTACTGACATTGTGTTTACTGTTACTGACATTGTTTACTATTACTGACATTGTTTACTGTTACTGACATTGTGTTTACTGTTACTGACATTGTTTACTATTACTGACATTGTGTTTACTGTTACTGACAATATATTAACTGTTACTGACATTGTGTTTACTGTTACTGACAATGTGTACTATTACTGACAGTATGTTCACTATTACTGACAATATGTTTACTATTACTGACAATAATGTTACCTTTAGTCCACAAAAAATAAACAAAACCCACTACAACAGGAATAACAGATAAATAACATTTCCAAGCTACGGCCGGTTTCAAAGTCTTTGCTGTATCTCTGTCTACAAATAGCAATAATAATAATAATAATAATAATAATAAATAAACAAATAAATAATACCAATAACATCAACAACAACAACAATAATAACAATAATAATAATAATAATAATAATAAAAACAACAACAGCTATATTAGTAAAAAAAAAAATTATAATTCAGCAACATAAACAAATTAACAAAAGAATAGTAATTAAATAAATACTTTTTTTTTCTTCAGAAAACAACCTATCAAACTGAAAGAAAATTCAGATCACCTATAGCCATGACTACGTAAAAAAGCACATCATCATTCTCCCCGGTATTTTGTTGCCCTCTACAAGAATACGGTCCGTATGACGAAGACGTTGTTTGCATCTTTAAGTACTGTCCCCTTTCTGAACAGTTGAGGCCAGCAAATTTCCATATGAAGACACTTTCACTGTATGTCACAGAACAGTTCAAAATAACATCTGCATGGAGAGCTACTCTTACAATGTGTTTAACTGACTTGTCTACAGTAATAGTTTTTTTCGTTGTTGTTGATGTTGTAAATTCTGTTGTGCTTAATGTACTATGTTCTGTTGTGCTTAATGTATTATGTTCTGTTGTACTAGGCAAAGCAGTTGTAGTAGTAGTAGTAGTAGTAGTAGTAGTAGTAGTTGTAGTCGTAGTCGTCACAGGTTCTGTTAAGAAAAAAAGTTTAGAATAGGACAGCATAGCATCTATTAGTGTTGTATAGTATTACTATAGTAACTTATAGTATAGCAATAGTTAGTAAATACAGTATAGTATAGTATTAGTGTAGTGTATGTGGTACAGAATTGTATAGTATTACTATAATTATAGCATAGGAATAGTGAGTAAATACAGCATAGTATAGTGTAGTACCTCGACTTATGAGTGCACCGTCTTACAAGTTTTCTGAAATGCTACCAATGCCCGGTAAATGTTTTGCTTTTAGTTGCAAGCCAAAATCTGGGTGACAGGTGAGTTTCAGATAACCCACCGCAAGTTGGCACAACGAACAACACAACATGTGGTGGTTTTTTGGGGGCTGGAACAGATTAATGATATTTCAGTTAGTTTCATTTGAGAAAACTGATTTGATTTACAAGCAAGCTGACTTATGAGCTCGGTCACAGTACAAATTAAACTCATAAATCAAGGTACCACTGTATACTGTATACTATAGGATAGCATAGCATTATATTAGTGCAGTATAGTACAGTATTGTATAATATTAGCATAGTATAATATTTGTAGTGTAGTACAGTATTGTATACTATTAGTATTAGTATAGCATAGCATAGTAAATACAGTATAGTACAGTACAGTGTATTTTAGTGTCGTACAATACTGTTTAGTATTATAAGTAGTATAGTATGGTATCGTATGGTATTGTATAGTAAGGCATAGAATGGTATGGTACAGTACGTATTAATACAGTAAAATATAGTATTTTGAAGGTATAGCATTGTATTATATAGATATGTCATGTAATAAGTACATAAATATTTAAGTAAATGAATAGAATAAAATAAACAAAAGGAATAGTTATTTCAACATTTACTTTAGAATATGACAACAAAATTATTGTTCTCATTCTTATTACTGTTTTATCAGTTATACCTGCAGAAACATCAAAAACTAAAGCAAATGAAGTACTATTTTTTGGATACATATTTTAGAGTAAAATAAAAAGTACCAAAAAAAAGGAATAAAAAAAGAAGACATAATAATAATAATAATAATAATAATAATAATAATAATAATAATAATAATGATACAATCAAAAACAACAACCACAACAATATTAAAAACATTAAAATAAATTGAATATTACAAGATAAAATAACCAATAATAATAATAATAATAATACAATAATAAAAAAATAATAATAACAGTTATAGAAATAACAACATGAATAAGAACAATATTTTAGCAATAACAGTAGTAATAACAGTAACAATGACATTAGTAACTATTAACTAATCATGCATAGATGTGTTATATTTTACATAGTAAAAATTTTCGACAGATTGGCATGCATCATAGATGTTTTTACTGTGTATTGCTGGCTTCAAACTAAAAATACTATTTTTAGGGCACAGCAAATGATACCCTGGCTTTAATCAGAAATCTCAGGACACCAAGCAAACTTTTTTTTTTTATCAAGTTTTCACAAAACTATTTTATTTGATTAATTCATAACTAAAAAAAAATAATAATAATAAAAAATAAAAAATAAAAATATAGATAGATAGCTTTACGCATTTGATGGTCCCAGATCTGTTTCTGCTCTTTGCATTTCTAGCAATAGCATTTTTAGATTAAGACATACAGGTACCTACTTAATGTATAGCATTTGTAGGTTACAACATTCAGGTACCTAATTAATGTATAGCATTTGTCTATTAAGATATTCAGGTACCTAATTAATGTAATACTGACCTCATTCAACGACGTATCACATTATCAAGGTGATAATTGTTGTTTTGGTGGAAATCGTAACTCGGAATACTTTTAGAAATATGTTTTTCTGTAGATTTTATTCAACAAGGTCAGTAAATCAGTGGGATTTATTGGAAAGGAACTGAGACAAATATGGAGGCAACCATGGCACATGCCATTCATGCCTTAGTGAGATCTGAAGCCTGTGTAGTGTAACTCGATGAAATAAACCAAATTAAATTAAATTCTTGGAAATCACCAGCAGTTCTTGTGTCTGCTATTTTGTTAATAACAAGTCTAGCTTATATAGTTAATGTGATACTTTGAATGTACAAATAAATGGTTGAATGAAATTCTTTATACTTCCAAGTTGAAATTTTATTGCTTTTGACGGCTTGATATTGACTGCAACAATAAAACAAAACTGTTAGAACATTTTTGAGCCATCTCATAGATACTGAAGTCATAGAGACCACAGCAGTTTTTCTCTGAAGTGAGAAGAAATTCAGATTTGAATTAATCCACCTTGTATGTGATGATATCATGGTTACACAACTGAAGCAGATCTTAGATAATTAATTAAAAAATATTGTTGTTTACTTCATTTCTGATTAAAACTGGCTGGTTAAAAACAAAAATATACAAAACTTGGAAGTATGCAGAATATATTTAGTCTGTGAATGTATATTTTCACAGGTAAGTTTGAAATAAAACTGAAAAAAAAACAATAAATGATTCAAATGGAATGTATATTTTCACAGATTATATATCTGAAATAAAACTAATAAAACAATAAATGATTCAAACAGAATGTATATTTTCACAGGTAAGTTTGAAATAAAACTGAAAAAAACAATAAATGATTCAAACGGAATGTATATTTTCACAGGTAAGTTTGAAATAAAACTGAAAAAAAACAATAAATGATTCAAAGAGAATGTATATTTTCACAGATATGTCTGAAATAAAACTGACTGAAAAAACCAAATGACTATTCACACAGAAATGGTTACCTTCTATTACTGGCAGTTCCAATACGTGAAAGTACAGAACGTCCACCATTCCGAAGTCGTCTGCAATTACACAGCTGTAGTTACCCAGTGTCTCGTTCTTTATAACGATTTCATAGAAATCAGAATCGTAATCAATAAATTTGGGACCAAACCTCCAGAAGAAAAACGAATCATCAGGATAATAGTCAAACTCACACTCCAATTGAACAGTATCTCCCATTTCCACATACCTCCATCTAAACTTCTTTCTTTCGTCTTCTTCTGAATGAGTGAAAGAATAAAAAAAAATGAATAATGGAATGATTTAATAAAAGAATGAAAAAAGGATTAGATGATAAATTAATGAAAAAACAACAGAATTAATGAATAAAAGGTTGAATGGTGTTATGAACAAGCAAGAGAGATAAAATAATGAAGAAAGGAATGAACAAACACAACAAAGAATAAAAGAATGTTTGGATGAAGAAAAGAATGAGTATTCAACAGAAAAAGAAATGAATGTTGTGTGTCGAAATGTAATTATTTTTAATCACTGGTAGAATTGTCATTGACTGGATTGACCTGATTTTGATTTACTCAGAGAAGACATCTATCACAGCAACAACAACAACAACAACAACAACAATAACTAATAATAATAATAACAACATCAATAATAATAATAAAAACAACAACGACAAAAATAGTAATAATAATCATTATCAACATCATCATCATCATCATCACCATCAACATAAGAACAGCAACAATAACAGCAACAGTGACAAAAATACGAACCTTCTGTAAAACATTTAGATTAATAATTATGCATTACAAATGCTTTTGAAGAATGTTTCAATGATAGTAACAACAATAAATAACCTTCTAACATTTAGATATACTGGTTTCTTGAGGTTCACAGAATGTTTCAACAACAGCAACAAAATAAAAAGTACAGCAACAACAACAACAACAACAACATTTATAATCATAACAATAATCTTAAACACGTGGATTAATCATTATCGTTGCCATGGTTTCTTAAGGAGGACCACCAAAACTCGGCAATAACAACAACAACAACAACAACAACCACAACAAGAATAATAACCTGTAACATTTGGATTAACGCTTATCTTCACGGTTGTTTCCTGAGGTTCAGATAATGTGTCATCGTGACTCCACTCACAGAAAATCTCCAGTCCTTCATCATCGCCTGTGAAGACCATATTAATGCTCGTAGTGGTGTTGGCAATTCCATAGTCATCCAAATCAACTCTGTCATTTCCCTCGAACTTGAATGGGCCGAAGTGCCAATTAAGCACGGGAGGAGGTAACCCAAAGACTGAATGACAGACAATTTCAGTTGTGACATAAGGTTCGACAAATGAAGATAATGCTATAATAGGTGGGTCAGGAATAGCTGCAACATATTTATGCAAATAATAATTAAAATTTTGTCTGTAGTTGTAAAAATAAATAACATATTTGTTGTAAATAGTAATTAAACTTTTGTCTGTAGTTGTAAAAAATAAATAACATATTTGTGTAAATGGTAATTAAAATTTTTGTCTGTAGTTGTAAAAATGAATAACATATTTGTGTAAATGGTAATTAAAATTTTTGTCTGTAGTTGTAAAAATGAATAACATATTTGTGTAAATGGTAATTAAAATTTTTGTCTATAGTTGTAAAAATGAATAACATATTTGTGTAAATGGTAATTGAAATTTTTGTCTATAGTGTAAAAAATAAATAACATATTTGTGCAAATAGTAATTAAAATTGTGTCTGTAGTGTAAAAATAAATAATATATTTGTGCAAATAGTAATTAAAATTTTTATCTATAGTGAAAAAATAAATAATATATTTGTGCAAAATAATAATAATAATAATAGTAATAATAATATGTATATACATTTGTAAAATAAATAGTATGTTTGACAAATAGTAATTAAAATTTTGCTATTATAAATCTTTAAATTAAAACCAAAAACAGTATGGCTATATTGTAAAAAGAAATAATACTTTTAAGCAAATAATAATTAAAATTTTGCTAGTATAAATCTTTAAATAAAAATATGTATATAAACTGTAAAAATAAATGATGTTTAGGCAAATAATAATTAAAATATACATCTTTAAATAAAAATTAAAATAATACAAATATAAACACTGCAAAATAAATAATATATTTAGGTAAATATTAATTAAAGTTTTGCTACAATAAGTCTTTAAAAATAATATGTGTATACAGAGTACAAATATCATCTACATAAGCAAAAATAATAACAGTAATATAAAAATATGTAATTATAATAATATTAAGAAGAACAGAAGCAGTAAATACAACAATAACAACAGCAAAAAAGATAATAATAATAAAAATAAAAGACACTTTAGTAATTGTTATAAGGTAAAAAAAAATTTTTTTTTTTTAATAAAAACATAAAAGACAAAATAAAAAAGAAGGAAAGAAAGAAAGAAAAAATTAAAAACAACACATACAAAGAGCAAAAAGTGGTGAATATACAGTCTGGGTGGATTCTTTGTAATGCATAGTACACAGAACAGATGTTGGTGGAATCCGATTAATGTCAAACCCAGCTTCGAAAGTATATGTGGCTCTTGTGAAATATCCTCCTGTTCGAGTTCTACGATTTGTTAATGTTATATTAAGTATCACATCTGGATCATCTGATCTTGTCATAACCAGTTTTACATAAGTATCAGGCAATGAAACAGAGCATCGGACAGTATTCAGTCTTCTTATCAAGATTTGTGAAGTTGATAGTATAAGATTTGCACCTGTATAAAATAACGTATGTATGTAAGTGTGTATATTTTATATATATATATATGTGTATATGTACACACGTGCATATAATCATAAATATAATAACAGTAGTTGTAACAGCAACAACATATGTGTGTGTGTGTGTGTGTGCGTGTGTGTAAAATTCATTACAAGAATAATAATTATAAATTTAATGTTTCAGTGTATAAAAACATATTGCAGCAACATACACAATTATATATACAAAAGACAAAAATAATAATAATAAACATTAGAAATATAATAATAATAATAATAATGATGATGATGATGATGATGATGGTGATAATGATAATACTACTAACAAAATTACAGCAGCTACAAAACAACAAAGAAGAAAATTAATAATTAAATGGCAACAATTTAATTAGAACAAAGCAACAAAACTATTGTTATTGAATACATTTATATTGGAATATATTGCTATGTGGAGAGGAAGGCTGTAATTGTGGTTATTGATTTACTATTCAAAAGTGTTCTTACAGTTTTTGATGGTGACTTTATTGTAGACGATCAAAATAAGTAGAAAAATCTTAACAATCAGCATTTGTTTGTTCAAAGGCATGACAGTATCACATGAACTTTTGTTGTGGAATTATATCTGTTACCATCTTATGTGTCATGATGCAGAATCTAGAAATAAAAATAACTCATTGTACAATATTTTCTATTTCTGTTTTTTTTTCTGTTTTTTTTTTTTTTTTTTTTTTTTTTGTTGATTGTTCGTTTCGTTGTTGTTTTTGCTGTGGGTTTATTATTTGTATTTATTTATTTATTTTATTATTATTATTATTATTATTATTATTATTATTATTATTATTATTATTATTTTGTTGTTTAATGTTAAAATGAAAAAATAAAATAAAAACATGAAAACAAAGATAATAATAATAAAATTGAAATTTCTTAACCATCTATAGCAAAACTTAAATCTATAATAAAGTTTATTTAAAACTCAAATCTATAGTTAAGTTTATTTAAGGCAAACATTTTCATAATTGAAAAACTGGAATTAATTCTGACCAACGTTTACCTAAGCCACAGTCAAGACTTTTGGAAAGCATATCCAAATTTCCATGTTTTTTGTCACCCAAGTGAGATGACACAATTTAAAAATGTCGCCTGTCGTTCTCAAGTGATGTCGTAAATGACAATGTTTTTAAAATTTTGATTCATTTATTTTATTAATTTTAATTTTGTATGAGTATTATTTGCATACATGTGTGCTTATGACTAAACAATGTTTGGATTTTAAAAAGTAAAATAAATTTTTAAAATATATATATACATTCCAATTAATTTATTTTGTTGCAGTTATTAGTCATTCATTAACGACATTTGGGATTTAGTGACGTCGCAAGTGACCGCGTTTTCTTTGCCCTTTCAATGGCGGCCCTTGACTAATCACGTCTGACATCCGGAGAGGGCAAAAAAAAAAAAAAAAAAACAACAACAACTACTACCACTAATAATAATAATAATAATAATAATAATAATAATAATAATAAATGAAACTAAAAATAAATAAATAAATAAAAGAATCAATAAAAATCTATCATCGCATTCAGCTTAGAAAACAATAGTAAATAACGAAACGTTAATATAATTTTAACTGATTATGTAAAGCAGTTGAACTGCTCTTCAAGATTATTTTTTTAGTTTGGTTTTATTTAACAAAGCAAGAATAGAAATCATAAAGGATTCTGATAATGTTTGGTCATTGCAGGGACAAAGAAAGCCAGTGAATCAGAAAACTAAAAGAATCTGTTAAAATTTATGTTAGCAAATTATTAATATTTTTAAATACCATTACACCTGCATGTACGCATGCGTGCATGTGTGAGAGTGCATGCACGTCTAATTATGTGCATATATATAACATGTTTAAAAATCATAAATAAATAAAATAAATAAGAAGAAGAAGAAGAAGAAGAAAGAAAGAAAGAAAGAAAGAAAGAAAGAAAAGAAAAGACTGAATAAAAAAAAAAAAAAGGAAAAGAGTTTTATATAATCTGTAATTTAAAATCTGGTCCAGAATAAAGTTATAAAACAAAATAATACAAAATATTTTACACTAAATTATGAAGTATTAGTAGTTGTAGTAGTAACTGCTGCTATTATTGTTCTTTATTATTTATTCATTTATTAAAATTTATTTATTTACTTATTATTGCTGTTGTTTTTGTTATTGTTAGTAATAGTAGCAGTAATATTGTTGTTCTTGTTGTTTTTGACTAACAAGTTAAAAAATAATTAACCCATTCAGACACTGCCGATACTCTTGTCCAAAAAAAAGAAGATGTGTGTTATCGATTATGCATGAGGTATTTCACGGGATCGAATTATTACTTAATTTTTATATATATTTTTCTTCTTCTTCTTCTTCTTTTTCTTACCCCTGTTGACGACTTCTGCAGATACTCCGAAAAAAAAAAAGAGGACGATATTCTTTGCCCTGTTTGATCTGCTATGACAACGAATAGCATCACAAAAAACCTTAGTTGGCCCACTATTTATTTCTGTAAGCTTTCCGAAGGTAGCGAGGTGAGTTAATAACGATTTGTTGCTATGGTGTTAACTTCAGTGGCTGGTTTGAAACCATGAACGTGCATCCGGTTTAAGGTGTCACGTATTGCCATCACCGGAAGTAGATATCTGTTTAAAAAAAAAAAAAAAAAAAAAATATACGTCATTTAGATTTCACAGCCATACCTATGATGTCAGAATGCGTCAAAATATTGGTTGATTTTTTTTTTTTGGATCAGACTTCTGCAAACTGAAAATACTATTTAGTAAGTATGTCGTTCGAAAATAAAAATAATAATAATAAAAAAATAAATAAAAATTAAAAAATTAAAAAAGTAACAACATGTATTATTATTATTATTATTATTATTATTATTATTATTATTATTTGTTTTTGATTCACACGTTACAAAATGATCAAAACATTCAGACGCTGCCAATACTATTCTGTTTATCTATCTGTCTGTCTGTCTATCTATCTATCTATCTATCTATCTATCTATCTATCTACACACATGCACTTCTAATTTTGATATAATGTAATTTAACTACATAATTATATAATTTAACTTTGATTAGTATTTTCAATTTTTTTTTATTTTATCAGGTTTTAAAGTTAAAAGGAAATCATCCAACATGTATGTTTCCCTCACCGCTGTTGCTCTTTGTATTTTATACATGTCAGGAAAATCATATGCAGTGAAAGGTATCTCTCTCTCTCTCTCTCTCTCTCTCTCTCTCTCTCTCTCTCTCTCTCTCTCTCTCTCTCTCTCTCTCTCTCTCTCTCCCTTCTCTATCATTCTGTCTCTCTTTCTCTCTATCTCTGTCTTCCGTATCTCTTTCTATATCTCTCTCTGCGTACCTCTTTCTTTCTCTCTTTTTTTATTTCTGTTTTTCTCCCTGTCTCTCAGTTTCTCTCTCTTTCAATATTATTGAAGTTCCTAGAAAACGTACAAGCTGTATGAATGTGTATGAGAGACAAGCAGAAGGAGAGAGAAAGAAAGAATCAGAGAGAGAGAGAGAGAGAGAGAGAGAGAGAGAGAGAGAGAGAGAGAGAGAGAGAGAACAACAATGGCTAACTGACCAGTGTAAGATGTTTCAGAACACACCGTGAAGATAATAGGCCACATACTTATACCGAACGTAAACAACACACTTATCTGCGTAAGCACGCACAAAGAGGGTTACCCGGAGGTTTTCTGGACCCGAAGTGACAACCCTGATGTGCACCTTAAAGGCGTCATGAGACAGTTTAAGTCACCGAGAGGATACGAAACACGACTTTATTACAAATACTTACCAGACATGCTGTATTTCCTCCGCGTCAAGTTAATATACTACTGCAACGCCATCTACAACAAAATACAGAAAACGACGCGCTTCACAGCCACGGTCACGTGTAAGTTTAGTTCTGAAACAGAATTTAGAACCTTCGAGAAATGCATGATTGTCACACACACACACACACACACACACACACACACACACACACACACACGCACGCACTCAAACACACACACACACAGACACACTCGCACACACACACACTCACTCACACACATAGACACACACACACTCACCCCCCACACACACACACACTCTCACACACACATATACACACACATATTCTCACACACACACATATACACACACATTGATTGTATATATATACGTAAATCATTGTCAGTCACACACGCATTCTCCATTTTTAACATGATCATGTCATACGAACATACGCACGTTCTAAATNCCATTTTATTTTTTTCCTTTGACCTTCTTTTATTTATTTATTTATTTATTTATTTATTTATTTATTTATTTATTTTATTATTATTATTTTTTGTTTCCCTAAGATCTTCCACAATACGATGGTGCTAGAACTCTAGTTCTCGCCAACCCTGGTGATAATATTACTATTAACTGCACCCTTTATCACAACGAGGGCGAGACTTTTTTCAACTGGATTCACAACAACGTCGAGATGGAGTCACAAGTGAACTTGCTGAACCTCTCCCTGTTCGAAGATGAGTTCTTTGGCCGGTACGACTGCAGGGAAATCACTGATTACGGAGTCCAAAAACCTCGATACTTCTATGTCGTAAACGCTGAAAGTTAGTTTTTCAAATTGCATCGTTTTGAATACAGGCAGACAGACAGACAGACAGTGAGACAGACAGACAGAAGCTCAGATAGATAGATAGATAGATCTATTATTATCAGCTTATTGTAATTATTATTATTATTGTCATCATCATCATCATCATATTGATCATTACCGTTAATCTTATCATTATTACGATGTCATTATTACTTCTAATAGTAATAGTTATTATTGTTGTTTTATCTTCATAATTATTATTGTTGTTATTATTTATTTTTAGCATTGGTATTATTGTTATCATTATCATCATCATCATCATCATCATCATCATCTTTGTATTTATTATTGTCGTCGTCTATATCATCATTATTATTATTATTATTATTATTATTATTATTATTTTTAATATTATTATTATTATCATTAATATTATTATTACTATTATTATTATTATTTTTAATATTATTATTATTATCATTAATATTGTTATTACTGTTATTATTATTATTTTAAATATTATTATTATTATTAATATTATTATTATTATTATTATTATTTTTATTATTATTATTAATATTATTATTATTATTATTATTATTATTATTATTATTTTAAATATTATTATTATTATTATTATTTATTATTATTATTATTATTTTTAATATTATTACTATTATTAATATTATCATCATCATTATTATTATTATTATTATTATTATTATTATTATTATTACTACTAAAAGAAGTCCACGCCGATGTGTACTACGAATGGGAAAACGCGTTGCTGGGTCAGGACGTTGTGATGGACTGCTGCGTGAAGATGTGTTACAAGGAGACGAAGTTCCAGTGGCAGTTCGAGAAGAAGTTTCTGAACGAAAAAGATCAAAAACTGAGCCTGATCCTTTCAGGAGGATTCGTTTGGAAACTACACCTGCTGGGTCATCGATGACCTGAACGTGACACACATTATCCAGTACTGGTTAGGACAGGGCATGCTGAAAGGTTAGCTTCATTGCTGTCCGTCGTTGCCGTTGTCGTTATTGTCGTGCTCGGTATTGTTGCTGTTATCATTGTTGACGTGTTTGGATGTTCCTGTTGTCGTTACTGTCGTTGTTGTTGTTGTTGTTGTTGTTGCTATCGTTACAGTCGTTTTTTGTTGTTTGTTGGTTGAGGTTTGTCGTCGTCGTTGTTGTTGTTGTTGTTGTTGTTATTGATTTGACTAATATCACTGTTTTCTGTATTGTCGTTGTTATTGTTTACTTACCTATCTGTCTGTCTCTGTCTACCTATCTGTTTATCTGTCTGTCTATCCATCAGTCTGTCTATGTATCTGTCTATCTATCCACCTATCAGTCTTTCTGTCTGCCTCTGTCTTTCTATCTATCTACCTATCTGCCTGTCTATCTCTGTACCTATCTACTTACCTTTACTATATATGTACCTATCTATATAATCTATCTCTGCACCTATTTATCTACCTACGTATGTATCTGTATACCTACCGATGTATGAAGTATGTATGTAGATATACGTATGTGTATGTATATATCATTATTGTGTGTGTATCTGTACTTATGTATCTACATACGTAGCTATCTGTTTACCTACCGATGTATGAAGTATGTATGTAGATAAACGTATGTGTATGTATATCATTACTATGTATATATATATATATATATATATATATATTATAAATAGAAGTGTGTGTGTATGTGTGTGTGTGTGTGTGTGCGCGAACATATATAGCAAGTATGCACGTGTAACTGATTTGTCTTTACTTTTCATTTAGTTACAACCCACTCTGAAAAGACTGACGTCCATTTCTTGTTAATTCTCTTGCTACTTATACCAATTGGATGCCTTTTCTTCTACATCAAAAGTAAGTATGTATAAAACTGATAAATAAATAAATAAATAGATCAATAAGTAAATGAATGAATTAATTTTAAAAAGTACATAAATAGGAAACAAAACAAAACAAACAAACAACAACAGCAGCAACAAAATATTACTAATACGACGACGACTACTACTACTACTAATCACAATCATAATAATAATAATAATAATAATAAGAAGAAGAAGAAGAAGAAGAAGAAGAAGAAGAAGAAGAAGAAGAAGAAAAATTGTTATTAATTTTATTATTATTATTATTATTATTATTATTACAGAGCGCCCCAAAAAGGAACAAAAAAGTGAGAACATGGAAAAAAAACCTTCAAGTAAGTGTTTTATATATTAATTAATAATTAATATTTAGTTTCGTTTTCATTTTCACTTTATAATAGCATAACGTGAAAAATAATAATAAACATATAATTATTTAGTGTTTTTTCTTATTTTTGTTTCTATGATTATTATTATTATTATTATATTATTATTATTATTATTATTATTATTATTATTATTATTATTATTATCAAGTAAAGTTGATATATATTAATTAATAGTTAATATTTACTTTCGGTTTCATTTTTATTTATAATACATAACGTGAAAAATAGTATCATATATATCATTATTTAGTACCTTTTCTTCTTGTTCTTCTCATTCTTACTGTTACTACTACTATTACTACTACTACTACTATACTATAATTATAATAATTATTATTATTATTTTCATTATAGTTATCATTATTATTATTTTTTATTATTATTATTATTATTATTATTATTATTATTATTATTATTATTATTATTATTACAGTTAAACTTTGGGCAGACAGAAGTGTGAATCCAGATGGAAATACCCCAAGTAAAACTGATATATATTAATTAATAATTAATATTTACTTTCGGTTTCGTTTTCATTTTATAATAGCATACCGTGAAAAATAGTAATACATATATCATTATTTAGTATGTTTTCTTCTTGTCCTTTTTATTGTTATTATTACTATAATAATAATAATAATAATAATAATAATAATAATAAATATCATTATTACTATTGACGCATATTATTATTATTAAAATTGACATATATTATTATTATTATTACTATTATTATAATTGACACATATTATTATTATTATTATTAATATTATTATTATTATTATTACAGTTAAACTTTGGACAGACAAAAGTGTGAATCCGGATGAAAATTCCTCAAGTAAAATTGATATATATTAATTCATAATTAATAATTACTAACAGTTTCGTTTTCATTTTTATAATAGCAGAACGCCAAAAAAAAAAAATATATATATATATATATATATATATATATATATATCATTATTTACTATATTTTCTTCTTTTTTGTTGTGATGATTATTATTAGTGTTATTATTGTTATTATTATTGTTGTAGTTGTAGTTGTTGTTGTTGTTATTATTATTATTATTATTATTATTTTTTTTTTTTTTTTTTTATTTTTACAGCGAAACCCAAGGCAGACACAAATGCGATGACGGACAAACCTACAAGTAAAACTGACACTTATAAATTTACTTTCGGTTTCCATTTCCTTTTATAATGTTGTAGTATCTTTTCTTCTTTTTGTTGTTTTGTCATTGTTATTATCACCATCATCATCATTATCATCTTCAACAGCAGTGGAACTCATGACAACCATAATTCATATATATATATAATAATATTGTGATAAATAATAATTGATATTTACTTTCGTTTTTGTTTTTATTTTATAATATCATAACGTTGTGAACAAATATATTTTATTTAGTATCTTTCTTCTCTTGCTTCTTCTTCTTCTTCTTCTTCTTCTTCTTCTTATTATTATTATTATTATTATAGGTGAAACAAAAGGAAATGAAAGCGAGAATTTGGTGAAGAGCTTATCAGGTAAAATTTAAATATATTAATTAATAAAAATGTGATAAATAATAATTAATATTTGATTTTGCTTTCGAATAAATAGTAAGAATAATAAATAACTGATTCTTTTTTGTTTTGTTTTGTGTATTAAGTGTAAATACATAATTCTTCTTACTGCTGTTGTTGTTGTTCTTCTTCTTCGTCTTCTTTTAAGTATAATTATTATGTTGTTGTAACTAAGTCAGATAAAGTTTATATATTAATAATGTGTTAAGATTATTGATATTAGTTTTATTTTCGGTTTCATTTGTGAAACTTTGGGCAGACAGAAATGGTAATCTGGATGAAAAATATTCTAGTAAAATTGATATATATTAATTAATAATTAATATTTACTTTCGGTTTCGTTTTCATTTTATAATAAAGTTGTGAAGAAAAAAATTATATTATTATTCAGCACTGTTTCTTCATTTTTATTGTGATGATTATTATTGTTGTTGTTCTTCTTCTTTTTGTTGTTGTAGTTGTTGTTGTTGTTGTTGTTATTATTATTATTATTATTATTATTATTATTATTATTATTATTACAGTGAAATCCTTGACAGACACAGATGGGATGTTGGATGAAAAACCTACACGTAAAATTGACACATATATATAATTAGTCTCTCTCTCTCTCTCTCTCTCTCTCTCTCTCTCTCTCTCTCTCTCTCTCTCTCTCTCTCTATATATATATATATATATATATACATAGTTAGTATCTTTTCTTTTTGTTGTCATTATTATTATTATTATTATCATCATCATCATTATCATCTCCATCTACAGTGAAACTCATGACAAACATACTGTGTGTGTGTGTGTGTGTGTGTGTGTGTGTGTGTGTGTGTGTGTAACAGTGTGATAAATAATAATTAATATTTATTTTTTGTTTTGTTTTCATTTTATAATATCATAAAATTGTGAAGAAAAAAAAACATATTTTATTTAGTATCGTTTCTTCATTTTCTTTATCTTTTTCTTCTTATTATTACTATTATTATAGCTGAAATCAATGAAAATCCAAGCGATAATTTGGTGAAGAACTTATCAGGTTAAATTTAAATACATTAATTAATAAAAATGTGATAAATAAAAATAATACTCGGTTTTGGTTTCGAATGAATAGTAAAAATATTTGTGACAATAATAATTGATTCTTTTTTTTTTTTTTTTTTTATATAATAAGTGTAAATACATGATTATTCTTACTGTTGTTGTTCTTTTTTTCTTCTTCTTCTTCATCTTCTATTATTATTATGTTGTTATATCTAAGTCAGATAACATTTATATATCAATAATTTGATAAGGTTATTAATATTTATTTTCGGTTTCATTCTGTAACACATATGTGAAAAATAATAAATTCTTCTTCTTTGTCATCTTCTATTTGTTGTTGTTGTTGTTGTTATTGTTATTTTAGCTCACGAATTGGAAAACGAAATCGGGAAGCATGATGAAGATATCAGTAAAATTTAAATTCATTAACTAGTTAGTATCTTAATTTTCTTCTTATCTTCTTCTTCTTCTTCTTCTTCTTCTTCTTCTTCTTATTATTATTATTATTATTACTGTTGTTGTTAGTGTTTTGTTTTTATCATTAATTGTATTGTTAGTATGATAATAATAATTATTTATCTTATTTTGTTTTATTTTATTATTATTATTATTATTATTATTATTATTATTATTATTATTATTATTATTATTATTATTACTGTTGTTGTTGCTATTGTTTTGGTTTTGTCATTAATTGTGTTGTTAATATTATAATAATATATTTTATTTTAGGAAGTTTCAATGAAAACCGAAAGTGATGACTTTGAGAAGAAATTACCAAATCGGATTTGAAAATATAATTAAAGATTATTTGAAAATGACTTATTTTCCCTTTTATAATAATATAAGTATGTTAATAATAATAATAATAACCCATTTATTTTATTTTCATATAATAATTGTAAATATATTCTTATTTAGTACCTATACTTTTCTTTATGGTGTTAAAATAAAAATATTATTAAATAAATAATCAATAATTTAGTTCATATTTACAGAAAATTTAGATTGTTTTTATTGAGGTTGTTTTTTTTCTTTTCATTATTTTATTTTTATTTATTTTTATTTACTTATTTATTTATTTATCTTGTGTTACTGGTGTTGCTCTTTATCTTGTGTTCCTGTTGTTGCTCTTTATCTTGTGTTCCTGGTGATGGTCTTTATCTTGTGTTCCTGGTGTTGTTCTTTATCTTGTGTTCCTGGTGTTGCTCTTTATCTTGTGTTCCTGGTGTTGTTCTTTATCTTGTGTTACTGGTGTTGCTCTTTATCTTGTGTTCCTGGTGTTGTTCTTTATCTTGTGTTACTGGTGTTGCTCTTTATCTTGTGTTCCTGGTGTTGCTCTTTATCTTGTGTTCCTGGTGTTGTTCTTTATCTTGTGTTCTTGTGTTGTTCTTTATCTTGTGTTACTGGTGTTGCTCTTTATCTTGTGTTCCTGGTGAAAATCTTTAAAATAGTTGCACGAGTTCAGTCTGATGATATCAGTAAAATATTATGAAATGCAAAATAATAATATATTTTTTTGAAAATTAAAAGTATGAAGTTGCTGTTGTATTGTTTCTATAGGCAGCTTTACAGGTAATATGAACCAACAAGATAATGAGATAGAACACATACATACATACAAACATACAAACATACATACAAACATACATACATACAAACATACATACATATAAACATACATACAAACAAACATACAAACATACATACAAACAAACATACATACATACATACATACAAACATACATACAAACATGCATACATCCATACATACTAACATACATACATATACATATATATATACATGTATATACAGACATTTGAACTTGTCATCTTCCGCTTGAAAACGTATCATACATACAAACATACATACATACAAACATACATACATACATACATACATAACATATATATATATACATACATACATACATACAAACATACATACATACATACATACATACATATATTCATACATACATACATACATACATACATACATATATTCATACATACATACATACATACATACATACATACATACATACATACAATATATTCATACATACATACATACATACATACATACATACATACATACATACATACATACATACATGCATACATACATACATACATACATACATACATACATATATATATATATATATACATATATATACATACATACTCTGAATTTGACAGATTTGAACTTGTCATCTTCCGCTTGAAAACGTATACATTTATTATTATTCATGCCCACATACACATATCACATACAACCCTCTCTCATACATACATATATTCATATATACATACATACATACATACATACATATATTCATACATACATACATACATATATATATACATACAAACATACATACATACATACATACATACATATATTCATACATACAAACATACATACATACATAATATATATAATAATAATAATATAATAAAATAAATAAATACATTCTGCTGCTGTAATGACCATGAAACGCGAGTCCAGAAATGTTGCAACTGCGCACGTCAAACGGAAGTGACGGTTGGATAGAAAAGAAGAACAGTCAGGTGGCAAATATCTTCTGCCATCACCAAAAGCGTAGTTTAATTACAATGTCTAATTGTAACAGTAAAACTGTAGTCGATATTACAAATGACGTCCTTTTTTGTTAAGTTTTGTCTACGTAATAAATGTCTCCATTGATACGTTAGGTGAAAATCAATTACATGTACTTCTTTATTATTATTATTATTATTATTATTATTATTATTATTATTTTTTTATTATTATTTTTAAATTGTCTTCATGCCTGAAATAAAGTTTACAAATTCGAAACTAACAAATAGTAGTAGTAGTAGTAATAATAATAATAATAATAATAATAATAATAATAATAATAATAATAAAAAGTAAATAAAATAAAATAAAATTTTTTAAAATAAATAATCAATAATTTAGTTTATATTTACAGAAAATTTAGATTGTTTTTATTGAGGTTGTTGTTTTTCTTTTCATTATTTTCTTTTTATTTATTTATTTATTTATTATTATTATTATTATTATTATTATTATTATTATTATTATTATTATTATCGTTGTTGTTATGGTATATGCAGTAAAATTATTATTATTTATGTTATTTTTATTTTTATTATAGAAACCTAAAGTATCATAGGATTTCTGTTACGTCATAGGAATTGACGTACCGGTCACATGACCAGTCTACAGAAACGTGTCTAACCGTAAAATGGCTACAACATTCATTTCGTTAGGGATTACATTTTTTCTTTTGACCTATTTTTCGATAATTGGTTTATCATCAGGTTAGTGAATGAGAATAGTTTATTTATTCTATTTAGAAGATTTCTCTAAATGATTTCTCTGTGTGTTTTTTTAAATCTTTTTATTTATTTTTCTAAGTCGGATTTATTATGAACCTTAAAACCAGGGTCCCTAAAAAGCCGAGGCCCCCTAAACCCAAAACGGTTCCAACTTCAGTGCGCCTCAAAATGTGTGTCCCCTATTGCTGAAATTTATAGTTACTTGATAATGATGTATAACAAAATATTTCCAACTGCATTATTGCAGCTTGGCTAATACACAACAATCTATAACTCCATGCTTGAACGAACAGCTCAAAACTAAAAAGTAGAAAGGGTGTCTAAAAAGGAAAATTAGGATATTCCAACAAATTTGCTTCATCTCAGAAAATTGATAATTCTGATATTCCAAAAAAAAACGCGACGACAAGAATTTTCAACTGAAGTATCCATTTATTATGACTCCCCCCACCCCGTACTGTTTACATCTGCATATAGGTCTTTCTATTATTTATTTATTTATTTATTTATTTTGGTAACGTTTGGTCGTGACGTAATCAAAGAAGCTAATTATTTACTTATTTATTCATATATTTATATATTTTCCTTAATTAATTAATCATTTATTTACACATTTACTTAGTTATTCTTATATTTATTTATTTTCTTAATTAATTATTTACGTATTTATTAATATTTTTATTTATGTTCTTAATTGTTTACGTTGTTTCTTCATATATAATTTATTTATTTTCTTAATTCATTATTTACGTATTTATTCATATATTTATTTATGCTCTTAATTCATTATTTACTTACTTATTCATATGACAATTTACTATTCTTCATTAATAATTCTACTTACTTATTTGCTTACCTACCTACTTACTTACTTACCTACTCACTCTGTGATTTATGTTACGCATGAACAGGCTTAGCAAACACGACCATTTACTGCCTAGGAAAAGCTGTTAACAGTTCGGAGGCTTCCATCATATGTCTGGTGAGTGGCAAAATAGAATCAGGAATCGTTTTCATTCGTAAAACAAAGGAGGAGAAAGAGGTCGTCAAATGTAATTACTTTAACACGTTCTGCACCTCAAAAGTGTCTGGGTATTCTGCGAAAATACGAAGAAACGTCATCAGACTTACGATTCAGAAATTTAGACCGGAAAAAGACAGCGGCCTCTGGATATGCAGAGACGGTCCCACGCGCTCAATGGAGTCCATGTGCAGAAAATCATTAACGGGTGAGTTTTTGGTGCGTTCGTTTTTTTTTTTTTTTTTTTTGTGGTGTGTTAGAGGAAGTATTATTAGTGGTCGTTGTGGTACTGGTGGTGGTAGTGATGGATGTCGTAGTAGTAGTATTCGATGTAGTTTTATGTGTTAGTAATGGTGAATACGTTTGCTGACTGCCAGAGTAGTAGCAGTAGTGGTAATTGTAAAAGTTGTAGTAGCAGTAATAATCATAATAACAACAACACAAATCTAAAAAGTTAACGTTTTCATTTAATTTTATATTTTTCCAACCGTGACCTTTCTTTTCGTAATAATTAAAAAAAACCAGAGTAAGTTTTTGACAAAAAAAACAAAAACAAAAAATCGAAAAAAAAAAGAGGAGAAGTTAACGTCTTCATTTAAGAATATTTTGAGTGTGTTTTGGCTCCAGTCACGTGACCTGTGTTGTAATAAATTAAACAATTTTCACAGATCTCGATGCAGACGTAGGAGCTTTGCACTCCAGTTCCGGTGACCAGAAGCCTTCCATAATACTCCTAATGACAGCCTCGTAAGATTATTTTCAACATTTCATCTTTTATTGCTTAAAATTTATTTTTCTTTTTTTTTTCTTCTTTTAGTTATTGTTATTTTTTAAATTGGCTTATTTATTTGACTATTTCTTAGTTAGTCAATTAAATAACCAAATTTAAAAAAAAATAATAATAATAATAATTTTTGCATTCATTATCATCATCATAATGATTATCGTGTATATATACACATAAACATATACACACACACACATATATATATATATACATTTTAATAGCTCTTAAAGCTTGCTGTTATTATTATCATCGTCATCATCATCACCATTGTTACATTATTATTATTGTTACAGCTATTATAATTACTACATTTTTCATCATCATCATCATCATCACCATCATCATCAATGTTATTAAAACCGTCACTGCCAGCAGTGTTAATTCTCGTTACTTCAGGTTTATTGGTACCATCTTCATAGAAACGCGTGTAGGAAAGACCTAGTCTGACGTCTGCTGTGACGTCACAGACAGTGGCCTCCGTTTCATACTTCTGACACAGGAAATTGTTTTTATTTACGCGTGACATATCGATTAATTCTAACTGTAATTAATAGTGAACGAGGTAAACGAATTTTTTGTTTGAAATAAATATATTTCAAAAACTTGAGCAGAAGGTGTTTTTTTTTGTTGGTGTCTGTATGTATTATTTGGCTGCCTACCTACTTATCGATCTAGATATGAATCTACCTACCTACCTGCCTGCATGCCAACCTGTCTAGCTACTTACCTATGTAGCTAATTACTGATCCTCTTAATTAACTGCCTATATATATATATATATATATATATATATATATATATATATAAAAATGAGTAAATAAATGATTAATTGATTAAGGAAAATAAATAAATATATTAATAAATAAGTAAATAACTAGGTACTTTGATTACGTCACGATCAAACGTCACCAAAATAAATAAATAAATAAATAAATAAATAAATAAATAATAGAAAGACCTATATGCAAATGCGAACAGTACGGAGGGGGTACATAATAAATGAATATTGAAAATTCTTGTCGTGTTTTTGTTTCTGGACATCACCAGAAATCAATATTTCTGAGATATAACTGCCTATATATATATATTTGGAGGATCAGTAATTAGCTACATAGGTATATACATACCAACCTACATGCCTAGATACCTGATTACTTATATATCAGCCTGTCTCTTTATGCAGTTTAGGATTTTTTAATATTCTCCGTCTTATGTACGTCTGATTAGACTCTGCACGTAGACAATATTCTGGAAAGCACTGGCGCAGGCGGACAAAGTCCAATCTCTTTATGGATGTCTGTTATTCTGTCTCTCTGTAGGTTTGTTTGTCTCTCTGCCTGTATCTTTGGGAACGGAATTTTTTAACTTTTTATAAAAATATCCCAGGTTGTTTTGTGTGTGTGTGTTATCAATGACAACAAGAAAGACACAGTAACAACAAAGACTGCAGGAGTTAGTTCCCTTCCGTTAGTGTTACTATTATTATATGCTACATATACATGTAGACAGACATACATCCCTTTACATATACATACACGGACAAAAACGTAATACACACACACACACACACACACACACACACTCACACATATATATACATACAAATAAACATGCACAGACACATACTTATGTCTTTTTGTATTAAAACAACACCAACAACAACAATAACCAAAAAAAAAAAAAAAAAAAAAAAAAACAACAACAACAACATTTATTTGAATGTTTTATTGGTAAATACTACAACAACTACTACCATTACTACTACTACTACTACTACTACTACTACTACTACTAATAATAATAATAATAGTAAAAACAACAATAACACTAATAATGCCAATAATAAATAAATAAACAAAATATAAAAAATTAAAGATAAATAAAAAATCGTTAACATTGTCATTAATGAAGATTGATTTGGTGCACGACTTTTCGTGGTAACACAAGTAACGTAATACTCTGACATAGTTTAAAACCTTTGCAGAACAGCGGATATTACGATGTTTAACAGAAATAATAATAAAAAATCGTTAAAGTTCGTTACTTTTGGGTCATTCAGTGTAAACCAAGAAGAAAAGTAGAAAAGGGATTATGTCTGATAAATAACCATGTTCTAATTAGTTTATGCCAGGAT
>CM022676.1:10748585-10756085 GCA_012295275.1 Chrysomallon squamiferum
ATAATAATAATAATAATAATAATAATAATAATAATAATAATAATAATAAATAAATAGCATAATAGTAATAGTAAGTTTAGAAATAGCAGCAGTATTAGTATCAGTAGTAGTAGTAGTAGTAGTAGTAGTAGTAGTAGTAGTAACGATAGTAGTAGTAGAGTAATGGTAGTAGTAGTACTAACTGTAGTAGCAATACACTATTAGTAGCAGTAGTAATAGTCAGGGTAATTTTTGTTTATTTTACTCAAACTCTGAAAACATTTTGAAAAATTCTACCGAAGTATTTAGTTATTTATTTATTTTTGTTGATGATGTTATCGTTATTATTATTTGTTCATCATTTCTTGAGATGCAGTGATAAAGCGAAATAGCAAAAAAAACCCACGTACATCCTAAATACACTGTTGTACTATTATATAATTATAATTAAAAGTATGTAAAATATATTCAGTTATTTGTACGTAAAACGTACACTTTAATAGTCGATTTTGTAGTTACTATTTCTATATAAGCTCTCTCTCTCTCTCTCTCTCTCTCTCTCTCTCTCTCTCTCTCTCTCTCTACGTATGTGTCTCTCTCTCTCTCTCTCTCAATGCACTTGCAAGTACGTATGTGTACCCATATATATATATATATATATATATATATATATATATCAATTACTCTCCTTCCTAGAAACTAAGTATTTGTATTAAACGCATGCAATATTAACATGGAACCAAAAATAAACAGCTTGAAATACCTTTTAGCATTGTGAGCATTTATCAATAAAGTGAATATTGGAAATTTTAACAGGAACAAACCGCTCTGTTCTGCGCGCGTATTGTCATTGCTGTTAACATAGAAACAATTTCTAGGATAAATATTTACTTCATCGCCTGGTATGTTTTACATAGCGAGTCGAGTTTGAACAAAAGAGATGAAGTTAAATTGACGTGCAAGACAGCGGACAAAAAAATCCTCAAGAAATATAGATAGATAGATAGATAGATAGATAGATAGATAGATAGATAGACAGATAGATAGACAGGGGGTCCAGAAAACTATTGGTAGTTTAGCGAATATAATTAAATATTGGTATAGATGGTTGAAGGCCAAAAGGAGGCATTTGCTTTATTGTCAAAAAAATAATAATAATAAAAAAAAAAATAAAAAAATAAATAAAATAAAATAAAATAAATAAAAATAAATAAATAATAATAATAATAATAATAATAATAATAATAATAATAATAATAATAATAAATAAATAAATAAATAAATAGTTAAATGAAAGAAAGAAAACTTATCGAAAAGATTAAAAAAAACTGAAAGAAAAGAAAAATCGATCCGAAAATTGTAATAGTATATTATAGAAATAGAAATAAATAATTAAAAAACAAAAAACAAGAACTAACAAATAAAAAAAGAAGAAAAAATCATTGTTTTTGTGGAACTACGTTTATATGGAAATTTGTTTTCTACGTCTGCAGATTCAGTTGTTTAAAGAACATTTTACATAACTCAGACCAGTATTTTACAACAATCAGAAACAGACATGACAAAAATAATATAAGAATATCCTTATATACTGTTAGCACACACACACACACACACACACACACACACACACACACACACACACACACATCGATCGACGAATAAATGACTGAAGAAAGCCATGCTTCGGAATTGGGGATAAAAAGAATAAATAAGAAATGACATAAATAACAACAGGTTTACTTTATGATGAAATACTAAAGAAAATTTCAAATTGGCCGTGAAAAACAAAAATGCAACGAGAATGCAGATATGCATACATTATTTATGGAGATGTACTATTCTGCCTTTATAGCTACCATTGTCGCTAAATAAAAATTATCTTTCTTTATTTGGAAAATATTTGCTGGGTTTCTTCTCCTTTTTTTTTTTTTTTTTTTTTTTTTTTTTCTTTTTGGTAGATGAAACAGAAATAGTTTTAAGAATGCGAAGCGATTTAAGACACAAACATTTCACAGCACCCGTTAAAAAAGAAAAAGAAAAAGAAAATTATGTCGCCGAGCGATTAAATACATCACGTGACCTAACGGCGGACTTGGAATAATCTGGAGCTTAACCTTTTCAAACGGCTGACTCCACTGAAATTTCATAATACATTCCTGTCATCTATGTTTATTTATATTATGATGAATGAGTTAAAACGGCAATAATTTATAATTTCAATGTGAAATGGGAGTATACTTTATTATTATTATTTTTTTTTTTTTTTAGTTTTCGTATCATCGAGATAATATGACACCATCGCTAAGAATCGCTGGCTAAAACACGTTGTCAGTATAATTGATTATATAAGTTGTTAATTAATTATATAAGGAGTATCTTGTGGATCGACAAAAAAATAGATACCGCACTCGAACCGAGTGTTTGTACTTGTTGAATTTGTGACTGTTTGTATTTTGAAGGTTATAACTGTAAGTTAGGTAAACAGACACATATAACTACACACACAGAACCAAAAATAAATAAATAAATAAATAAATAAATAAATAAATAAAATAGGTTATATATTATGACTACATGAATAGGGAAAATAATAATGTAAACAAATTATTTAGATTTTTGATTTCGAAGACGCTAAAATCCACTTCCGGTGATATCAAAGACTAAAATTTAATTAAAATTCTAAAAACGGTTAAAGGGAAAAAGTTGGAAAGAACCATTTTACTAATTAATCAGTTTATGTGTTCTAGTGCCTAATCAGAATAACTAAATTTAACGTCCATCTGTTGTAATTATATATGTAATTAAATTTTGTACACATTCAAAATCTTGACAGACTGAGTAAATCAGTGTAAAAATAATTTCTTATTCAGTCTGTCAGAATTTTGTTTCATTTCACTGTACTGAATTACGTCACGTTAAAAGATTAATATATGAGCTTCTCAATATACACACACTAATTTATACTTTATTATTAGAAAAAACTCATAGCCACAAATGAATAAGAAAAAATAACATGAGGCATAGAAAGTGAAGCTATTATTGTCAAACTTTATTATTAGAAAAGCTTTGTGTTCAGTGTTAAATGAAATAATGACATGGAAATATAGAATTATTTTGATGATACTGCTCAGTGTTAACTAACCTTTAAGATGAACAAATTTAAATTGTGTTGAAAATTTATAAAATTTACTTTACAATATTTGTGTTGTTCCTCCATAAATACATGTTCAGAAGGAACAATACGATGGAAGAGTAATATAAGAAGAACTGAGGATATTTGTTTATACCGCCATTAAGTACACTTTTATGAAAAAACGTCGTTTTAGAAGTGTTTGAAACCTAGATTAGATTCTTTCTTCTTACCACCAAAGACACCATGAACACTGGTTATTGGGGGAGGGGGAATTATATATATAAATATAATAAATAATTTGGAAGGATATATAAAAAAAATATTTAGTCTGTTAGTCCAATCTGCCAGAAACTTCATTAAAAAAAAAAAAAAAAAAAAAAAAAAAAAAATATATATATATATATATATATAAAAAATTAAAATTAAAATTAAAATTAAATTTAAAAAGACTACGACAAATCGTATACAAAAAATTCTATATCAGATGTCAGTTTTAGAATTTAAAAAAAAACAAAAAACAAACACAATATGGCCTCTCTTTGTTTGTCATTGTTTTTCTCAGTGAGTTGAAATTTCCAAATCTCTTTCTCCAGTTTTGTTCTGGCTTATCGGACTAAGTTTTTCCCTGTTCAAGATGGGTTTCAGTTTTCGCGGTAACTGAGCACGCGCTGCACGAGATCCAGAACGTTTGTCCGGCACGTGCAGGGGCGCGGGCTGGGTGGTTCCGTCACGCGCAATGGTGAAACGTGAATATTTCGACAGAACTTTCTCGAAAGCGTCTGCATATAGCTTTTCTTTCCCTAACTTCGGTTTGAGATTATTTCCCAAGTCTGTGACACTCTGAGGTTTATGGTGACTTATCTTTGGTTTGTTTTCTTGATGCTCTAACAGCTGGAAAGACGATTTCGTTTCCGGTCCGCGTTTTACCTTCACCGACGACGACTTCCCCTCCTTGAATAACCTGTAACCGTCTGCAGGCCGAACTATGTCCGCCTCGCTCTTAATCCTCCGACGCGCTTCCGACGTCATCAGCTTCCGAGACCTCTTCACGGCTATGTCTATGACGTCATTTTCGTCAGCTTTCTCGACAGGATCGGATGTTGTTGCGCGACTGCTAATTCTGGCCGCTTCAACATGGCGCCGGTTTTCGTCGTTGCCATGGTAACCGCCGTACCGTTCTCCTCCTTTGTCGTTCGAAAGTAACACGAACGCGTCGCTTGTCGTCTGCGCGGATCTTTTGAAAGCACTCTCAGGTACGGCTGAATCATCGTCGTCGAACTGTAATCCGTTATCTAAATCGATAACCTCTATCTCACCTTCTAGCGAACTGTCGTCACTGTCACTCGATAAGCCGTTGACACGCATGTACATCGCCTGTCCGGCGGACTTCGGTCTCGCCAGGTTGACCGCAAACGTTTCGTCCTTGGTGTTCTCATCTGACCAGTCTTTCGAGTGATGCATGTCGAAGGTGCTGAAAGAGTCCAGCTGACGTTTCGACGGAGTCTTTTTCGACGTGCTCCTGTTGCTTTGGCTCGGCGCGTGAAAGCCGCCGTAGCTTGAAATCTGTTTCTCCGTCTGATACGTGTATTTTCGTGGAATCAGTTTCCTAGGGGACAAACCAAAAGGATTTCTCACCTTCTCGCTGTCGCCCAACGCGTCATTTTCTCGCGTCTTCTTTCTTCTGCGCAGCAGGCCCTTCTCCAGGCTTCGGTTGATGGCGCCGTTACGCATCGTTTCGAGTTCTTCGAAGTCTTGAGGAATGAGAAAAATAAAAAAATATTAATTATGTTAAAGATGTATTTTAAATGTGCTCCATGCAGCCGCATGAAGTGTGTCTATATCTGAATGTGCGCTGGAGCATGCGTGTGTGTGTGGGTGTGGGTGTGTGTCTTTGTGTATATGATTATGTGTTTATTGTGTGTGCATTTATGTGCATGTGTGGGTGTTCGTAAGCATGTGTGCATTTCCTACAAACCACTCTTACTGTGCAACGCCTTTCAATTCCTGTAATATTACATTACTTTATTATGTCATACTGTACTTACTATAGGACTGTATTAAATAATATTTTGTTATCCTATATTAAATTACTTTACATTACATTTACATTATATTTACATTGTATTATATTATGCCATATAATTCTTTCACATTATTAAAACAATTCATCTCTCTCTCTCTCTCTCTCTCTCTCTCTCTCTCTCTCTCTCTCTCTCTCTCTCTCTCTCCTTGTCAATGATTCGAGCCCTAAATATAGCGTATTTCACTCCCATCGTTTTATTCTATTTGTTATTTTATTATTATTATTATTTATTTAGATTGTTTTTGTTGCTTTTTTTTATTATTTAAAAAAAAAAAAAAAAAAAAAAAAAGCTTAAAAATTCCCTTGATTATAATCTGTGTTTTTACATGAACATAACACAGCGTGCTAAATCTATATTTTATTGTAGATTCTTGTTTACTTAAGGAGACAGATACTAAGACTGTGTTGTAAGTAGAAAAAGTGCAAGAGAATATTGATTTCGGATTAATCAAATAACGTCATTATGAAGGAAAATAGAGAGTAGGTGTGGTGTCTAGTTAGCGTTAGTGTTTAATAATTATTATATCTACAAATATAATGTATATAAATTATATATATATATATATATATATATATATAGACAGATACATAGAAAGATATATATGCATATATATATATAGAGAGAGAGAGAGAGAGAGAGGAAACACAAAGATATTAGGAAAATGATGCAAAAAAGAAAATATATAATTATATATGCCCAAATTTACGCGTATACAATATAATAATAAACTAAACTATATGAGAATGATGTAGAATTTATGTTTTAATTTATACATAGAAAATATTAATCAGTCTAATACAGAGCCATAATTCTCTGTTTTTGTCTGTCTGTCCCTACGAATGTACATACATATGTATCTTTGTAAGTACAGATACATACACACACATATATGTGTGTGTATTTGTACATATACATGTGTGTGTATACGTGTATGTTCATGTGTGTGTGTGTGTGTGTGTGTGTGTGTGTGTGTGTGTGTGTTTTATGTAGTTTCAATTACACTGAAGTTCAGTATCATATTAACCATATAAAGCACAATCAACAAAGCTTCACGTTATCTTTGTTTTATGGAGAATTTACACAGATCTTCAACAGGAGTATAAACTCTTATTTATCAGTGTCTCGGCTGATAGAAACCATGACAACGTTAGTAAACACGCGATAAATCGCTGTCCATTACGTAATTCGGGAGTTTGAAATAAACAGCTGTAGCACGAAGAAGTATGTGTTGGGTGAAAGCGTAGATAAAATACTGTCTAAGGTTAAAGGTCATATAAACATTTTATATGTTCCGGCGTGTTTAAATCCAGTCCGGTATTTTGTTAATTCATGCATAACAGGCGGTTCTGTCATAAGATAATCTTTATTTTAATTTTTCTCATATCGTCCCTTTTTTCTTTTTCTTTTACTTCTTTTTTTTATTTTTTTTTAATTTATATTTTGTTTTACCTGTTTTTCTTTTCTTTCGTTCTCTTCTTCATTATACTGAAACAAATAACTCGTGTTGCCTGAATCCGTGCATATATATATGCATGTACGTTTGTGCGTGTGTATGTATATATATATATATATATATATATATATATGTGTGTATATAGATATATATATATATATATATATATATATATACGTTTGTGCGTTAATCGTTATGCATTAATCGTTATAGAAGGACGATATTTATAATAGTAATTACGACAACAACAACAACTACTACTACTTTAGTTACTCTACCTTCACTTGTTCGTCTTTTCTTTTCCTCTTTGTCGCTCTTTCCGGTAATCAGTGGTTCGTTTTTACTAGACTATCGCTGAACTCATTAATGACGTCACTGCTGGTTTTTTCTCTGTTGTCTCTTCCTAATATTCTTATTCCATTGCCGGACACGAACTTACGTCCTGGTTTCGCCTGTCGTAAAACGGATAACGAATCTTTTCCCATCATCCCTCTGTTACGCTTGACGTCTGCTCTGTTCACAATCTGTTCAGTCGTCGGACGTGAAAACTGCAAATTCTGATACTCAAAATCGTTCGACATTTTATATCATTTTTCTTTTTAATTTCTTATTTACATCTGCCATCTTCAGACCTCCCAAGCTGCGGCTACAGTAGCAAAAGGATCTTTGTCGTTTTTCTTTTTCTTTTTTATTTTTATTTTTTACCCCTTTTCTTTCTACATTTTTCAAACAGCTTTTCTCAGTTTGTTGCACGATCGACAAATAAACGTAAAAGGGTGTAAATGGATGGAAACAAAAGATTCGACAGGTCCTATAATTGGTTTTAATGACATGAAAAGAGATCGGTC